>CM044958.1:40262098-40587880 GCA_024516035.1 Bactericera cockerelli | reverse complement strand
TCGTGACATCATATCTCACCTGGATTGGAAGAATCTGAAACCTGTTTTCAGCAACGGGTCGGAGCACACTTCAAAAAGTCAAAAATGTTCATTCAATACCTTAATTCATCACATGTTTCCTGTACAGGGCACAAGTGGGCCCTTTTGTCATGAGGTCATGAACCAAGAGACCTTCGTCAGTATGAAACTCCTTTTTTAATAATAATAATAATAATAATATGTGTAGTTATTTGTCTCCTTATATTTATTTTAAACCTTCCTTACTTATTCATTATTCTATAAATGTCTATTTCCAAAACATCACTTTTTTTCTTAACTTCTTTTCAACATCTAGAATTCTAGCTCATTCAAAAATAGCAGTTTTACTCTACACTCGCAGGAAACTCACAAAACAGCTACCGCCTAGTTTGGGCTGGAAATAGCCATCATCAGAACTTTCAAATTTGTGTTGTCACCCACTAAGTTCTGAAGTCGCTGGCCGTTGCTTACCTTAACTTGACATTGCTTAGTAATCCAACTAGAACTGGTGTATTCAACTTGCCATCTAAACTATTATTAAAATTTACTTACATATCTATTTTTATGTATTTAGGAGTATTCAAAAATATTGGTAATGATTATTATAGCTAGGTACAAGTCCTTAAAAAAGGCTGAAATACTGTAAAGTGAATATTTCAATAAAGAAGTTTCCAAAGGTACTTGTCATGGTCAATTGTGAGAACATCTATCTTCTCATTAGAATTAAACTATTCCCTTTAACACAAGTGGGTCCTACTCCTACTGCGAGGCAGGACCTACTACTTGACTACTGGTAGTGCATCAGAGAAGCACTTTCTTTTGTAGTAAGTGAGTTCTAAAATGTAAGTTAGAAAGTTATGCAAGATTCACCTATTTTTGGGAAATTACCTACTTGTAGCTGGAGCTACAAATGGAGATTTGAATGGCAGGATCAAACTACACGATGTGTCCACCTAGTACTTTGTACTTTCACCCTATCTATTTTTCCCACCAAGTTATCTGTCTAGTCGGATCTAGGATGAAAAACTTGAAACGTGGAGCGATAAATTTAACATGAAAATCGCATTAGTAATACGGACAACCCTTAACCCCCCCTCCCCCACCTCTCTGTCTGAAGTCTCCGGGTAAAATGAGACTACCCCGGCAAAAGAATTTTCAATTTGAGAGCTCTAAAATTTAAATTGCTGACTTGGAACATTAATAAGAGTAATCTTACTCATAAATTCAGACATTCCATCCTTCCCAGAACCTTTTCCTGTTTCATTTTGAAAATGTGGCCGTCCCCTGCGCGTCCTACTCAGCCATCTCCTTTCCTTATCCAGGCAACTCGTTTTCCTATTTTCTCTCTCCCTTTATTTTCGACCTTTCTTCTCTTTTCTTTTGTTCATACAGGGTTATAGGAAAGAAATGCGAATTTCGGAGCTTTTCAGGATTAGATCATACTCTTGGTAAAATTATGGAAAAATCGTACGCAAGTATGTACCTACATAATATTCAATATTTATTAAAAATCCATAGTCCCAAGGATGTATAAATTGTATATTTTACATTATTTATTTTCATTTTGATATAATTATTTCATTCCAATTAAGTAAGTATGATTTATTGACTTCACAATAATTTTCCTGAATATAACAGAAATTTCAATATTTACTAAATCATAAGACTAAACAAGTCTAAGTTAGAAGTGTTTACACAAAACAATTATTTTTAATTTTTCATTAAAAAATAATCGTAATAAAAAGTCATTTTCTTTCTGCGTCCTAGAGTATCTACAAGCTAGTATCAATTAAATTAATGATTTTTTTGGTTTAACAATCACCTGTTAATCCTATTATTGGGTGGTATGCAATGTTAAAGATGAAGGAAAGAACACCTCCCAGGCCTAACCCTATAATAGAACCCACATTCTCGTTTCCTTACCCAAGCCCGGTCTAATAATAATCTTCTGCATGCATACATTTTCAAAATTTAATGTTATTCAATATTAGAATTTTCTGAGGGGTTTCAGCATTTTCCAAGCATGCATATTAAATTTACATATTTCGGGTAAAAACAGAAATTTATTGTGTTGCTGTTAAAACTTTCATATTCTCTCTGGCAAAGTTTGGCGAGGAGCTTTTTCGGGGATAAAATGTTGAATTCTAACTATTTTTTTAATGCTTTCTATTCTGATGCTGAGCAGAAGTTATGAGATGAAATGAATGTGCTGACTGCTGCATGGTTTTAGTTCATTTGCATTTCATTAAACAAGAATAGCAGATCCAATCAAACATTCAGAGGAACAAAATGAATCGGTTCATCAAAAACTGTTTCACCGTATGTACCAAACGTGATGTTAATACTTTTGTTTACATTAATTTTACATCTTGGTCATTGGAAATGGGGGTTTACCCTCTATCTGTTAGAAACTCACAAACAAGCTACTCAGCCTGCATTGGGCAGGGAATAGGAAGCACTAAGGTCAAATTTCAGTGGTCATCTGCTAAGTCTTGACCTTGCTGGATGTTGCTTACTTCAGTAATCTGATGAGAACTGGGGTACTTCAAGTCATAAGCTGAATTTTACAGAATTTTCAATTTTTATTATTTTGCATTATTATCAATTTTTGTAACCAAAGCTCAAAAATACATCAATTATATTTATATCTTTGAGGGTTTAATGTCGTTTTCAACTGCATGGTCTTATCACGACAGGGCATTAATAATAACCTTATTGGTAGCCATATTGGATAGTTTCTAATCTAGAAAAAAATCTTGTGGACATGGTTTAAACTACAGATTACCTTGAGTCAGTTTTGAATCCGCGGATTTTAAACTCACTATTGTGGTACCGGGCATTAGTGTATTTGCTTACAAGTGGTTCTAAAGTTGGCAATTTTTTGTAGTTGTTTGAGTATCTTTTTCATTTTACAAAACATTTTTTTTAAACCAATTGGTAGTCGATGTGGTTACGTCGCGTCGCAAGACATATGATGACAACAATCCAGAGCATGGATCCAAGACAGGTGGTTTCGATCCCAACCAATGCTTGGATTTTTTCCTCATTTATTTGTAATGACGTAGTTATAATGCTTTTGGGTGATGGGCATCTACCTGTATTGTAATTAGGTAGGTATACTAAAATAAATAAATGAATTCTGTATAACTATTAACTACTTACCTACGTTCTCCAGATAACTTTATATAGTATACCTACATAATTCTTTTTAAATAAGTAATGTTTATAAAATTAAACGTCATTTTTTTCTAGGTAGTAAACTACAATACACACACTAATACCATTCCGTTCAATCAGTACCTACACTATTACGTAAAATTTTACAGATTGGCACTAGCGTAACATCAAAATACAGGGTGTGCATAAAGTCCCACCCCACCCCATGTATCTCAAGAACTACTGAAAATTTAGAAAAACTGGAAAACCCGTATTCCTTAATTTTTGGGGGATTAAGTTTCAGCAACAAAAAATTGCCTACACTGCCCCTGTCATGCTGGGCACGAACCAACTTTAAAATCTTAAATATAATGGTATGTCTTGTGGCAAATTGTTTTAAAGGCCTTAATTATAGAAGTTCATTACCACAAATTTCAGTGAGCTACGACATAACGTTCTTGAAATACAGGGTCGGCCGTCCTGGCTAATACGCCTATGTTCTGACCTATAACTAGTTAACCGTAAATTCTAGAAGGATGAAATTTGCTGATAATTATGCCTTATTGCGAGATCTTTTGAACAAGATATAATACAATTTGTTTCTTTGATAAAACTTCTCCAGTTGGCAGTGTAGGACTTTTTTAAAACTTAAGCCCCCAAAAAATTAAATAATACGGGGTTTTGCGTTTTTCTATATTTTCAGCCGTTCTTGAGATAGGGGAGAGGGGTGAGACTTTATAGACACCCTGTATATCTGATGGCAAGACTTTGACGTTCTGACGACAAAAACAGTTCAATAAAACGTTTCTCTCCAGAGGTAAATAAAAAGGTGAATTTAAATTAAGGATGGGCACCACGAAAAACAGATTGACATAAAATCGAAGTTATAAATTTAAATATGTAGTATGGATAATACCTGTGTTTGTTTTTGGTTAGCATTAGAAATACAGAACTTCGCCCTTCTCTCTTAAATATACTTAATGAAACTGTCCATTATTTTGACGAAGGTTATCTATTCTACTCATTTATCCAAAGATTGAGTGAACCTTTCAACACCCAAATTACAGAACCAAAAAAAGTGCGATCCCGTCTGTATTTAATTTATGGTAAGCACTATAAATGCTTTTGTAGTTTTTTCTAAGAGGGCTTTTGATCAAGACCATTATAGTCAATGGTCATATTGGTCATGTATGAATGGATTTGACAAGGCATTAACCTATGTCAAGTCTCAAAAATAGATTTCATGATTATGTTTATTGGTAAAGGCGGTGGTAATTGGTAAAGCTCAGTGGTAAAGGCGGCACTCTGTGAATCTATAGATTCAAGTGGTCACGGGTTCGAAACCCAGCCGGGACACGACAAGTTATCCTCTCATTTGGGATTTTTACAACATAATAATATGACTGTTGGAATAATGGGACTTCAATAGTCCTAATCGGGCAGTATAAATAAGGCGATATTATTATTATCACCAACAAGTCGAAACTATCCCCACTGAAAGTCCTGAAAATGTTACTTAACTTGAGTTTTATTCGTTAATTATTTAAAATAATTATCACCATTTGCTTTCAATCAGCTATGCCCTATTTATTCTCTCCAGCTTTACCTACCTTATCTTGCGCACGAAAACAATATTGGAACCTGGACTTACAAAGCAGGCCTATCCATTATTTTACATTATTTTACAACAGTCATGTTACTCTATGGTACAAAACGAAAAACACTTTAAAAAAATCTGAATGAACTTGGAAAATAAAATAAAAATAATTAGCTAAAGAAAGCAGCTCTAATTTTTAATTTTTTTAACTGCGTCAATCCACCAAATCAAATTACCAGGTCTCATTTTTTTTTATTATACATAATATATACCTAATATAACTTTCTGATTCTAATTTCAGAGCTAAAGTTCTCGTATGGATTAATTTCATGATCTTTTTTTTTGCAGGGGGCTTTACGTCACTTTTAACAGCAAGGTCATGGTCATATTATCATGACATTGGATACCTGGAGGAATGCTTATGTCACCATGCCTGAAGTGCTAGATTCGCAAAAAAGTTGGGATGACGTCAGTGTTTGCAACATCATGGACACAAAAATACAATTATCTACCCCAAAAGACTCAGCACGATTCAAAGCCCTTCAAAGAACAGAATCGAATGCATGGCTTCATGCAATGCCATCCACCAATGTTGGTACCAGACTAGATGACATATCCTTCAGATTTTGTGTGGGATTACGATTGGGATGCCAGTTATCATATCCCCATGTATGTGTATGTGTTCAGCGTGTTGAGGGGAAGGGAGTACATGGACTCAGTTGCTCCAAGAGTGCAGGCCGTTTTTCACGGCACTCAGAACTAAATCAAATCATCCATCGAGCATTGTCAACTATCGGTTTCCATTCCACATTAGAACCCTCCGGCATTTTCCGCAATGACGAAAAAAGACCGGACGGAATGACACTTATACCTTGGAGAAAAGGCCATCATCTTGTGTGGGACGTGACCTGTGTGGATACGCTCGCTGCCTCGTACATACAAAGGACCTCACAAGAGGCTAGCGCAGCAGCAGAATTAGCAAGTGATAAGAAGACGAAAAAATACGAAGCTCTGACACATCAATACTGTTTCTATGGCTTGGCTGTCGAAACACTGGGACCATTTTCTCGGCAGTTCAAGTCTTTGGTAGACGCAATTTCAGATAAGTTACAACACACATGTGGTGATATCAGGGCCGGGGCAATCTTACGCCAACGACTGTCATTGGCAGTCCAGCGTGTAAATGCATCGAGCCTGGTAGGCACCATGTGTCGTGAGAAGAATGATGACATGTTTGTTATATGAAATATTAAATTTTGAGCTCACCCCTATTAAAAAAAGTAAAAAAAAAAATCCTTCTGAGTAGATCAAATAATCAAAATACAGCTAGCTGTATGTCCATGTATGGTCTGATTTTCAAATGACTGAGGTTTTATCCTTCATTCGCCGGAAACTCAAAAGCCAGCTACTAATTAAGGCAATCCCGCAGTACTTGGAATGTCATGATGGTAATGGCTGGATCGAAACCAGTACTATATAATTATTATGAAATTAATAATGACTCTTACCTTTTATACAGAAATTATCTCATAGACGCCTTGAAACTTTGAGTGTGCAATACGCACTAGAAGAAAAACATATATTTATTCTACGTGCATTTGTCAAAAATTTGGCACTTTAGAGACACAGGAAATAAGAATGCATTCTTTGATTTTAGAAAAGATCACAAAATTCTAAAATTAGTGGAGATGACAAACCTCTAAAATTAGTGGATAAGACAAAACTCTAAAATTAGTTGAGATGACAAAACTCTAAAATTAGTGACAAATCTCTGAAATGAGATAAGATGTAATAACTTTTTTTTTAATTTGGGTTTAACGTCGCTTTCAACTGCATGTTCATATTGTTCATATCACGACGGTAAAATAATTTTAAAATTAGTGGAGATGACAAATCTCTGAAATTAGTTGTGACGAAAGAACTCGTTTGGTGACTTTAAACAAATACGTTACCAGCCAAAAGACAATAACACATATCGTTTTGCGCCCTTAACAGTTTTGGCGTTAGAAAGGCATTCAACAGTAAAATTTCTGTGCCATACACATACATAACCAACTGACCTCAACCATATCAAAATCGTTGATCGATGCGGACCCTAAGTAGGTTCGAGAAAAGGATATATATGAAAGAAGAAGAAATACATAACTACTGATGCTCAACGACCACATCATGGTACAAAAAAAAAAAATCTTAAAAAATACATTCGTACCTGCTTAAAAAATAAAACATATTTAGCCAGCGACGATGGCGCGTTGAATGCACCGGTTCTCGTTAGATCACCGAAGTTAAGCAACGTCCAGAGAGGTGAAGACTTTGTGATTCTGGCATTCCGGTTTGTGAGTTTCCTGCGAATGGAGGGTAACACCCCCGTCGTGATATGACCATGCAGTTGAAAGTGACGTTAAACCCAAAAACTAGAAGTAGGTAGGTATCATAATAATATCACATTATGTATGTTATGAACAAAAACAATAGACCAGAAGTATAGATGGAGAGACCAGTAAACTGCCCAAGGTTGTTATTTAAGTGTTTTCATCATGATAGGGTAGCGTCATCGTGAACGATGGTAGCCAGACACTTCTACCCACTGTCTTTACAAGGAGGCTAATAATTGACAAGGTCCCCCAGACAGACTGTAAGTGTTTTGTATAGTAATATTTTCTTGATGAAGTAATGATTCTACTACCATCTGTTTTGAACTGAAAAAAAATTAAGAACTGATTCTTGTAGATTTTATTTTGTATTATCATTATTTTTGCACTTAGAGCCAAATAATTACAAAATAAGATTGCAACAGAGGTAATTTGAGAAAAATGATAGCATCCTCTATGCGACTCTGTTTCAAACACTTTGTTTAGCTAGACACGAAAAAAAAAACAACTAGGTAAATCTTTATTAATACAGTGACTACAGAAGTAGTCAGTTTGGACTGCATTATTGCAGAAAATACAAAGTGCTATTCCAGCAGATTCGGGACATTTCACTAAACTTACAGTAGCTGTTCTAGTATTGAATTTTAACCCAACTATTTTTTTTTTTTTAAGCTTTATTAGGAGAACAAAGTACAATTGTAAGAGTATAAAATTAAGAAAAGAAGAAGAAGAAGAAGAAAAAAAAAACAAAACAAACAAATGACAAAATAAATAAGTAAAAAAGAAAATAACAATAATGTCCTACCTAAAGGGCGGGGTTGTAACCAGCATTTATTTTGTGTAATACAAATAAAGGGTACTAAATTTTAATTTTATAACGGAAAGAAAAATTAAACTGACGAATTGGTGGAACAGAGTATTAACTAACGAGATCTATGGACAGATTCTTGAACTTTTTCCAAACGAAAATTTGGGAGAGTGTACAGTGGCGATCCCTAGTGAACAATTTTTGCACTAGGAATTTTTTTTTAAATCAATAAAAATATCTTATTAGAAAGGGTAAAAATTGAAAGGAGGGTTTACACTTTAAAAAATGCATCTAAAATATTCACGAGGGGCGGTAGTCAAATGTAAGCACAAGGATTGGATTAATCAAATTCAATAATATTCTATTGAACCCTTTTGGAAAGGGTGGTTATGATTGGTTTTCACACCAATTCTATTCATATTGGCGTGATATCAATATTTAATGGGCATAAAAATATTATGGAGTTATATTTTTTTCCTTTCATTGAGCCTAATTATTACTGGACCCTCATTTGAAATAGTATACCCTACTTTTCATGTCAATTTAGTGTTATGTTCTAGAATTTGTGAGTTCAAGGTAGGGAATAAGGGGGAGATTATATTCTAGGAAACATGTAAAAAGAAGCTCTGCTCTATTTTCACACCTTCAAAAGTTGTTCAATATCATTCTGTTATAATAATATTTAATTTAGAAAAACAGGTAAAAACAAAAATTCTGGAGTAGTTATAAGTGTACAAACACAGAGCCACTCATCGAATAGTCTCAGGATTTGAGAATGCCCTAGGTACAGTATTTTAAAGTCCGAATACAGTCCATTCATCACTCCATTATCTCACAAGACCGTCGTAATGGACTCGGGCAAGAAAGCAAAGCTCTGTACTTTAGGTGAACCTGTCTGACATTGCTAGATTTATGGAACACCTTACATACATCAACATTTAAATTGTCATTGTTTATTATGTATTTATTATCCAGTAATCATGGAAAGCTAAAAGAGAACTATTAATAAGGGTTGAGTGTGTGAAACATTCGGTTACCCTCCATTCGCTGGGAATCGTACCAGCTACCCTCATTAACCTCACCCAGCCTGGGTAGGGCCGGATATGTCAGCCTCACATGTTTGGAGGGAACAGAATTTTCTTCGAAAAGTCTGCTCCAACGCCTCCAACCGGGATCGAACTCGGGATCTCTAGACTACGGGCAGTAGTCACAACCGTTGGCGTATCTCCAATATTGAAATAAATTGTTTAATTAAACATTTGCACACAAGCTGGCATGTCTGCAAAATCACACTTCTCTGGATAGTAGTCTTTACTGACTGTCGCATCAGTCGCATTTCCAATATTTTCAAATTTTCTCAAAACTACCCTGATTTTACGCCTTCAGGGATATTACAATGAGTTATTGAGATGTTGTTCAATGATTATTGAGATGTTGTTCAATTTCCATGTTCGATTCATATCATAATATATTCCATCAAGTCTTCATAATTATTTTCTAACTGTTTCTACTTCCGTCTTTTCTATGTTGTTTGTGGTTGAAAAGTTGGTCTACGAATTTGAGACATTGTCCTTGAAGTGTTTTTGAGCCCTATTGTTGTTTTAGAATCTCCTTTCCCATGACGTTCTTAGGAGTGCTACCAGTCTTGAGAAAAACTGGGGTATATTTTTCTATTAATAGTATTATTATGAGCAAAAAGGAAGGAGAACTGCCCACATGGGTAGCTTACGTTCAGAAAGTTTAAATACCTGATAACAAACTGTGGGGAACACTCCATATAAGCCGTGCTATAAATCAAAATTATAACTTTGGCACATAATCTACTCGTACATATATTGTTACTTCTGCCTGCATCTTTCAGTAGCCTGTAGGTGTAAGGTCAACTCCTGAGCTAATGTTGGAGATGTCTCTCATACTTCGATATTATTCCTCACTCTCTCTATCTCTCTTTCTCATTATTTTCTATCACTCTGGGACCTACCTTTATACCATTAGTAAATATAACAATACAATAATATATTGATATACATATCAGCTATAGGTAGAGAAATTCTGACTAATGTTCTACTGGGAGGTAGATAGAATGATGATCAAGTACATAATTGAAATTTGCCAAAAAATATAAATGATGACGGGATATAAATCAAATCCCATCCAGTTGTCCTGATAAAGAATAGTCGTCATTCAATCAGCATAGAAGCCATTGGTGGGACTTTTTTTATTAATTGTCCTGGACATATTTCATTTTCGGGTTTTTTTTTGGAAATTTGAAATATGGGATTGGGTGTACTTAGCGCTGCATTAATTCTGGCGAATATATTAATCTCATTGGCGATTTGGACAGGCTCAAATTATTTGTCAGAACTCACATCCTACGCAAAAAATCTCCAAATATTCACCCGAAAATTGGTCAATCAAACTCTTTGGTTAGACTACTTTTAATGCAATGCACTATTACTAAAAAAATCCGCAGATTGAAATCTCTGTTAGATAAAGTGTGCCTACACTCCTGTTACTGGAATACACTCGTGTTAACACCACGGTCGCCGCGATATAAACAGACTCTATTGTCACCCAGCTCTCTCCGATCCAATCAGAAACAATTACTTTCAAATTCCGTAAACCCTTGCCACAGTACCTAGGGGGGGTCAACTTTTTTGTAACAATGCGCTTTTGTTTTCCGTCGTGAACAATGAAGCTTTTTTATACTCTGCCCGCACACTTTCATCTTGTCAGCAAGATAGCCAGGATCGGAACAGAGCGCTAAATGCTGGAACCTGTGCAGTGTGCACACAGTTAAACACAGATCTTGGAAGTGTAAAACATTGAAATCAAATTAATTAGTTCTTTGAATATTTAAAATTCTTATCAAACTAACATTTTATTATAGAGAGGACTACATAATATATTATCTTCTCATCTACTTCTGCAGCAATTCTTAATACATGTAACTCTCCTATAAATCTTTCAACCAGAGACAAATGAAAAAATAAGGCTACATTTCTTAGAAATTAAAATAATAACTATCTATTGTAACTAGTATCTGATAATGGTCACTCTTTTTTAACTTGAGAAAAAAACTTTTACTGTGGAGTGGCTTGAGGCTCCAAATTTCAATCAGGTTGTGTGGGTGTGGGGGCCCACAATTTCGGATGCTCCTTGGCATTCTCAAGTGGGGAGGTCTAAATGTACATTAACTACTGAGTACTGACCCTAGTATCGCCTCCTTGACCTCCTTCTATTCAGCCCTGGAAATACTTACTATAATATCTCTCCTGCTCCTATACCCATGTTCAGAAACGTCAAATTCTAAAACCGTTTATCCTCTGTACAATCACCTTGACCATTACCATCTATTCTATTCATTTGCTAAAACACTTTTTTACCTATTAAAAACTCTCTCTCTCTCTCTCTCTCTCCCCCCTCCTCTTCTCTCTCTCTCCCTCGCACATTGAATCCAGAGAAAATAATTGACTTTTCTGTATTCTGTCTCACTTTTTCCTGTGAATATTGTTGGGAATAGATTTTATTATTAACGACGAGACAAATGTGTCAGGACTCAGGATGTGCATCTAGAAATGGGATACAGGGTGGTGTTTGAACCAGTGTCTACGATTTTCCACTAGGGCGGTGGAAAATTTTGACTATGATTATGGAATACGTTCAATCAATTCATTATGAGTAATTATGTCTTACTTTCATATTTTGTAAGAAACTTAGGTACCTAATAAGATCGACATAAAAAGGAATACATTTTAAAGAATGAATTTTCTGAGGTAAAACAAAAGTAAATCCAATAGTTTGGGTGTACTATCGCAGCGTTAGTACTAAATGCCTTTACCACTTTTGGAACTCAACTGTTTAGATTTTCTGTTTCTGGTCATTTCACTATCGATATATAAATAAATGTATATGTATTCCTACTCCTTAAAGTAAATAAATAATGTTTTTTCAATGACGAAAAGTGTGTGGACACAGACATGCAAAAGTATATTAATGATTCGCAGGCAGGTTTCGAACAAGGGACTTATTTTGGAAGTATAATGCAAGTACCGGTATGTAATAATGTTGTTAATAATATTATTCAAATACTCGTAGAAATAAATAAGAACAACCACGTGCTTCTCTGGTTTAACGTGTGGAGTCAGTCTGCCGGAAAGCAGGCATCTACAGAACGCGTCTGAAAGTCGGAGCCAAAAAATCTGCTCAACCAAGCAAAAGTTTTCCTCTACTATAATTTTATTTAGTTCACCATTATCAACTGATTCCTAATTAATCTAATTATGTATAACATTGCCAAAATAACTTTCAAGTAAACTTTTTGTGACAACACTGTTATTTACCGGTAAAATAAATTTATCAATATCTACTGAAAATGTAGAATACCATAGAACCAGTCATGGAATCAACCATGTTCCTGAATTAATTCAATTATCGTTTTCATTATTAAACTTTTGAAAATATTTATTGAAAACTTTCTTTGACTCCAGTCCAATTTGAGAATAGATTTTAAATAATAGGAAATATTAATCTAACTAGTTTCTGGAGAAATCCCAATTTATTATGCATTCAATTTAAAAAAAAAATCTGTGTCACTATAGGATGTAGCAATTAGCATAAGATAGCACGGAGGCTAGCTTCTATTGTTTTATACCCCTACTCAGTTGTTATTGTTTATTTTGTATAATTGTAAATTGTATTTTTTAAAATTCCAGAAGGAAAGTTTACAATAATTTTGCAGACACAGTGATATTATAATATAAAATAGATATTAAAAATAAAACATGAAATTGAATTACCTAAAAAATGACATTAGACAAAGTAAGAAAGAAAACCGTGTCAAATGTTTGAATAATTATGTACCTATGTCCAAATATTGTAAATTATAAGGCAACTTGTTTGCGATGGTAAAAAGAGACTAAAAAATCCTATGATTCTGTGCTAAGCACTAAAAAACCACAAAGAAACACATTTATTTTATTATTATTTATAATAAAGTACCTAACTGTCAATCAATAAACAGAACATAAAATATGAATAGTAAAGTTCCATTCTAAGATACTCAAAATCAAATGTTTCTGTTAAAAATATTACAGTTGCTTAGTTAACGTTGATATTTGGTAACCGTACTGAGGCGTACAATTCCGCCGACCTACTTCAACTCATTTCCTCGTATAGAAGGGGTATTTTTAGCCTGGCCCTTTCTACGTGCCTAGATTTATGTATCCTAGCTTCCTAGATGGAAAAAAGAGAGTAGGAATACCCTTGTGCAAGCAAATAAAAGAGGAAGGTACTCGAGAATAAATGAGAATAGTCTCTCTAATAAAAGTTAGGAATAATAATGAGCCTTGGAGAACAATGGGGAAAAGTAATAATAATAAAAAAGTATAATATTTTAAACTTGTGTTATATTATTCTACGGTAAAGTGATAGAAACTGGGAATGGTTTTCTAACAGGGTGAATACCTCCGTTTTGCTGGGACCTTATTGGTTGGACCGTCTAGTAACACCTCAGACAATATTAATTTATAATAAAATTTAAAAACAAAAAATTGCTAATAATAAAAATAAAAAAATAGGCTTGCTTTCTACGGCTACGAATCTACTCAATAAACAAAAAGTACCATATTTCTGTTAGGCAAAATACGTACTCAAACTTGCTCTATTAACTTCTTTTTTTAACTCGGGACTTGAACCACTAACCTCCAAATTACAAATGTTCGGTCACTAGTATTATACAAAATATCTTATAATACTCGGAGATCTGAATATAATACATTTATGGATAAGAGATAAGGTAAGATTTTTTTTATATTCTTTAATATTAAATTCAACGTCCTTTTTTATGGACATAACATCATTTAGTTTAGAACAATCTAAAGTACTCCAAATGACATTACTAATGCCCTAAGGTCCTTTTACTGCTGAGGTCATATCTAGATCGGAAATCTACCTTCCACTCGCTGGAAACATACCTACCAGCTACACACAGTAATCTCAAATTTGAATAGTCATGTATCCAAGTCCTAACCTCGCTGGTTGTTGCTTGACTGCAGTGACAGATTAGTCTAGGCTTCTTTCGTGTTCATTTATTCTATTTTCTTTTAGCGTCCTGATTTGAGACAGTTATAGAACGGGGGTTTCACCCTCCATTCGCTGGAGATCGTACCAGCTACTGACATTAACTTCACCCAGCCTGGGTAGGGCTGGAAATGCCAGACTCACGTATTCGGAGGGAACAGAATTTTCCGTATGAAAATCTGCCCCAACCGGGAATCGAACACAGAATCTCTGTACTACGGGCACTAGTCACAACCGTTACGTCACGGAGGCTTTCTGGATATTTTGTTATTATATTACTAGTATTATTGACGACATTGTAAATAGGGCGTAAATATACTCCCGCACACCGGGTATTTATTATTATTATTATAATTTAATTAAGCAACTTTTAATACTGATTTTCCGGAGTCACCCTTTTTAGTCGAGATACCTATGGAGAATTGCAGAGAAATGTATGTGCTTTAATATAATTTCAGACGCCTACTAGAAAAAAACAGCCCGCTCCAGAATAAAAGATGGACGGACATTTTCTTGCAATTATCAGCACAATTTTTCCTCTAGCATTTTTGATTTGTTTGTTTACTTTTAAGAAGTGAGCAAAAAAGTGGGCATGACGATTTTGCGAACATCTCACTCGCGGACTGGCCTGCTTATCTCTGCATAATTGTACTTATAATATTATATTTTCTTAACCTTCTCAAATTTCTCTGGAGAATAGGTTCAGTACCTATGTATTTGCAGTATACTCATTACACAGGTTTGAAAAAATGAGCAGGCGATATAGGTGTTTACATCTTGAACGCCGTGATCCCGTGATCCATGAAATTTAGGAAAACCACAATAATTGCAATCAGCCTGCTTCAAAGTTCGATTTTTCCAGCGAATGACACACCTATAACTTACTTAACTGGTTATACGTAAAAAAGATGAAAACTGCCTTTCTGATATCTGAAAATTGTAGGTACACTATTATCTTATTCGCTTGTCGTAAATTCAATAATTTCTTTTTACTTTATTTAGAAGGTTGCAATAAGTTCAGTAATGTAGTTTCCATAACGCAATTTTCAATTAGTTTTTCTATAAAGATTTCTGATGAGAATTCTGTGAATATGAAGCTTTGGAGTCGGCATTTCTCAGATCTCTCTTCCTCATGATAACAATGTTAGAATCAAACCTACTTGGAGCACATTATACATATACATGCATACTATTTTAACACGTTGAGCGCCGCAGGACCCCATGGGGGCTTTTTCTATACTATCAACTGGTACCTAAACCCATATGGGGGCTTTAAAATATGACTTCAGTTTATGTAAACTAAGCCCCTATGGGGGTGTTGTATCAATGTATTTCTTATGAAGGAATTATTGCCGTGGAACAGAGCTATAACGATGGTCTTGGTTCTAAGCAATCTTATTTTTTAGCTGAGATGAGTGATTTTGAAAATTGACCAATTTTTGCTTGGAACAGACAAAAGTTTACCTCAAAATCATGCGGCGCTCAACGTGTTAAGAAATATATTGAAATGTACCCTCGTTTCTCTCCTTAATAGAATAATTTATTCTATTCTATGAATTCGGATTCTGTCGTAGTAACGGACCATAGAAAATATTAAGCCAATTTATCCGATTGTAATATTTGGGGGCTTAAGGATATACATATACACTAGTTTCTCTTATTGCTAAGAAAAAAAAAAACATGTACCTACCTATCCTATGAAATTATCTAAATTGTTCAGCAAAAAAATTATGGCAATATTTTTGAAGGTATGAACCTAAATTGTTCAGTGGCCGTATAAAGTCGTTTTATACGGCCACTCTTAGATTAAACTGTACACCTATGTTGTACGTTATAGGTATTAGGTAGGTATTTACTCCGGCTATTTACACTTTTTGTATTTAAAAAATAATGAAAATTTATTCCAGGCTTATGTCTCTTTTTACGAGTCAGCGTTTACGTGATTGTAAAAGTATTTATTTGATTGGCCGCTATTTTCAATAATAATAATTATTCCTCTGGCTTCATAAAAACTTGTTCTAAACGCAAATAAAAAGGGTTCAGCATAGCTTTATCCATATATTCAGACTTTTACCCGTTTTTTTTATGGCACAAAAACGTGACAATATTTTGAAATTAGGAAGATAATATTGAGAAGAAAAAGAAAAATTCAACAATAGTAATGAATTTCTACCTAGTGCCTATATAAAAATGCGTCTTTCATATTGCACAATATTTATAGTATCTACTAGCTCAATACCAACACTACGGTGCAGCAGAGGTTTTTTTCAACCCTAATGGTATCATGTGGGATGGCGGCCCATGGTTTCAGATTTTTACTTTTTTCGTGATTCATAGATAGTACCTTACGGGCTAATGGGATGCAATAAAATTGACCTATCTGTCTGTCAATGAGTCCATCAGAAAGCTATTGAATTCTATATTCATAATTCAAATTTAGTTGTCCAAAGTTAATAGACTTTTTCTCAGTTATATATATATATATAAAAAAAAAACTTTAAAGTAATATTTTGTATACTGTGTCTTTGGGCAACTCATTTTATGTGAGCAGTTCGGAATAATAAGGTTTATTTTGTTTCCCTCAGAAGATTGATGCACCTCTCTTTAATAATAGTTTAATATCAATAAGCAGAGGACCGTCCCAGGCCACAGCTTGGCCTTCTAGCAATGTTTTAGACCTTCGGACACCATGTTTGTAGCAATGTATCATCGTTGCATTGATAGGTACCCTGCGAAAGTGACAAAATTTGATGCCCGCTATAATTATTAATCAGTAATATAGAAAGGCTAATTATTTGAAGTACGAGTACTTGCTTTCTCGATTTTTTTTTTATGGAGTCTTCATCATAATTAAAACGCAAGGAAAATGTGAAACCCATTTTTTTTTGCAAATTAATATTCCCCCTTTAAAATGAATTTACATATTCCACGTAGGTAGCTATGTATCATGGAGGTATGCAGGATAAGGAAAGGGTTTACTCTGGTAGGCTCATCAGGAGAACAGAGTTAGGTATGCCAGAATTGTCGGCCTCCTCTTGCAGTGGGAACATACAGAGTGGTATGTATGAATAGATAAAATTGAAAACCTCTGTAATATCCCATTATTATGTATGTTCAGTTTGTGATTTATTTATGTTGCAAATCAGTAGGTATAGCACAGCATTACGAGACTCCTAATCAAGTGATTTTTAAATAACACATGGCCTCTGGTTGCAATATGCTATGCAGAACCAATCAGAAACAATTCAAATAACGAGTAACGCATATTGCACCAGTTGGTTGTGTTCCATAAAGATAGATATTTTTCCCTACAAGATTTCAGTGGAAACAAACCATTCCACGTACAGTGCCGAATACGACCCTAGGGGGATTTGAACCTAGGTTACCTGTTTGCAAGGGCGGATGGAAGGGTAGACTTTAACTTCTCCTTTTTTATACCAACTGCGCTGATTTCGTCATTTGGTGTCTCAAAGGTATACAATGTATACATATACTATACACTAACTACCTGCAACTCATCTAGCTGGAAAAAGGTATAATTTATGAACTTTGTTGATTTTATTAGTCTACCAAGATGAAATGAAAACTTAGGCTGTTCAGGTTCAGTGTTCAATCACTTTTCCTCGTACAAACGACTTGAAATTAGCAACATATTCTGTCATGACGGAAATTTATTGAAATTTTTACAATAGCAATAAATTGAACTAGCTATAGTGCTCAAATTTTTCCTACCGTGAAAACTGAAGCTCCCACATGTCTGAGCATACCCGGAACATTTTTTCCTCCTCCTGTTGGTTCCTCCCGCTTATTAACTTCGTTAGGGAATTCTCATCATATTCCCCACATAATGTTCCCAGGTTGGAAATTTAATTTATGTAATATACTCTGGCTACCTCAGCACTTTTTATACTCTCTTTCTCTCTCTCTCTCTCTCTCTCTCTCTCTCTCCCCTCTCTCTCTCTCTCTCTCTCTCTCTCTCTCTCTCTCTCTCTCTATCTCTCTCTATCTCTCTATCTCTCTCCTTTGATATGCACCATAGGATCACAGGCGGGCAATTTATTCAGAATTTCATGATGCTTTCTCAGAAAAGTCCATGGTAAATTAGTGTTGTGTGCTTCGGAGCGGCTCCTCCGAGACAATGCTTGGCAGCAGACTACTTCGAAGGAGCAAGTCAATCGGATCTCAGATCTCCGAGTTCCGACAGGGGTCGACACAGAAGAAAGCAATAATCGACCTCAAGTCTTGGGAGGATCGCGTCGTCTTTGATGGCAAATTTCAACGAATGAATGACACAGAATAACAAGAAGAAGAAGAAGAAAAGAAAAAAATGACAACAATAAGGATAAGAGCCTAGCTTACAATAAATTTTTTTGGCTGCCATAAAACTAGAGTAAAGCTTAAATATAATATTATAATGTGACATAGATAACATAGATGTGTGACAGACACAGATACAATAATATTGCAAATACACAGATACCTGTTATTTAGTGAGGATATATTATAAAACTCATGGGTACAATTTCCTTTTTATACAATTTAAAAGAGACAGTGTGACGCTGGCTTTTCCCGGCCCCACTCAGGCTGGGTGAGGTCAATGTGAGTAGCAGGTTTGTGAGTTTCCTGCGAATGGAGGGTAAAACCCCCGTCGTGATATGACCATGGCAGTTGAAAGCGACGTTAAACCCCACTTAAAAAAAAGAGACAGTTCCACTTTAAATATATTTATTTAAAAATAGGTACATAAAAGCATAGTAAAATTATAGATTGTAGACTTCTACAAACTCAGCTGAGGGAACAGCCGAAAGCATGCTTGTTGCTTTCCCCATTTTAAATTGATCAAATTCAAGCGGATCTTGGAGATAAAGACCTTCAGATTTTTCACCACACAAGCTCCCCTGTTAGTCACACGCTACATCATGGCATCTTCTCCAGTCTCCATATTACACACAGAAGTACTTGGGTAGAAATGTCAGAAAAATCCAGATTGAATCCTGTGTAGGCAATTTTCCGGAGACAGCGCAAGATTAGATGAGAGACGCAAAAGAGATAGGAAAAAGAAGATAGGAAACAAAGGTTATAGAGAAAAAGGCAGATAGATATTAGTGGTTTCAGACTAAAAACCACATTTGAAAATTGAATAGCTAGAAATCTAATTTTATGCAGAGTTACAGAAAAAAGAGCATTTGCAAAATCCCTCAACTTAAGCCGTACAGGTGCATAATGGCAAGAAAGAGCTGATAATGTCACCAGAAGGCGTGGTCTCCTACGATAAGCTCAAAAAACAAAAGAGAGGAAATTTAAAACTCGACATTTCAGAGCCCCGGGAATTTTATATGAGCTTGGAAAAGTTCTACTTGTGAGGCGGCGCATGAAAATGTCGTACAGAATGAAGGGGTGATATTTATTCGTGAAAATAAAATAAATGTAGGGAGAAGTGTTTAATAAAAATCTACAATACCTAGGGGATATTACAAGAATTAGGGATGGGAATCATTCTTATAATAAAAGTAAACAATATGCTTAAAAGGTGAGTTTTCGTCTGTGAATTTTGGCTCGTTTCAACCTCAAATACGATTCAGAGCCTCAAATCGGAGTTTCAACCAATCAGAGTGCACTATAGTTCGATAGCGGCACGCACATTCTGAGGAAGATTGTTGTCTGGCTTATCGGTATCCGTATTTCATAAAATATCGGCCTTGGTACCTACAAATTAATTAAGAGAATAGGTATAGGTAGTTGTATAACGCAGGAGGTCTCTTTTTGATCTTCTACCATTCTTTCTTTATTCAAACTGTTTATTATAAAGTTTTTAAAAGCCTGCTATTAATCTGAAAAACAATCAGAAATGAAAAAACCTGAAACCGTAGGTATGAATATTGTTCGTATAGGTAGATTTGGCTTATACATATAGTATAGGTAATCCTTCAATTAAAAACATGGGTACAGTAATCAATAATTTGAATAAGACGTACCAAGTAGGTAGTTATTAATTTTCCAACAGTAAGTAAGCAATGAGATTTATGAATCCATCTTATATGTAAAAACTAGCGGGCTGTCGCCCGCTTTGTGAGCCGAGGCATGGCCGTCAATGCGGAGAAATAGCGGTGAAAGCAAAAAATCCTTTTTTGCCAATGGCAGGTTTTGTGGTGGAAATTTCGAAAAATCCCGTCTTATTGCACATCTAGACTATAAGACAAAACTACCTACCAAATTTCAGCTTCCTAGGACTTACCAGTTCGGAGAAACAGTGATGAATCAGTGAGTCAGTCAGTGAGTGAAACTGTCTTTTATAAGTATAGATGAAACTCCATTATGTGCCTACCTGGTTCTCGAACTGTTCTAGCATCATTATAATAATTTTCTAATATTCACGCGCCGCCGAACGAAGTTTTTCGAAAAATTAAAATGCGCAGGGAAAGTTTTCTATAATGGCCGCACATTGCATGGAGCTGGAGAAGAGAGCAAAAACTTGCAAAAATACTCCGGGGTAGAAGGAAGGGACTGTAAGGGTCTTAGAGTGGGGCGAGTGATGGGTAGGAGAGTTGGTGGTTAGGGGTGGTGGGTGTGTGGAGGAGACCAAAAGTGGGGTAGAGTGAGAAGGACGAGTTGTGAAGGAGAGTAGAAAGAAGGGTAAGTTAGGAGTGGAGTGAGGCTAAGGGAAAGACAATGGGAGGATGAAGGAGTTAGGGCGAGGGAGTGGGGAAGTAAAGGGTTTAGGAATGTGAAAGGGAAACTCACGAAGCTCTGAGAGGAAGAAACAGAAAGCTTTGGGAGGATGAGATACAGGAGGAATAAGTCTGGAAGGATGAGTTATAGGAAAAATAGAATGAAGGAATAGGCGGAATAAGTCTGGGAGGATTAGGGCTAAGCAACAGGAGGAATAAGTTTGGGAGGATGAGATACAGGAAGATTAGGATGAAGGAATAAGTCTGGGAGGATGAGATTCAGGAAGGTTAAGGTGAAGCAATAGAAGAAATAAGTTTGGGAGGATGAGATACAGGAGGATTAGGATGAAGGAATAAGTCTGGGAGGATGCAGGAGAAATAGGGTGCCCAATTTGAGATCGTGTTCTTGGTTTTTGTTACATTTCTACTGATAGTGGGAATGTGGGTTTTTTTATAGACCATTTCCTGATTTAGACATTATAATACCGTAATCTAGGTAGCGTAGGCATCGATTGGTTCGAATCCTAACTAATGCATGAATTTTTCATCATTTATTTAAGTTTGTGACCACATAATAATAAGACCCTGAGGGTTAGGTGGTAGAAAATCCTTTGAGCAAGTACCTCGTGTGGTGGTTACCTTCCACTAAGTTTTGTGTGGTTCTAGGCTAATAATAACACCACGAAGTGTTTCTTCTGTCGTAAAAGACTATCCCCCAAAAATACACTTCGTGTGCAAAAGACGCCAAGAAAATTAGAATCCTTCAAATATAATTAATTACCTTAAAATATTTCTAAAAAGGAACTGATATCAGATGAATGCCAAGTTCTCCTAAACTGGAAATCATTTGCCCAGAAAGAAGTCTCAAGCACAGAAATCAAACTGAGGATTGGACATGACATTTCCCATTAATCTACGATTTACCAACGCTAAAAGTTAACATTAAAAATCTTGGCAAGTTTATTTTATTTATTTATTTATTTATTTATTTGTTACAATGTCTCCTTATTTTCTAGACATTTTACAATTTATTGATAGAAGATAGTAGAAAGGTACAATATTGAAGGTATGAAGAAAGAAGTATATAAGAAATACATAGGATATAAATATCTAAATTCAATACTTAAGGATGAACATAGATGGGTATATTGAATGTTGGAATTCCATGGTCAGTCACATTTTTGTTAATTTTGTGTGTATGTAGTGTTGTGTTTCTGTATATAAGATTTTGGATTTATTTATTTATTAATTAATTAAGTATGTCTCTTAATATAATTTGATGTATGTTTTCTTTAAAGGTGGGAAAATTATCACTAAAATCTATTTGATGATATTTGTTTGCATTGATCATTGCTTTTTCAATTGTGGAAATAATTGATTGATTTTTGATTTTAAATGGTTCATTGTATATATTTCTTGTTCTATAATTTGGTATTTTGAAATTTACTTGATTGAGAAGGTCGGGTGAATCTATCATGTTGTTTATTAGTTTATATAGGAAAATAAGTGATTGTTCGGTTCTTCTATTGTGTAAAGTATCCATATTTAGTTGTTCAATTAAGAGTTTGTAGGATATGTTTTCAGGGTATAATGGATAAAAGCCATTGAACTTATGGAAAAGGTATCTTGCAAACTTTGCTTGTATATTTTCTATTTGCTTATTTAATGTTTCGTTTGTAGGGTCCCATAAAATTGAGCAATATTCGAGTTTTGATCTTATAAGTGAGAAATATAACTGTGTTATGGTATCAATTTCATTGATTCTTTTGCAGTTTCTTTTTATAAGGCCTAATATTTTGTTACATTGTGATGTTATTGAGTCAATATGCACATTAAATTTCAAGTTACTTTGGAAGGTCACTCCTAGGTCTTTCTTAAATTCAACTTTTTCAAGTGATTCATTATTGATTTTGTATTTATATTTAATGGTATTTGTTGTAGATTTTCTTGTTATGGTCATTTGCTCACATTTCAGTACATTGAAATTTAGATGATTTTCTTTAGCCCAGGATTCAACTAAATAAAGATCATTTTGTAATAGAATGCAATCATTAATTGTCTTAATTTTTTTATATAGTTTGAGATCGTCTGCAAATAGTTCATAGAACGAGTTTTTGATGATTTTATGTATTTTGTGAAGTATAGTTATAAAGAAGAGACTAGATAGTTTTGATCCTTGGGGGACTCCTGATGGGGGATAAAAAGGCTCGGATATGCTTTCTTTGTATTGCACTTTAGTTTCTCTATTTTTCAAGTACGAAGAGATGAACTCTATATAGTTAGTATCAAGATTTAATTCTATTAGACTATTGAGAAGAACATTAAAGTGGATCCTGTCGAAAATTTTTTCAAAGTCGCAATATATTACGTCTATCTGTGTTTTCTCATTTAGTGCTTCAGCGCAATGTGTGTGGAAAGAGATTAGGTTTGTTAACGTAGAGCGCTTTAGGACGAATCCATGTTGATTTTTATCAATTTTATTGAAGATATGGTGTGAGATATCGTTATATAAGATAGTTTCAAATACCTTTGCAAAGCTATTTATTTTTGTTATAGGTCTATAGTTGTTTATAATTTGTAGATTACCTTTTTTTGGAACGGGTGTTATTATTGAATCTTTCAGCTTGCTGGGGAATGTTTTGTTTTTAAGAGCTAAGTTGTACAGAAAGGTTAGTGGTTCAGCTAATATTTTTGGACTGTTTTTGACAAATGTGGGTGGGATTTGGTCTGGACCTGGAGCTTTGTTTTTGGGTAATTTTTTAATTGCTGTTATAACGTGTTTTATTGTTATTTGTGGAATTTTTAAGAAGTCACTCGATGAATCGTTTTGTGCTGTTTTTTCTATTGATTTGTTTATGTAAACTGATTTAAAATATTGTGCATAAGCGTTTGTTATTATCTTTGGTTCTTGGATAATTTCTTGTTCAATATCAAAGGAGTTTAGTGTGGATTTTTTCTTCTTATCTTTTATAAAGTTCCAGAATTGTTTTGGGTTGTTTTTTAGATTTTTTGATGCAGTGTTTATATAACTTCTATAATCCTTTATTATGTTGGAATTTAGTTTACTTTTTGTCTCAATTAAGTTGTTTATATGATTAATGGTAGGCCTTTTTCGTTTTATTAGTCTTTCTTTTTTTCTATGGAGTTTTCTTGTACCATACGTCCACCAGATAGGATGTTTATCTTTAATTTTGTAAGTACTTTTACTAATATTTTCATCAAAGATCTTGTAGAGAGTTTTATAGAAGTAATCAAATGCTGATTCGCTATGTTTAAACTTGTATAGTTCTTCCCAGTGGATATTGGATAGTAATTTGTTCAATTGTAGATGATCAGTTTTGTTAAAGTTGTATCTGTATGTATATACTTTGTTGGAATGTATTTGTTTGAGGTTTATTTTTCTTTGTGTCAGTATTTTTCTTTTTTGTTAAATTTATTAAGAGTGGGGGATGTGAACTATTTCTTTTTACTAGGCCTTTTGTTTCTTGGATTTTTATTTTGAAGTTACTATTGACGTTAAATAATATAAGATCTATTGTTCTATTTTTTTCGTTTTTGGTGATATTATAATTTTTGATGTTCATAAGATAACATAAGTTTTTCATCTCCATGGTTATTGAGTTTTTGTCTTGTAATAGGTCTATGTTAAAATCTCCTACCATTAATAAAGGAGTGTCATGTTTATGATATTTATTTTCAATATATTTTGTAAATGTTAGTATTGTTTGATATGTTACTGGTGGTGGGATATACACTAGACATATGATGATGTTATATGGTTTTAATAGTTGTATCCACATACATTCAAATTGCTGATTTGTTGAATTCCATTCGGTTAATAATTTGATTTTGAAGTGTGATTTTACAGCTATGATTAAGCCTCCTCCATCTTGTTTTGGTGTATTTTTTAAATCTCTATCTAATCGTATTACTTGGTAATTATTTGTAAATAGTTCACCGTCGTGTATACCATCATTTAACCACGATTCATTGATGAGGATTATGTCATGATTTTCGGAGTTGAGATTTGTATAAAAAATATCAGTTTTAGTTCGCAACCCTTGAACATTTTGGTAGAAAATGGATATTTCTTTATTCATTTGTTTGCATGTGATTGGGGAGTCAGTACAATTTATTTCGATTATATTTCTGTTGTGTTTTTTGGAAGGAGCTATGTTTCTTTCTGTATTTTTCGGTTTTTGATATTTTCTATTCATATTTAGTGTTACAGGTATAGGATATTGATGTTCATATTTTTTATAGTTAACATTTGTTTCATTTTGATTTTTTGTTATAGAGTAATCAATGAAATTATGCTTCGACATGGCTGTGATTTTATTTGTGTTAGATTTATTAAATTTTTGTAGATAGGATTCAAATGCATATTTTAAGTTACATGCTTCATTTGTGTTATTCCAAATTTCATTTAGTAATTCTTGACCATATTCTAACAGTAGTATTTGGGTTAATGTGTTATCATCAATTTTTGATAGGAATTCTGGTTTTAAATTTATTTTAGTGAGATTTAGGTTATGTGTGAATTTATATTGATTTTGTTCATTTCTGTTTCTAAGTATTGAGTTATGTTTGCTTTTTGGTGTTATATTTTCTGTAGGATAAATAGGGGTTGTTGAAAAACCGAATTTAAAGTTTCTGATGAGGGGTTCCAGTATTGTTGGGGAATATAGTATTGATTTTTTGGAGAAATCACGAGTGGGGTGATTTGTTGGGAGTGTTGAGATTGCTGTTGAATGTTTTTTGGATGCAGTAGTTGATGAGTGATGTATGGTTGTTGTGATGAATACTGTTGTTGGTGTAATATTTGGTGTGTTTGTGGAGTCGTTATGTTTGGTAAAAGTGGCCATTGTTGTTGTTGTTGTTGTAAAGTTTGGTGTAACTGAATGTGCTGTGGTTTTTGTGATTGGTTTTGTTGAATGTTTGAGATAGTTAGCGGCTTTGACCAATTCTGTTGTTGCTGTTGAAAGTCTGGTATTTGTGGTTGTTGAGATTCTTTCGTTGGTTGAGATTGACTTTCCTGTGATTGATGGAATTCTTGTTGAGTTTTTGGTATTTTTGTTGTTTGTTGTTTCTGCTGACGTTTATGTTGTTTCTGTTGTTGATACCGTTCCCGCTGCTCCTGTTGCCACTGTTTCTGCTGCTGTTGCTGTTGCCAGTGCTGCTGTTTACGCTGCTGATGTTCTCTTTGCTGCTCCTGCCATTGCTGCTGTTGCCAGTGATGTTGTTTTTGGTGTTGCTGCTGCTGTTGCAAATGATGCTTTTGCTGCTGTTTTTGTTGGCGTTGTAGATGTTGCTGGTTTTCTATTTGTTGTTTTTGCTCTTGCTGCTTTATAGATTTTATTGGGGCTGCATGTATTAGATTTGATGACATAGTCTGTTCACTGATATTTCTTAATATGTAGTGTATGGTCTTGATAATTTTGTTTCCAAGTTTTTTTGTGGCATCAGAAGTCAGAGTTGTGCCATCATTGTCAAGTTGATTCATTTTTATAATTTTATGGGTATTTATCATATAAATATTTTCTATTCTGTTTATTTGATGTTTTATTATTGTATTGAAGTTTTGGATATCTTTGTTTGTTAGGAGGCAGTTTTGAGGAGGTATTGACATAATGATTGTTTTGATATTTAGATTTTGTATTTTAATAATAGTTTCTTGAATGTTCTTTGAATTTGTTGAATACAGATCATTTGTGCCGCCTGATATAATCAATAAGTCATTTTTATCAAGAGATTTGGGTAATTTCTCTCTGATAATTTGTTCAAGTTTGTATGCACGTGATATGTTTGTTCTGAGTTCAAATGTTTCTATGAATTCTTTATTGTTCTTTAGTATGCATTCTATATTGTTTAGGTGGAAATCTCCGATTAGGTAGCATTTGTTTTTGTTTACTTTTTTGTTTTCTATTATTTCGCTCGTTGTGGTTGACACTGATATCTTGGTAGGTTTTGCGCTGGTATCTTTTGGGATCGATTGATCAATGATTTCTAAAATATCTTTGATCTGGATTTCTTGTATATTTGTTTGTTCTCTCAGATCATCAATTTGTTTTTGTAAGTGGTGTTCATATGATTTATGATTGTTTATATCAATATGTTTGTCTGAGATTATTTCCATTTCATTGTTGTTTACTGTATTAGTTTTTGTATTTTTACTCTTATTTATTATTCCATTAGATTCCAGGTTATATTGAAGTGATTTGTTGTTTAGTATTTCAATCTCTGGAGTGAGATATTTCTGACTATTTTCAGATTTTGATGAGTTTGTTGTAATGTTGTTTTCGGTTTCTGTATGATTTTTGGTAATTTCTGTATTTTTATTAGTTGTTTCGGTATCATCTTTTTGATGATTTTTTACTGTCTGACTACCATGGCTGAATTGTTTTTTATTGATTGCATCCATTTCTGATTGTAGATTGTATAAATCTGTGAGACTACTGCTAGTGCTATTTTCGTTTATATTGCATAGATTTATCTCCGACATTGAGCATTCGTTTCCCATTAAGCTACTTACATCAAATGAGCTATTATATTGAGTTGTTTTGTAGTAGTTTATGGAGTTAGTTTTCTGAGAAAGGTTTTGTATAGTATTTTTAAGAGAGTTTATTAAGAATTCTTGTCCAGTTGATTCATGGTGTTGTTTTTTTATTGTTTCTTCTTTTTCTTCTATCAGTAGCTTTTGATATTTATTTTGTTGTTGAAGAGAGTCTATTGTTATTTTTAAGTTTTTATTTTCTTGAGTTAAATTTGATATTTGTTCTTCACTTTCTTGCAATAGTTTCTTATTTTCTTTTTCTGAATTTGTGAGTTTTATTTTTGTTGAGGATAATTCGGTTTTTGTAGATTCTAGAAGAGGATTTATTTTATGAATTTCCTGGTTCATACTGTCTAGATCTTGTTGTTTGTTTATAGTATTCGATTGAAATAAAGTTTTGATGTGAAATATATTATTTTTTATAATTTGTGACGGAACTTGGCTAATTAGTTTATTGAATTCTTCAATAATTACCAAGTCATCGTTTGTGTAGCTAGTGTCTTCAGGTTTTGCACGGCTTCTTGTTAGGGGTCTTGTATGGGTTTCTCGATCTTTATTCATTTTGGTGTTCTGTCACTTTTTTATATTTGCAACTTGGCTTGTTTTTTTTTTCACGGATGTTTATTTTGGTCTAGAGATATGTTAGATTGCTAGTACACTACGCTGATCTGATTCGTAGTAGGTAGCTCTGTAAGTAGGTACCTTGGAAGGTCACCGATACTGCTGACTGTTGATAGATTATATTTTGTGACGTACTTGAAATGTCTAGGTATATAACTATATGGAGTAATGTATCTAGTTGTTACTTACTGACGAAACTTCTGCTATTTATGATTTCTTGCACAGAGTATGAAGAGTAAACGTAAACAATGTTTGTATTTGCAATCGTAAGCGATCTAGTTGTGATATTTTAAGGTCATAAAGAATATTTTTAGGTTTAAAAAATAATATATTTAGGGTATCACTTGAGTTTCAAAGGGTTGGTGACCACATGGGAAAAAAGAGCACTGTGGGACGCGTTTACTGATATAATTTTTGTTGCGATTGGATTAGTTTTGTAATTAATATTTACATTTATATACACGGGATTTTATTACGCGATTTTAGCACTACATGTTTCTCCAATTGACAACTGACAACTACTGAGTTTTTGGTAGGTTACAGTTTCAAAAATTAAAAAAATACTTTCAACTTGCCAAGATTTTTAATGTTAACTTTTAGCGTTGGTAAATCGTAGATTAATGGGAAATGTCATGTCCAATCCTCAGTTTGATTTCTGTGCTTGAGACTTCTTTCTGGGCAAATGATTTCCAGTTTAGGAGAACTTGGCATTCATCTGATATCAGTTCCTTTTTAGAAATATTTTAAGGTAATTAATTATATTTGAAGGATTCTAATTTTCTTGGCGTCTTTTGCACACGAAGTGTATTTTTGGGGGATATCAGATATTTTTGGTAGGTTACATTTTTTTGCAATTTTCTATAACTTCACACGAGCACTAATTATATCCTTGGAAATATTGGTGTCTTAAACTTTTCCTTTCTCATCATCTCTATTCTTCGGTACAATATATCTAAAATATTGCACCCTTAATTTTTTCCTTTAAGCTTATTACACCGGGTTTCTTCTTTCTAGTTGTTCCTTAGGATTTTTGGTCCATGGTTGGCCTATCCTGCCAGTGGGTTTCGGAAATTGAGTGATAATTTTTCCTCATGTATTAATGGGGAATCCGATAGTATGGATTTTCAGGACAATCGGTTCTTATTTATTTTTTTATTTTTAATTTCGGCAAAATATTACCAAAGTGGGTAAGTCGTTCGAAAACGCATTACAAAACAACTAATTAAAAAGAGAATAAACTGGTGTGACACCACCACACTTTTCTTATCAGTTGAAAAGATGTCAGCTTCTGCCACTAAAAGATTCGTGTGGTATATTATAAAATCAACTTCCATACCAAATTTTAAGTCTCTAGGTTGTACCGTTCTCGAGATATCTCGTTCACAGACAGGCGGACGCACGGACCAATGGACGAAAACAATTTTTATGGTATCCTGAGGCTATGATTCGTCCAGAAATGTGAAATACAGGGTAGACCAAATTTTCGACAATAAGGAATGTATATTATAGGATAAGGAAAGTAAAAAATTGCATGAATTCGGAAATCAAATACTTTTAAAAATTATGTACAGTGTACAGCTGTACACGCATGAAGCAAATTCTTTAAAATAGAAAGAGTAGGTACACTCTCTTATGATTTATCAATATTGTTTTGAATATCACACGTTCACCCTAAATAACTCAACTATAGTATATCCCTTTCATTATGATAGCTATGACTTATTAAAATCGTAGGCGGGGTTGCCAAAACTGCAAAGACTACAGAAGTAAAGAATCTTAAGTGCAGGAAGGTGCATTGCACAATACTTCCTTGTACATTTTCTTTCAACCTTAAGGTTGATACAATATATATGTATCTACATATTATGTAGATTCAAACATTCAAAATCATAAATTTCTGATCGATAACCAAGTACCTAGGTAATAATATTATGTGATGCAGTACATATAGGTATGATGATTTTTATTGTGATTTTTATTATTAAAATACTAAATAATACCAGCATGATTTTGCGTGTATTTCCCCAACCATTGATTTTCACCGAAGTGATTCATTTGTATTTTTCCTAATAGGTTTGACTACTATTTTTTCATTTACCTATAAATTAATAATAAAACCAAACTACATTTTTTTTTTTAATAAAGATAATAGGTACAAAAATGATTTACCTTACTCCATAAGAGGGATAAAGCTATTAGCCCAATCCTCATATCAAATACAAGTGAGAACTGACTGATCTACTGATCATAACCAGATTAATTATTTAGGTAGTAGGTAGCTACATGTTTATAAAACAATCTAAATATAATCAATAGAAAAATGAAGAAGTAAATATTATATTTATTATGTAATCCATGCACTGTGAACCAAGTCAAACATTTGCGAAAACTTTTAAATATTACCTGCACCAAACGTACCCTTCCGACCTTTGTATAGTAGAGCTCCTTTTAATCGCAACGAGTGAGAGAGTGTACTGAAAATAGATATTTTTAGGACTGCAACATTGTAAGATATTCTGGAATCTGATTGGTTCTCGTATTTTGTCGTGATGATTCTCAACTATCATAATGAAATGGATATACTATAGTATCATCGGTCAATGAAACAACAAAAGAAAACCAGTTCTCTTTTGGTTTTTTCGCAAAAAAGTAGGTACTACACAGATACCGATTGGAATAATCTTTTACGATTTGTTTACCCTTCTCTTGTGTTTAGTTATGTAAAGTCAAGCATTTTTATGGATCGGTAATTCTCAGAAATCAAATGCGTAACAACGAAATTTCGTGACATTGTTTTTACATTAACTATTCCCGTTATGTATGTGTGTTATGTATGCATGCTTAGATTGCTTAGGGAGGATCTCAAATTCTGTTATGTATGCATGCTTAGATTGCTTAGGGAGGATCTGAATTTTCCGTATGGTTGATGCGATATTGTCAAACAAAACTCAAATCGCCGAATCTCGGCTTGCAGGCCTACATATTTTCAAAATACTAAAACTTAAGATGACCTTAACAAGTAAATAGTCGTTGTGTGTGTTTTTTTTTATAGCCTCGTACATGGTACATTATTTTAATTTAGTACTCTATACCTAATTGTTTTAGTTTTTTATACATTACAAATTATATTATGTACATTAAGTAGTCACCGTGGCAGAGTGAGTTAGCGCGCTAGGCATTGCACACATGGTGACCTGGGTTCGATTCCCAGCGGGGCAGGAATTTTTCTGCTCTGTACTTGGATGTTTGGGATCCACTCATACCTCGTGAGGAAAAATGTGTAGTTACTTGTATGAGTAACGCGACCAGTGGCGGCATTACCAGAGTAAAAAGAAATTAATGTAATAGAATAATTCGAAATGTGAAGGAGGCTCTTAGTAATGCAGCGCTACCCACAAAAAATTGTGAAGAGGCTTTGGGCTTCACCATAAAATCATACATAATTATTATGTGCATTAGATCAAGTAGGTATTTTCAATATGATATTGTTAAAGATATTAGATATTTTATTGAATAATCTCACTCATATCTTTAAAAAAAGCTAGACGAAGAAAAATACATTCATCTATAAGACCAAATAACCTAAAAAAGATCGAAGAAAGAAAGGCAGCAAACACAGCCATTACGTATATTTCATTTGAGGAATCCCTGAGCTCTGATACTCGGAGAACATAGGTACTCTAATCGAAATTATATTGTGCGCTACCAATGACTTAAGGAGCTTATAACTCAAAAACCGTACATTTTTTGAAGACGGCTATTCTGACGAGGAATCATCTGACAAGACTCAGGAATATGTTCTGAAAGTTTCAGCTCGATAGAATAAAGCCTTAATAGCGATACATGTGATTACGTGAAGAAAAGTCGGTGAACGTCAAAAATCAACAAAAAATGTTATAACTCATAAATGGTTATAGTTATAAAAAAATTACACAGAAAAAAAAGGCTGTAAATTGGTCAAATAATAACCATACAATGTTTCAGCTTTCTATTATCAGCCGCATTTGAGATACAGGCAATACCGCCAAAGCGCCGCCGAGTGACCGCGGAAGTTTTTTACTTTCCTTATCTTATAATAAGGAAAGTATTGTATTCGTCGAAAATTTGACCTACCCAGTTTTTCACATTTCTGGACGAATCATGGCCTCAGGATACCAAAAAAGTTGTTTTCAGCCATTGGTCCGTGCGTCTGTCTGTCTGTCTGTCTGTCTGTGTGTAAACAGGATATCTCAAGAACGGTAAAAGCTAGAAACTTGAAATTTGGTACACAAATTAATTTTATACACCAGACGAACCACGAAACTTTTGGTTGAAATCGGCCGCATTCTGCGGCCACAGGGCCGCAAATGCTAGCCGCAAGCGCCGCTTCTTTAAATTGGTTAAAGATACAAATTTTTTTAGAGAACAACATTTTCTTAGATTAAAAAAATAATAGGGGTCTATTCTGATCATTTTTTTGATATCTTGAACTTTTTGGAACTCGGCCCCAATTTACCGGTATTTGGGGGGGACCCGCTTTGACTAACTTTTTTATTATTCATCCTAAATGGGGGTTGTGACATATCAAATTCAATGATTTTGAAGTGCTGATTACGAATTTGGCATTGGTTTTTAGTTATCTGTTACCGTTGAGTCACCAGTGGCGGAATTCGACTCTTTTTTGGGGGATAAGGAAAGTCGTGTGATGTTTACACCAGATTTTTTTTTGTTAAAACCTCGAGCTGCAAGCATTAAGAACCCATAACCAAAATGTCATAATTTTAACTTGAACCATATGCCCGTGGTAAGTCGAATGCGGAAAAAAAAAAAAATAAAAAAAAATAAAGTATGAATCTTTTACTAATTTTGGGGGTGCTCGTAAAAGCGGTTAGGGGTGTCAGAAAAAGGTCAAATAAAAAGTAGTCATCTTCTATTCGACGAGGAAAACACGAATATGAAGAAAAAAGATTAAGAAGTTTTATTTAAGAAGGTCAAAATTACAAAAGAAAATACATACGAACTCGGTTTAGCGTAAGTATAGCACGCTCGTTTTGTTTATCTTGGCGTTGCAAAACTAGCGTTTTGCTTGATCGTAAAAGACTACTAACAGGAATATTTCTCAGAAGCTGTTCAAAAGCTTCAAAACATAGAGAATTTTATGATACTCTTAGGAGCTGCTGGGAAGCGGATCAAATAAATGCTCAAACAATGCCTTAATCCAAAAGTGAGCCTAATTCAGAAGAAACCACTCCAGAGCATTAGGGTGAGAAGAGTGCAGAGGTGGTGTTTGAAGTATTTGAACTGCTTCTCAAAGCTTTGTAAACGCCCTGAAGTATTTCTGAAGAACTTTCCGAAGGAGTCCCCACCACAGAGAGGCAAACAATTCAAAACTTGATCGCCCAAAAAATTAAAAGAAATCAAAGCATTTCTTTTGCTCTTTTGGGCTGATCAAAGAGGAATTACGAATCCTTACTGGCTTATTAACAGGCCACTGAAGGCTTTAACTTTAACAGCATCATTAACCATAAAAACAAGATGGACATCGCTCAAGACTCAAAATTCAGTCTCTGTATAAAGGCCCCAGAGACAGTAAAACACATTCTCTGTGAATGTGAAGCAGCCTCTCACTGAAATACTTCTCAAGGCTGATTCTAACACCTAAAGCCTAAAGGAGTTCCTCAAATTCACCAAAGAGAATTTTAAGTTAAATTAATATTTTTGATCTCTTCAAGAGTTACAGGAGCATGGCACAAAAGATCTTGTAAAGGTCGCAGTGACAAAGAGCTTTCGCAGAAGACAGCCCACCTTATATCAATACCTTCCACTAAACTTCACTAAAGAGTATTATTATTATTATTATGCTGAAAGTTACAATTAGGTAAATTTTGATCGTTAATTCATGTATGTATTCTGTCACTTTACACCTTTCTTGTATGATGTCTACGTAACATTAAGGGTCATTCATGAACAATGCAACTATCAATAGTTAGAAAACGTAGCAGTAGTAAATTTTTAAACAGGACACTAATATTTCTTAATAAACCTTTTAAAATTTGTATTTTTGATTATGAATCTGGCTGAACTGTCTAGCAAAGTATTGGTCTACCGATTTTAGAATGTTACATCTTCTCTGTAAAGTTTTGCTATGGATGTGATAAGTGCGAGTCTATCTGAAGCACAAACTTCAACAACAGAAACATCACCACACTAAAAGTTTGGTTTCTCAGTGAGCTTACTCTTATTGTGTTGTGATTCAATATAATAAGCAGGAGTTTTTAAAACGTTCCCTCTATTGCATTAACTGCCTGGAACATCAAAAGCTTTTTAACATAAAATTCTTGTCAACATTAACTAATTCATGATTCAACAGTCGGCTTGGTCATTATTTTCATTGATGCTTGATATGGAAAGGGTGATTCCTGGCTTCTAATTAGTGCAATTAGTAACCACATCTGAATCACAACATTTGATTGTTCATTCATTAACTTTCATGGGGAAACACATCAATTGCTTCTAAAATATGCTTATACTGTATAATAGGACTTATCATTATGAGCTTTGAACATCGAATCATTAAGATATAAATAAATAAAAAAATAGGAAATACGCTGGGCCTCTTTCCCTCAAGCAAAGAATTTCTCCAGGCTTGACTAATTAGATTTTTTGTTCATTCAGATCCCTCGATGGCATTTAACACTTTTCAATTTGTTATATCAAAAATTCCCTCTCCATGTACCCACTCGTCTGAAAATATTTCCCCAGAAGTACACTCACCCCACCCAAGTTTTTTTCTCCCACTAAAAAAAGCTCTTGGTATTTTTTTCCTCGTTTCCTCTTACCACTTAATGTGATCCCATGCCTCCTTCCATGGAGAGGACAGCATGCGTTTGATAGCTATCAGAAGGAGCGATGGAAGCCATGTACGGAGGAATAATTTATGATGACAAACTTCCTGGAGTATGAAACTGAGATTGTGGAAGGAGAAAGGGTAGAAATTAAATTAATATTTACATCGAATCACTTTATATATAATAATAAATCTAATTTTAATATGAAGACTTGTCAAGGTGCAGAACTTATACATATTTATAAGAGGGAGGGCCTGAACAATATCGCTGAGACGATAACCATAAACCAACTATATTTTCTACCCAGAAATTGGTAACAAATATTACTTCTATGAACTTTGTATGAATAAGAATATTTGAATTTAAAATCGAAGTGTAGGAGGTCAAATCGTGGGTCATTATGATAAAGATTCAATTTATTGATGGTATTTTATCATTTATTTTATTGGAATTGCTGATAGCAGTCCCATAATTATTCCAAACAGGATTACCAAGCAGGATTTACTCTAATATAAGGATAAGGAAAAAATTTACTAGATGCTCTCTAGATGAAATTCACTAATATCATTGAATGCAACTATACCTACCTGTAAATGGAAAAGATAAATTAGCTAAAGTTTTGGAACATTGTGTTCGATCAAAATTTTGAGTGGTATACTATACATACTAAAAGAAAGGGAAGCAAAGGCTTAAGCAACATAGATCTGCATAGGTTTCCCTCCTCTTGTAGTTAGAGAAGGAATACCAAAATCCACATAAAGGCTAACAACCTGACTCAACTCAGAATTTCGGTTGACAAGAGGAAAGCAGAGTGGTGTATGGTATAAGGCTGCTAAGGAGGTGATAATTATCTGAACCATTAGAAAAAGATACCATGAAGAAGAACTCAACGACGCGACGTACACCATACTTGTTATTACCTATAGGAACTTATTGTTTTATGTTAGCTATAAGGGAGTTATGTCCGACCTCAGTAGCTTGATCGATAAGGCGGTGAACTTGTAACCTGAAGGTCGGTGGTTCAAGTCCCGGTTTTAGTGTAGATTTAGTAAAGCGAGTTTGAGTAGTTGTGATATCACGAAAGTGATTACCACAAATACAATACCTTTTCTTAACTTATAAGGGAATGAATGACATGTCTCTTAACAAACTTACTTTTTTTGGGACCAATTCATATTTGAATCCCATTATAAGACAAGAACTTTCAATTTTTTTACTCTGGCCCATTCATAGTTTATTTAATCTGATTAACAAATTCGTGGATCTGGGCATTTTCCACTCATCACAATGGAAAGCCTAGCGCGATGATTAAAGACCGTTGCAGGTATTAGGCTCATTTCAAGAGTGCATGTAAATTGTGTTTTAGTTCTAGCCTGTATTTTAATGAGAAATCCTTTGAAACATTTATTATTCTAGCTAGAGGTACTCAAAACATGTAGGTAAAATTAATAGGGTACCTAGGTACCTACATTTTTTATGAGAAAAGAATGAGAGAAAAGGCAAAATGATAATACCTATTCTGAAATGAAAATTACTTGCCAGCATTTTCATTCCATACAGGAACAGCGTTTTCTCTGGGAATCCAATTTTTTTTCTTCCATTGAAACCTTTAATTTTAGCTTTTTTATATCTTTTTCTCTCTTGTGCTCTCTTTGCCTTTTTTTCTCATTAATTTTTTTCTCTCTACTCACGTATAGCATTTTCTCATGTTACTTTTAACAAAACAAATATACGAATATACGGAGAGAAAAGAAGCGGCTCTCTTTAGGTTTTCTCTTTTCTTTCTCCATAAAATCTTCAGCAAAAAACGGACGACTTTCCTCAATGTTGAATTGACTGAACAATAAATTTTGATACATTTATGGTCCAAATATTTTTATTCAGTTAAAGAGTCATAAATGAATTGATTCTTTTTTTCGTTTTTTTACTTTTCCAGTGTATGTCACGCGAAAATTCGCTCCTCAAATTTAATATTTTTTTGAAGTTTAAGAGCATTTTTTGATTGTTTTCTTTATCAAAAGTGCTAATAAAGACTTTTTCTTTCTTTTGAGTGCATTTGTTTTTCGTGGCAAGAACTTATTACACCTTTTTACTGTGTTTTTTATAATGAAAATCGAACTTTTTCCTGTGATAACAAGATGGTTGCCATAGAAACCGTTCAACCCCTCTCCTCCTATCCATGATAAACTGAACATCTCTTGCTTCGTCTCACCCGCTCGGAATTTTCCAAAATTTCAGCCAGTTAATATAAAAATTATAATCACCACTTAGTAATTTTCTCCGTTTTCTCATTACCCACCATGAGCTCCAGTAAACCTCTCTCTTTTTCTTCTGTTCTCAACGGCAATAGTCGACGTAACTCTCCTTTCTTCCCGAAGAGCGCAGCTCCGTCCTCATTTAGCGCGTCTTTCTCCCGGGTGGTTCAAAGTAAAACGGTGAATGATTCTCTCCTACTCCCCTTGGAATGCGCGTTTTATCTCCCTTATCACGAGTCCATTTCTCATGACAAATATTTTATCACTATTGGGGAAATGGTTGGCTTTCAAAACATTATTTATGGTGGAAAAAATGGACTAAGAATGGTAATGCACCTTGCGTCCCAACAGATAGTTGATGATTTTGTTTTGAAAAATGATACAATCTTGATTGATGACAAAGTGTTGCCGGTTAAAAAGCTGATAGATCCAGGTTTGGTGCTATACCTACATAATACGGTTCCTCATCTACCAAATATAGTGATAGAAGAAGAACTCAAAAAACACGTCCGACTCTTGTCAGAAATAAAGCTATCTAACTATGGTATGAAAGATCCTCGTCTGAGGCATGTACTAGCCTACAAGAGGCAAGTCCAGATTCCTTCGGAAGAAAAAAGCAAAGTTCCGATGCAAATAACTGTTACATGGAAAAATATTCCTTATTCCATTCCACTTCTATTTGATGCCCCCCGATGCTACAATTGCGGTAAAGAAGGACACATTTCAAAAAATTGTCCTGAAACTAACAATACTCCTGCCCAAAAAAGGCTAGGTGACATCATGTTGTCGACATCTTCAACCCCCATGGTTGCCGAAATTCTAACCCCCACTCCTGTTGACCTTGGTACTCCCCCTCTTGCCATCAGTACTGTTGAGCCAAGAGCCTCAGTCCCGGAGGAAAATATTGCTATCGTCTGCCCAACCGCTGATTCACATACGGAAATAGATGATTCGGAATTTATGTCCCAAAGCTCTATCTCCAGCTCCAGCTTAGGTGAACCTCGTGAGATTGAGCAAGATCTCATCCCAAAGTTCGCCATCCGCCGATCGTCATCCTCACCGCTCCTTGGTGAAGATAAGAAAACTGATTTCCCATCTCTCCCTTCCCCTCCTTCTGTCCTGAGTCAGGAAAACAAAATGAAAAGAAATCTATCCCCTGCTGAGAATACTACAGAGAAAAAAGTAAAAACTCACAACTCTTCTATAGATCCCGAGATGACGGAAGGATTTAAATGTTTGGTTCAGAAAATATTAGTGGAAAATCAAGAATCCGCTTTCACCTGTGAAGATTTCTGCAGTCTCATGGCCAACCTGAGGAGCTCCCAGAAAAAGCAGGAAATACTTCTCCAATCTGGTTTTCCTCTCGAAAACATACAAAAAGTTCTGTCGACTATCCTTACTTCCTCAGATGTTACACCCAATATTAGGGCGCGCGTCACACGCTTGCTCAAATGTAATTTATTTGAGGAAATGGAAACTTAATTTCAATGTTAAACATACTATAATTATTTTATTTTTTTATTTTTACTTATTTACACTATGATGATATTTACTATCTATTGTTTCACTATATATTATGTATTTTCTTACTTTTTTCGAGTGTGCAAACTTTTGACCCTGTTTTTTAGCAGTCATCTGATGATTTTTTTATTAATTTATTATCTGTTATGTTGAAATTATTTATATTTACTTTTCTTGCAATTTTTATCTCATTTACTATGAATAACTTTTCTCTTTTACAATGGAATGTTAATGGCTACTACAAACGTCTCCCCCATATACAAAAGATTTTATGTGATAAAACTCCATTTGTAGCGTGTTTACAAGAGACAAATTTCAAACCAAATTATCTACCTTCAATTTCAAATTATAACATCTTCCGGAAAGACCGTGATCCCACTGACGCTTTGTCTGCTAGTGGCGGAGTTGCTACTTTAATTCACAAAACCGTCCGATCTAAACAATGTATGATCATCTCAGACCTTGAAGTTGTTGTAGTAGAAATTTTGTTAAATAAGAAAATTCAAATTTGTAACATATATTTACCATCTGACAGGAGATTTACTGCTCAAGATCTGGAAAACATTACAAACCAGCTCTCCCCCCCATTCATTATACTTGGTGATTGGAACAGTCATCATATGTTGTGGGGTTCAACTCTCACTAATAGTAGAGGAAGAGAAATAGAAAAATGGATTCAAAATAATAATATATATCTCTTAAATGATGGCAGTCATACCTATACCAGTATGTCGTATAATTCGACATCTGCAATTGATGTCACTTTCTGCTCGAATGACCTTAGTCTTTACTTATTATGGAAGGTAGATAAGTACCTAAACGATTCTGATCATTTTCCCATACATGTAACTTCCCATCAGAGAGAAGATACAAATCAGTACTCTGATTTTTCCAAGTGGCACTATAACAGAGCAAACTGGGGAGAATTTGCGGCTCAACTACATCAAAAACATGAAAATTTAACACTAGATCCGGACACAAATAAAGCTATAAAAGTTTTCACTGATGACATTATAGCAGCATGCGAAACACATATTCCAAAATCGAATCCTAAAAACTCGAAGCCGCGTATTCCCTGGTGGACGGAAGATTGCTACAAAGCCATCAAGGAAAAAAATAAATATTATAGAAAATACAAAAGAACTCAATTGTTAGAAGATTTTATTTTGTTCAAAAAATTTCGTGCAATTAGTCGAAAAACGGTTTGGCAAGCTAAGCAAGATTCATGGAGAAAATTTATTGGTTCAATTAACTTTGCCACATCCAGTAAAGAAGCCTGGAATAAAGTTAAAAGAGTACTTGGAAAAAAGAAAGATCAAATTGGCATCCCTTCTCTAAAGATTGATTCGGGTTTTACTACTGATAGGAAAAAAATTGCAGATCTTCTTGTACATAAATTTTACGAAAACTCTGACCTTACACAACATAATCCTGAGTTTCTTTTAAACAAAAAAAATTCAGAGAGATTTCCTTTTAACTTTGATAGGAGAAATGTTGGATCATATAATGGACCAATAACTCTAAAAGAAATTGAGAGGGTCCTGATAAAAAGGAAAGATACAGCACCAGGAAAAGATCAAATATCGTATGTGATGCTCAAGAACCTTCCCTCATCTTCTTTGAAATTACTAAACAAAATATACAACCGTATCTGGTATTCCGGCGTTATACCACTCACCTGGAAAGAATTTATTTTATCCCCTATTCCAAAACCAAATAAGAATCCTGAACTTGCTGAGAACTACAGGCCTATCACCCTCGCTTCTTGCCTCTTCAAAATACTCGAGAAAATTATAAATGATCGTCTTTATTGTACCCTGGACTCTCAAAACTTTTTTAACAAAGTTCAGTGTGGTTTCAGAAAGCTCCATAGTACTACTGACGCACTAGTTCATCTCGAGACAACCATTCGAGATGCTTTTGCTAATCAAGAACACTGTGTGGCTGTGAGTCTTGACATCTTACGGGCTTATGAAACGACCTGGATTTATCGCATTTTGTCCACATTAAAAAACAACAATATTCAAGGAAATATGCTATGTTTTATTAAAAACCTTCACGAAGAAAGAAAATTCCGAGTGCGAGTCGGCTCTGTACTATCAGATTTTAGAGAGCAAAAAAATGGCATATGTCAAGGCCTTTCCATCAGTTGTACTCTTTTTCTTATTGCCATAAATGATATTGTCGACAACATCCATCCAAAAGTAGATACCTGTATTTTTGCGGACGACTGCACCCTGTTTATGCGCTCAAAGTACCTGTGTGAGCTTGAATCATGTCTACAATTTTCACTTAACAATCTCTCTGAATGGTCAAACTCGTCTGGTTTCATGTTTTCCCCTCAAAAATGTCAAGCTATCCATTTCTGTAGAAAGCGGAAAGCTCACAATAATCCTGTGTTATCAATAGCAAACCATAATTTATTATTTGTGACCAACATGAGACTCCTGGGTCTTCATTTTGATACTAAGCTGAATTTTAAAAATAATTTATCACTCCTCAAAAATGATTGTTTAAAACGTTTAAATCTCATGAAAATCTTCTGCAATAATAAGTGGGGTGCAGATTATAAATCCTTACTTCTTCTCTACCGCGGATTCATACGTTCTAAGCTAGATTTTGGCTGTGTTGTCTACGGCTCCGCCACTGAATCATCATTGAGAACGTTGGATACTATTCATCACCAGGGTGTCAGACTAGCTCTAGGTGCCTTCAAAAGCTCTCCAATAAAAAGTATTTTATCTGAAGCCGGGGAGCCACCTTTGTTATTGCGCCGTGAAATTCTCGCATGCAATTATCTTTTCAACACCCAAAGAGACAAAAGGCACATCCACCACTCGACTCTTCTGAACAACACGGACAATCAAATTTATGAATCCAGATCTCATTTGGAGAAACCATTCAGGCTAAGAGCTAAAAATCTTTTAGATAAGTATGGTGAAAGTGTTAATGCCATAAATAGTTTTACTTCTTCACAACATTCTGCTCCCTGGATAATCCAATCTCCGCCCATCTGTTATGATCTAAGAAAATATGATAAGAAAAATGACAACCATCTAGAAATTTATTCTGCTTTCAATATGCTTATTGCAACATCATACTCTCAATCGAAAGTTTTTTACACTGATGCTTCAAAAAGTGAAAATGGTACATCAGCTGCTTTTTGGTCCTCAAACGGCACCTTTGGTGTCAGACTAAACCCTATTTTATCTATATGTAATGCTGAACTCATGGCTATAATGTATACTATATACTTCATCCTTTCGAATTGCAGTTCTCAAACGGTGAATGAAACCTTTCTTATCTGCTCTGATTCTCTTAGCGCACTTCAATCACTTCAAGACGTTTTCTCATCGAATCCCATTGCCGCTAAAATAAGATCATTACTAATTGAAAATAAAAATATAGCTATCAGTTTTCTGTGGGTACCTTCTCATGTAGGTATCAAGGGTAACGAAGAGGCTGATCAACTTGCTAAAGATAAAATATCCGATGGTTCTCCCCTGATTAATGATATTCCGATCCAGGACTACAAACACTTACTTAAGAGGAAAATAATTTCAAAATGGAACGAAGAATGGAAAAACCTTACAGGAAACAAGCTCCGAGAGTTAAAAAATGAAAATCAACCCTGGCACCCTCCCTCCTCTTTCACCCGTAGAGACCAAGTTTCAGTCACCCGGCTCCGGATAGGTCACACTAACCTCACGCATGTTTACCTAATGAAAAAAGAGAGTCCACCTATTTGTGATACCTGCCAGTGTAGAATAACGGTAAAACATATATTGAAAGAATGTATCAAATATCAGAATGCAAGAAACCCCAATGACCTCTTTGTTTGTCTTTCATATGACCCCACTTCTGTTTTGAACTTTATTAACAATAATTATTTGAAAATGTAATTTTCTTACATTTCATAGTGTATATAACATAACTGTATGTTTGCACACTCTAATAAATTTAAATAAAAAAAAAATAAAATGAATTGATTTTAAAGTTAAGTTCTATGACCTAAAATACTTCGTTGTAATACATTATGCTGTAAAATAATAATAGTAATAGTCTGGCTGGGGGACCATAAACAGGGAGTAGACCAGCATTGGCTTGGTTCTGGAGCTCTTGTCAATTATTATCCTCCTTGTAAAGACAGTGGTAGAAGTGCTGAGTCATTCTACCACTGTCTGGCTACCAACGTTCACGATTACGCCACCCTATGATGATGATGATGACAGAGTATAGTGTTTTTGCCATTTTTGTCAAAACGGTTGAAGATATATCTCAAAATGCGTGAGAATCAGTATTCAAGTCTCACTGTCTCGAGAGTCAGAGAGTTGGTGGACTCCAGCATTACCTTAGCTCACCAACAAACTTGCTGAAATGGCCATTTATAACCTTTAAACAAGTTTGTAATTAAAGTCTCACCTACTGCTTGCTTGCATCTATTTGAATCAGTCTTGTGCATCTTTTTCTTGTATTTGTATTGTGTTCTGAAATATTGATTAACTCTATTCGTCCACCTTTATTTCGGTTTCCTCTCGTTTTTTGACCATCTGGGTGATTCATGATATTCTAGCCTTAAGAGCTATCGAAAAAATCATCAGATATAGACTCCAAATGATGTTTAGTGATGGTAAAACTCCACAACTTCACATTCATTAAAACAATTTTAATATCTCTGTGGGGTGATATTTTATACCAATAAAGATGGCCTTCAAAATTTTAACCTTCACTATTTCTCATTCAGAACCAGTAACTTTACAACTCCTTGATTTAGCTCAGGGGGAGTAAATTAATGATATACCGACGCTCCTTTTTTTCATTTTAGGTAGAAAATGTATTAAAGCTTATTTTTTCTCTCTCATTTTTTCTACAGAAATATGTTTAATTAGGTTTCAAAGGTACCCATCTTTTCAGAAAAAAGAGAATTTTTTAATTCCAAAATATGAAAAAGTACACATGAGGTTAGGAGGGAAGGTGGGAGGGAGCTGGTAGTGTTTCCCCATTGGTGCGCTGAGATGTAGAGATACGACATGAGAGAAATATTCAAGAAGACATCACCTTGGATGAATTCCTATAATAACAATACACCTACCTACCTTCTCTAAGCAAAAAAAAAAAAAAAAAAAAATGCCTTAAGGGGGCAAGTTACCAAAACTTAATACACTACTATTTATACGAGTATGCAATTCTTCTAACTGATTGGTACAGGAGCCATTACTGAACGGTTCTCTTTCGGCTTTGAAACCGTTTGAACCGGCAGATCAACTGAAATCAACAATTTTCTCAATCCTAATCTTAAAACAATGTACACATAATGCGATAAGTACCTAATTACTGATAATATTTATGTAAATTTACTGCACTAAAACTGAAAACACTTTTGGACCGGCAATTTACCTCATTCATAGTTTTCTAGATGTTTTCTTTTGATATCTACCTAAATATTTTAATCAGCTGATATTGATTTTCCTAAAGCTTCATATTCTACTCCAAGACCTACAGGATATATTTTCTCTTCTTCTCTTTCTTATTCACACCCAATTTCCTCAATATAATTTCGTCTCCAATTATATTCATTCAAAATTTTGTTTATTATATTCATTCAAAATAATAATAATTATAATATCGCTTTATTTATACTGCCCGATTAGGACTATTAAGTCGCATTCTTTCACCAGTAAGCTCAAGACTTATTATTATGTGGTAAAATCCCAAATGGGAAGATAACCTGTCATGTCCCGGCAGAGTTTCAAACCTGCGACCTCTGGAATCTATGGATTCACAGAGTGCCGCCTTTACCACTGAGCTACCGGGATAGACTACGAAAAATCCAGGAGTAAGCCATGTTCGAATCCCCTGAGCCGATAAGAAACTCTCGGTCTACTTTCCAGCACTTGGCGAACATTTTTCTTCTTTATCTTTTTACCATTTTTTGTTTGCTCTAAGCATTTTTCCCCTCTAATTTTTTCTCATTTTTCTTCTCTCGTTTTTTTTCTCTTTCTCCAAAGCCAGAGAATAAAATATGTATAATTAACTATCCATTACAGCTACGTTTCGACTCCCCCACGTTTCAGCATGCGAATAAATTTATAGCTTTCTACTCCCCCCTACCCCCACCCGCGGGGGAGTCTTCACACCCAGTAACTCATGGCGTGGCGTAATGGTTGTGACTACTGCCCGTAGTCCAGAGTTCCCGAGTTCAACTCCCGGCTGGGGCAGACTTTTCGAAGAAAATTCTGTTCCATCCAAACACGTGAGGCTGGCATTTTCGGCCCTACCCACGCTGGGTGAGGTTAATGTGGGTAGCTGGTACGATTCCCGGTGAATGGAGGGTAGAACCCCCGTCCTAATCCAGGACGTTAAATCAAATAGAATCGTTGGCGTTAGGAAGGGCATCCAGCCGTAAAAAGTATGCCAAAACCAATCAACCTCAACCATGAGGTTGAACAACGTCGACCCTGCTTGAGCGGGATAAGACAGAGTAAAAGAAGACAGGGTTCAGATGATTGAGAAAGAAATGTTGGAAATATCACTGCAACAGGTACAGGTACCTACTAGCTCAAACTCCGCACGTCATCGTAACAAAAGGTGTATTTTGCTTTTGGATATAAAAAAATTCCAGGTTCGGTATTTACAAATATTTCCATTTTATTCCAAATATTTCGAGTTTAGCTTCCCCACTATTCGTGAAAGAAAAATGCGTTTCGGTATTTTTAAAGATAAACAATGGCCTTAACCTAAAAAGAAATGGAACAATGAAAGCAAGAATTTTATAAATTCATTTTGGTTAACCAAACTGGAAGAAGATTTTTCCTCTTCCAAAAGAAAATTAATTTCTTCCAGTTCGTTCATTTTATTCCAGTAAAATTCACTTTATTTGGAGAAAAAAATGCGGCTAAGTTTCACCCGTATAGCTGTGGGCACTTAGAATTGAAAATAATTCCCTTCATACTAAAAACAACACCTGTCCCTGATTGGAAGATCGGATCATAATTTATGAATTGTGAAACCTCAACCTGAATAAACTTTGGTTTTAGAAAAGAGTCAGATAATCTTTCTGACACAACCTGTAATATTCCATGTATCGCCTAAATTAGAAATATGATAAAAAGAATAATATGAATGATAAATTGTTGCTCAATACAATTTTGTTTGACTTGTTTCTCCTCAAAACAACCAAAAATCAGGAAACTAACCACAGCAAGTAGTGTGAACACTGTGCAAGTACAGACCACTCATCTTGCCACCAAACATGGAAGTGCCCTATCTCTTATGTTCAGTGTTCCTGTTGTTAGATTCGCATATCACTTTTTCTGGAAGATTCACTGACGAGATTCATACGGTATTCAAGTGGGCATAAAATTGATAGTTGACTAACGTAGATTCCATCATGTTTCCTTATTCATTTGTTAGTTATAGGTGTAATTTTTCAATGAAATTGAGGAAACAGGGATAGATTTTTCTATAGCTCCTGTTTTTTTTAAATTGAGAAGTACATCACAGGATATAGATAAATAGAGAGAACAGTATGAGTGCAGGGGAAAAAACGAATTGTGTTTTCCTGTACTTTAATTTATTTTCCTCAGTTTTCTCATTTTCAGGAGGAAAATTCATTCTCTCCTTTTTTAATTCCACTCTGAAAAAATGTCATTAGAAAGTCCCCCCTCTCCAGCACTGTGTATTACCTAGTGATGTACCATAGAATTCAATCGAGTTTTCATCTGTACGGAAATGTGTTGGAGTGGGGATTTCAAATGAGGCAAAGGTGTTCGGGAGCTTCTGTCTAGATGGGCTGGTATTGTGAGTGATAAACACATTTTCCCATTTTTATGAAGAGAAATCTATGTTAAAAGATATAAAAAAATATAATTCCCTTGAGTTATTTCGGTAACTGATAATTCATAGTCTTTTCCCATTAATCAAAGAATTGGCAAAGGGACTGAATTCAAAATTAACTTCAGCTGGAATTGTTAATTTTCAGTTTCTTGGTTATTTTAAAATGTTACAGTCAGCTAAGTGCACTATTTACCGGAGCAAAGTAGAGCTAGTTGTCAATTTACCAATACATTGTAACTCGTAAAGTCTTTGCATGATATTTATTCAAGACAAATTTGGGGACATTTATTTTTTCAAATCTATATGAAGTTTTATAACTATCCATTTACCTCATCTTACAGTTGGATGGCAGTATATCATTTCTTAGAAGTCAAATTTAGACTTTTACTTTTACTTATTTCAAATAATATTGTTATTAACCATCTTCTTGTGTGTTATGTTGATTTATTGTAACCGTGGAACTTTGGTTTTTTGAGTTTTCTCTGTTTCGGTTTAGTGCTCGTTTTTTCATTAATTAAATCATTACTGGTGTTTTAGCTAGACAATACCTATCTACATCTGCATCTTCATTTTAATTACATATTCATAGGTACCTATTTTGAAGTCCTCTGATGTTTTCGATAACTTCTCTGATGAATTTTGAGGAAGAACTTGGATTTTGGACTGACAACAATATTATTCGATACAATTGAAAAAAACATCATATTAAACAGAATAACGAAGTTAAAAGAAGAACAGAATAATTAAGAAAATAACAACAAAAAAATGCAGAGAAACAAACCTAGAAGAGGATTGAGTTATAGAAAAAATGTATAAAATGGAATGGTAAAAGAAAATGATAAAAAATGAAAATGAAGCCAAATATGATAAAAATTTATTGTTGAAATCGAGAACTTGCAAAATACTGTTAAAAGGCCACCCCTCAACGCCTCACGTGAAAGCACATTGCTACATTATTATGGAAACTTTTCCCCCACCCCTGGAAACTCGAAAAAGCTCGTCTTGTGCAGCCCTGAGTTTTATAGCGCTCGCATTTGCCTTTTAACAACTTTGGGATAATTTATGATAATAAATGAAAATACCTTGGAGCGGCGGCCATCTTGTTTTATACTCGGAAAGAGGAAGAGGAGGGGGAAGATAAAAACCATCGCATGGAGAGTTTTTCTTCATTTTTTTTTCCTAAAGAGAAAGAGTGAAGGATAAGTTTGTAAAAAAAGCTCTTGGTGTTTTTTTATTCAAATGCGGCGCTTGTAAAAGTTACTTCCGAGGGCGGAACAAGTTTTCTGAGCTTTATGTATATATTTACATGGGGAAGAAATTGTATGAATACCTCTATAATCAATACATCATTTAAAATGTATTTTTCCAAAAAATTCCGATATAAAGGGATCGATAAATATTCTCAAGGACTTGTTTGTTAACAAAGGAACTTCTAATTCGATACAAGCTATGGCCAATTAAGGAAAAATACACAAAAGAGAAATGATGAAAATTTGTGAATTCTTTCAAATGGAAGCCGGGTTTCTCATCATATTTGAAGCTAGGTAAGTTGGTGATATTCTACTTACTTCCAAAGGATAATAATCAATTTATGTTTCTCCTGGAAAGGCACCTTCAATTAATGAGATTGGAGACTAATCTTGAAGATCCTTGAAGTACTTCGTAGTTCGTTTTTGGAATCAGACTTTTTAATTTGACTTATATTCAATTTTTAATGTAGGTAATATCAATGTATTTATCAATCAATGAAAATAAATCTTTGTTGAATGTTTGAAACTGAACCAACTTTACCTCTCTCTGTAAAACAAAATAAATGCCAATGCCAAAATGATCTTTTGGCATCTCCACAGAAATATAATAATTGGGTATGTCCGACGTGCGTGGCTTGTTAAGAAACAAAATGAGCGAGAGTGGAGAGAGAGAGAGAGAGAGAGAGAGAGAGAGAGAGAGAGAGAGAGCATAGAAGGGGTCAGCTGGGCTTTGGAAATTCGGGAAATTCCGCGGATAATATTTCTGCAAACATATCTAACATGACATTGTGAGTTAACTTGTTTCTTATTCTTTTTCAGGAGTGAACCATTGCAGAAACCTGTTTCCTGCAGCAGGAGCTGTGCTGAGCTAGGTGCTAGCTACTGAGGGTGTGGATCATTGTCTAATGTCGAGCTGTGCAAAATCTTGCAGAAACTGGTTCTGCACTCTGGATGTTGCAAAATGTTGGAGGTGCGGGAGTGGGTGACACATTGTAGCCTTTGCAAGGTGTCCGGTTTAATAGATGCAGCAAGATAGTGCTCAATTCCCGATTTGTTGTTTGTGTGTTGTGTTCTTCTCGGAAATTGTACCTATTGCGTTCTTTTTATTTTTTGGCATTATCTACTTTTGAAACTACTAGTATGTCCACTTGTCCAGCATTCAGTTTAGTTCGACTTTTCAAAAGTGAATGATGTATCTAAATATCTCATTTAAGTCTGTTTGTTGTATAATTTGACTTTTCATTTACAACAGAAAATAGGTCTCATTTACTTGAAGACGCTGCACATTAGACACAATTCAATCTTTGTATTTTTCTTAATGAAATATTATCTATATCTTATCAATTTTGAATAAGAGTTGTTATCCATAATAATTAATTCCAAAACCTTTCACTCTGCCGAGCTGTCTCTTTCTTTGTATGAGTGTTCTTCACACCTTGGCCGAGGTCTTTGATAAAATCAAAATCATTATATCCTTGGTGAAAGTTATTGAGAAAATCCATCGTGTATCACAAGTAGGTAAGCAAAATAACTACGATTATATCCAATTGCTCTTACATCCCATCTACATAACTATAATAATAGATTTTAAATGAAATTCCAGACCGTCACAAATGGGTCCAAGTTTGTGCTGAAAATCCCTGAACTGAATTTTCGTTTCTTCAGCCTCTCCCTCGCTCCTCTGACTCAGTTGTCCTGAATCCCTCCCCAGGATTTCCGTAGAGAGAAAAAAGAACAGAGAAATTAAAAGAGAGAGAGAGGAAGGAGGGGCAGGAAAAAGGGAGAGAAAAAATACTGCTGCTCACACAGACTCACACTTGAGCAGTTTTATTCTTTTTCTGCAAAATTCAAACTTTCCATCTCTCTCTCTTTTCTCATTTAAATTTAAATTCAAAATGGGAAAGAGTTTCCTCTCCCTCTCACTGTCTCTCTCTGGATCCTCATATATTTACACAAGTCGCTCTGAATACGAATAAGTGTGTATACTTTCAGAGCTCTGCTCAAGTGTACAGGGTAAACTAGCAAAAGAAATCTTTCCGATTATCTTTCGTTAACTGCCGAAAATACCAATATTTTACAAAATATAGTAAGAGTATAGTAGGTATACTTATCATTAAAAAAAAGATGAGTATTTCACAGCCATGAAACAGGAGCTATTGTAGACGCTTGCAGTCTGTCTCGTAGCTTGCCCAATGCCCATACCGTAGTATGCCTCTGCTGGGGGAGAACTTACCACTTTCAATCTGGAAGCTGATTGCTGACTGTCGAATGCTCAAATCGAAGGTTAAGCACACATATAGAAATAGAAAAAACTATTAAATTTATGTAATTCAGGAGTTCATGACAAGCCAAGTTTTAATATGCAGTTGGCTTGACATAATATTGGTAATACTTTGTAGGTACGGCACAGTATTGTATAATACATAAAAAATAAATATACCTACCTAATTACACAATTATAGGTATCTACTGGTATACTATAGTTGTGTTATGTGTATGTGGTTTTTTCGTGTTATTATGTGACAACTGTAATGGTTAGCATTATGAGTACCTATCCCAATTAAATCATTTCCTAGCCTCCATATATCTGTATTCCTTTTTGTAATGCCACCACTAGCCACTATTCATAGAAATAGCTACTTATTTTTCCTCACGAGGTATGAGTGGACCTGGGACATTCAAGTACAGAGCAGAAAAAATCTACGCTACCGGAAATGGAGCCCAGGTCACCGTGCAACCGTGCATGCTAGCCAGTGTGCTACACAACTTGAACATAGTGATTTGCGAGCATTTCATTTATAATTATTATAAATATCACAAGGAATCACCCAGTAAGTATTCATAAAACAATTCTCGTCTTCTATAATGTATTTCCTACCTGGTGTATACCTAGAATCACTGGATGTACCACTGTGTCCACTGTCTATAGACTCTTTAGTGTTTTTGGTAGGTAACTATAATACCTTTTACCATTTTAAATAGATTTACATTAACAGAAATATATTACTTATGTACTTCTTTGCGTCGGTATTACATTTAGGAGGGTATAATTGAAGATATTTAGGTTCCTATGGTCACAGGTGTTATAAAATGGGCTTTCTCTTGCTCTAATATTATTATATCTTAACTGTATTTTAGACCCAATATTACTAATGCAATTTTACGGTTACTAATGTAGAAATTTCATCAATATTTTGACAATGTCATACACATTTAAGTGGAACAGGGTCAGGAAATTAACAACTATGATACTAAAAATTAGCAATTATGATACTAAAAATTAGCAACTATGATAGGTACTAAAAAATTAGCAACTACTATGATACTGAAATTAGCAACTATGATAAGTTTCGAAGTATTAAGTTAGTTCATTTTAGGAGACAACTTTGTCTAGTGGTAGAATGCTCGACTTGAAACTATTGTAACACGGGTTCGAATTCTGCAGGGGGGGACAATTTTTTTTAGCTCTATCACTTGTCACTTTAGACACCTCACTTAATCTCCAATGGCAAGTTAAGGACATCAAGTCGGGTCTCAAAGGATCCGTATAAAAAAAAGTAAAAAAGTAGATGAAGTGATGATCTCTTAAATTACTTAAAGAAAAAAGTAGATGATCTCAGGATGTATGTTGGACGAGACTGATTTATGTACAAAAAGGAGTGCAGTATATTGTTTTAAATATGTGAAAAAGGCAATAAGATTGCGAAATAAATATCAATAATTAATATTTTCACATCTTTCATGATTGTTGGGGGTTCTCGAAAATAGGATTCCCGTTGGCCTAGGAAGTCAACCAAGAGTCAAATCAATTTATTTTTCAACGTAGAGTCCATTTCTAAAATAAAAATCGCCATTTTAAATTTATGTTGAACTTTTTTTTTTTTTTTTTTTTTTTTTTTTTTTAAGTGGGGTTTAACGTCGCTTTCAACTGCCATGGTCATATCACGGGTTTTACCCTCCATTCGCAGGAAACTCACAAACCTGCTACTCACATTTACCTCACCCAGCCTGAGTGGGGCCGGGAAAAGCCAGCGTCACGAGAATTAGAATTTGAATGGTCACCCATCCAAGTCTTAACCTCGCTAGATGTCGCTTAACTTCGTTGTTCTGAAGGGAACCGGTGTATTCAACATGCCATCGACGCTGGCTCTATGTTGAACTTTTCTCTGACTGAAAGTACAGGAAATGCATGGGAACTATGTTTTCCGTAACCTTACACTCTGCCGGGCTTTCTCTTTCTTTGTATTGGCATTCTTCACACCTCGGCCGAGGTGTTTGATATTATTACACCAAAATTTTTCTCTCGGAAAAAAAACTTCTCAGTCTACTCTATGTATAAATAATGCTCATTGAAATTGTCATAATAGCTTGTAATAGCTAGACCTATAACAGTATGTTTCTCAGGATCCAGACCACAGGACACGAAAGAACACCATCTTCAATATTAGTAGGTATAGGTACCTTCAAAAAAGAAATTCATAGTTGAACATAATCCATTTTTATCAAATTAAGAATTAGGTACCTAATTAATTCATAATTTCATTTTCGAGACAAAATAACTATAGCTGGGAACAAGACACCTGAAACTGATAGTCATAGGTACCTGAAAAAAGGAAAATTTTCCGAGAAGGATGGTGCTGGAGGCTGGAGGGTTTATCAGGGACTGAAAGATAGGGAGGGGGTACTTTAGCTGAGGGATATATTTTAATGTAAGTTTCCCTCTGGAGCTTTGAGAGAGTCTTTTCTCCCCCCCTCTCCTCCATAGAAAGTTTATACTCGTTTCATAAAACCTTTTTATTTTTTAAGCCCCACCCTCCACTGTTCTGCCATCATGGTATTTCTCCATAAGCTTTTCACCAACATTATTATTCTCATTATTTTCAAAACACAAAAACTTTTCAAAATGTCAAGATTAGTTTTACGAGAAGCTTTCTACTCTGTTTTAAAAAGTATTTTTTGTACACATTAAATGGAATTTGAAGGAAAAAAGGGAGCTGAATACGAAATTACAAACAAAAAGGTTTAGAAAATGAGGATATAGGGAGGAATAATGAGGAAGGGGAGGAGGGAGAGGAGATAAAGCAGTGTCGGCGATCATAAGGCTTCTGGGTATCCAGACTTTTCAGATATTCACAAAACGTCTGATATAATAATTATGTATTAAACTCTTTACAAAAATGCCAGCCTCCGTGGCGTAACGGTTGTGACCATGTGTGTACCATTCCCAGCGAATGTAGGGTATAACTCCTGTCCTAATTCAGGACGTTAAATCAAATAAAATCGTTGGCGTTAGGAAGGGTAGCCGTAAATGTGCCAAAACCAATCAACCTCAACCATCAAACCATGAGGTTGAACAACGTCGACCCTGCTTCAGCGGGGTAAGACAGAGTAAAAGAAGAAGAAGAAGAAGACTCTTTACAGTAAGCTTTGAATGTATATTATGATAAATTGAAGCGATGAAAATTGGGCAAAATGTAAAAAAAAAAAATAGATTTGATTTGATTCAACATTGCTACTAATATATTTATGCTCCTTAGAAATTGAAATAGGACATAATTATAGTAAGTTGAATTGTATTAATATTATATTATTCCCTTTTAATCTTAAGTTCATTCTAAATAGTAGGGCTGATTATTATATTAATGTAAGCTCCAAGAAACAATATTGTTCAAAAATCTATAAGTCTAGGTACTTATTATTATTAACCTTAATTTTTTTTTTCTGTCCAAGGACTATTAGGTTCTGATGGAATTGAATTTTAAGGTGTACCTACACCTGCCTATGATCAATGCATCAATGATCATGAGTAATGCCATCTGTGTCAACTACTTTTACTACTGCCAAACTAAATCCAAATACACATTATTTAATACAAAAACTTAAACGAATCATTTTATAATATAAGATATAAAATGTATGTGAGTTTAGAGTTATTGATGTGAAATATTGAGTTTTTTGTCAGCGGATGGCGTCCTATTTGATTTTTTTTTTAAAATCTATTCTTAGAACGCACCTTAATACCAAAAACAGTCTTTGTGGAAAACTGCGAGTCATTTAGTTCGGCTTTTTAGGAGTTTTGTTGATTATAAACAAAAAAATGAAATTATTTTCTCAAACGGACATAATGGATTTCTAAATTAATAAAAGAATGTATCTACCTACCTCTAATAATTTCATTACGTCCAAATTTCCAAATAAGTCACCAGCAGTGTTAATTGCCATAATAGTAGGTAGGTAGGTATATTGTTCAAAAATAGTTGTTAAACTTGAAGGAATAAAGTGTATTACTTTGAAATATTTGATTTTTTTTTACAAATTCATGTCACTTCTTGATACGTAAATACCTATGTTTTAAGAAGTTAGTAAGTACTTTTCAAAGTCAGTTAGGACAACGAGAGTTCTTTCTATTAGACTTACATAAAAAAAAGACTCCAATGAAACCTCATTAATCTAAAAAGTTCATTAAATCTGAAGGTTATGTCTAATGGAGTTCCAATTAAACTACACATACCAGAGGAGGGGTTTCCGCTGTGTCCACCTGGTACAAGACTGATGTAGACTGTTCTGTTGGCAAAAAATCCCTTTGCATCAGCTAAAATAAAATTACGCCATTTCCTCTCTTTTCACGATTTTATTCTCCCTTTCAGCTTTTCCTGCATAAAAAGGACGGATTTTGTACAATTTTTTCCTGCTTTTCAGGCACAAAAAATCTCTTCTGGATACACGTTTTAACTTAGCTGTAGTCGAGAGGTAAGTATTCCTTTATATGGCCTAATTTTGATAAAATATATACAATACTTGTACAACTATTTGAGTTTTACAATACAAGTAGTCGAGACCCGATTTCAGGAAAAAATAAGTAGTGCAAGTTTGAGTACACCTTATTCTGACATCATGAAAGTACATAAATTATTATAAATATTATAATAGATATGTAGGTATTGTACAAGTCGTAGAGGTACTGATCGAAAGTCGAAAAAGTCAAAGTATTCCTTATTTCCTTATTGTAATGTCTCCTGTCTTTTCTCTCGTCCTCAGAATGTCAGGGACCAGTATGGAAATGCACCTTGGCCAAAAGATCCATCAAATTTAAAAATACCTATATTTGTTGGACTAACCAGAATAACTACGGATAGATTATACAAATACATTGTGTAAAAGTGACTGAATTATAACATTATGTACAGACTTTTACAGTTCCCTTGGGAATAAAAGTCCAGAATATAACGAGAATATTGTTGAGTTTACTTTTGGTTTAGGGAAAAAAGTAATAAAATAATAAAATTCTAACATAATATTGGAAAATAGTATAGTATGGTAAGTAGAATTTAACTACATTTTTAGTTTCCTTATCCTATAGAAAAGAAAGTAATAGAATAACCCAAAATTTTCGACAGTCACTTTTCAGTGCCAAAACACCTTTTTGGCACCTACCCACTAGTCTTCGAGTTGTTTGGAAAACAGTTAGCGTAGGTATTTGTATTCTACATTTATTTCTTCATTGTAGTATAGAAAATATAAAGTCATGTAATTTTATTATGACTGTTTATGTTAACTTGTTATAGGTACTCTTAATAAAGTTCAACTAAAATTAAGAATTTCTTTGAAAAAGTATTGTTTTACGTTTGGAATCTGAAATAAGAAAATGTAACTTTAGGTGAGTAGGCCGCACTGGCAATGGAATAATAAATGTTGTAAATATACCAAATTTAAATCCTTAAGGTTCGCCAACAAAAAGTTCAAATTTCTATTTTATCAGGAGCAAAGCTGAAGCAGCAAATAGCATGGTATTATCATCACTGCTCATTACTCATTTTATTAAAAAAGAACTTAGGACTTCTAAAGTATCGAGTATGAAGTTTACCTATACACGCAGCCCTGGAATTCGAACCCGGGCTTCCTGCCTGATCCACGGAAGCTACTCCCTCTTAGAGTAATATTATTCTCATTTACCCTCTTTCCTCTTCTTCAATGTCAGCATTTGCTCCCCCGTCCACAAAAAGGAAAATACATTTTCAGCAATAAAGAAGATTTATTATTCTTGCGTATCTCGAGCGAAACACAAAAAAAAGTTTTTCCTCTTAAAAAAATAAATAGGGGAACTCTGATCCTTTTCATACCGGCTTCCCCCTGCAAAATAACCCTACTTACTGGTGTAACTTAGAGCTAAGGGATGATATAGGGTGGTACACATTCGTAGGAATTTCTCAATATTCTACAATGTACAATTTTATTGTACACACTGAGAGATAGTATGCAAGAAATTCTTAAAGAAAATTGTCACTAGCTATCAGTTAATATTCACAGTTTATTCGTTGAAAACTAGACAAAGATTCCACTTACATTAACCTCACTCAGCCTAGGATGGGCCGAGAATAAATTTTAATGGTCACCTAAGCTAGGGTCACCCACTAAGGGTTACCCGCCTAGCTTAGTGAATTTGAATTTGAATGGTCACCTACCAAGCTGGGGCTTAACTTCAGTGATTGCAAAAGAGGAGATCTGGTAAATTTTATTATACTCTTTTTCAATATTTTCATGCAGTTAGGTACGTGTGAATAAGGTACCCAGTAACCCAGTATAAACACTTTGAGATATCCCAAATCCCAATTATAAAATGTATGAAGAGGAATGTTAGGGGAGGGTTAGGGAAACTTGAAGGAAATGAGAAGGGGGGGGGGTAGAATTTAATGACCAACCCCCTACCCGATCTTCTGAAGATTAAAAGTTTACAAAAATGTCAGAAACACACACAGGAGTGGCGCGGCCATTTTGCCTTTTTCTCTCCTAAATGAAGATGGATCGGAGACCCCTGTGCTTGAGGGCAACAAAAACAAACTTTGGGCTTGCAGGAAGCTGGATTTATGCTAATTCTGAAAAATTATCGTCCCTTCAGAGCATTGCATCCTGGAAAATTGAGCGGCTACTCATATTTTTATAGATGATAATTAGGTACAACTCGGCTGCTTTTTACATTCAAAATATCAGACATAGTTGAACCTGAATATATTAGAACCCAAGAGACACAGCAAAGAATCTATTACAAAGAGGTTTCTATCTAATACTTAACTAATCAGTTTTCTATTACATACACATACCTACACAAGTATATATGTTACGGTAAAAGTACATAATTGGTGATAGTATACAATTACCGGTAATTGTATACAATCACCACAGTCACTGGTAAATGTACGAAATTATTCCCAATTATCTACTTTTACCGGTAATTGTATACAATAGCCAAGGACCAGCGGTAAAAGTAAGAAAATGAAATGAAAAGAAGAAATTAAACAATAAATTCAAATAGTTTTTCAATAAATGTAATTTTTATTTATTTTTTTAAACCTGATTTAGAACAAGAGGCTTTTATTTCTTACTTTTTAGTCGTATGGACCTATGGTATCCAACTATGGGGGTGCACAAGTCCATCCAACCGACTCATAATAGAAAGATTCCAAAATAAAGTTCTACGGAGTTCTGTCAATGCTCCATGGTACATACGAAACGATGACCTACATCGGGACCTGAAAATTGAGACAGTCAAAGACTGTATGAATAGATTTGCCTTGAGTCATCAAAAGAGGCTAGAGGAGCACCCCAATCCCGAGACCGTCCATCTTCTTAGGATTGAAGACCTCACCAGACGTTTGAAGCGGATAAAACCACATGAACTAATTAATTAGGTACTTTCCTCAGGTAACCACCCAACAGCCGAGTCTGCTTATGTCCATGTACATAAGTTATTTTAATTTAATTCAATAATAATAATTCAATAATAATAAGCCCGGTAAACGGGTGTTTATTAACGGAGCTAGTCCTATTTACAAATGTCAATATATAAACAGATAAACACAACAATAAAGGTAAAAAAATATGTCAATAAAATTAAATATATATCGCAGTGTCAAAAATGTAAAGATAATAGCAAAATTAAATAATAGAATGAAAGACAAGGTAAAATCAAGTAGACAAATTTACAGCTACAATAGATCACAGTAAACATCACATCAATTTACATTAGTAGTTTAAGATTAGAATAAAAATACTTATTAGTTTTAAGAACTAGATTGTATTAATAAATTTAGTCCCTATGGACTCTGTTTAGTAAAAAAAAAAAAAAAAAACTTTTTAGTCTGAATGTTGTAGAATAATAAGACGGAAACAAAAAAAAAGGTCTCTAACATCATTTTATGTTAATAATTTATTGATTAAAAACAAGAGGTTGAGGTTTTTTGCATGAATTAATAACAAGAGGGCAAATTTTGTATGACATTTGTACTATTTGTTTTGACACGACAAACTCTCAAGGCACTTGAAATTACACAGCTTTCCATTCTTTTTACATTAATTTTGCAAACACATCTCTTATAGCCTTGCCCACTCGATAATGAAGTTTTTCTAACATTTCAACATGAAATATTAAGATTTGGAACCATATCTAGAGAAATTAATGATTCTTTGCAGAGGGTAAATTGATTACTGGTATACATCTGTGGCAGTCGCCCCTCTTTAGTACCCAATTCATACACACATAATAACAGCCAAAACATTTCTACAAACACTTCGTGCCCTGTCAACATCGGGTACTCTTAATTTTACCGTATCACCTACATTTTCAGGGGGAAATTTATCATTTGATGTTTTAAACATTTTCTTCGCTTGCTCTTCAAGGATTTCCTTAGCATGTGTCCGTTTAATTGCTACAGAATCTTGTCTCTCTGTAATTTCATTAGAAGCTGGTTCTTCTGGAATCATATTGGGCTCATTCACTGATGGTTTTTCTGGAATGTGTTCTAATAGAATCTCATTTGTTTCATCCACTTCTGCTTCTTCATGTTCTACGGAATCAGGACCCGACTGGTTTTCTTCGATTTGTTCCACCAACTCTTCCAAATCTTCTTCAATGAAAACATTTTCCAGAACATTATCAGGCAGTGATTATTTTTTCAAACCAATTTTGGCAGGAACCCCAAACATGGCTTCATACGGGCTGCACTTGATTCCACAATGGTAAACTCAGTTCTTGGCGAATTGTATAAATCGAAAGCCCTCTGACCTCTTGTTTGTTTGTTTGTTTTCTTACTTTCACCAAGATCCTCTGGCGATTGTATACAATTACCGGTTAAAGTAGGAAATAGAGTGTTTTTTAAGATTATTTCTTACTTTTACCAAAGACTCCGGTAAATGTATACAATAACCGAATTATGTACATTTACCGTAACATATACAATTATACACATAAACAGGTGACGCAGGGACCTGAGGTTTACTCTATTATAAAAAGTTTTTTATTATATGCCTTTCTACTTTATTCAGGTTCGACTGTTATATAAAAATCTATTTAAAACAACCTTTTCTGCATGCTTTATCTAGGTGAAAGAAGCTTGATTTTCTGATCAATCTACTAAAGCCGACTATGTATTGTTTGGTGATGTTTTCTGTCAATACCTTGATTTCTTGCTTGTTCGTCCTTAGTTCAATCCTGAACAATCTCTTCATTTCTTTGAGTCTCCTTCCACTTTACTATTTACCCTTGGAATTTTTCTCGACAGTAGTAAGCACAGTTTGGCCATGCGAGGCTTCGCTTGGTAATAGAATAGCTTAATTTTATTTCACTTAAAAATATCTGAGTACCTAATACAAGTGGTAGGGTACCTGTATCATAAAAGCCAAGAATATTTATTTTATTTTTATCATTAAAAAAGCACCATGGAATATTATGATCATTCAGTTAGATTTGGTGAGTAGGTATTACAGATTAGAATAAAAAATTCACTGCCAATTATGGACACAATACTTCCTCGTGAATGGAAATCAAATTCTTCAACTTTTATTATCACTAGAATCAGTGATTTTTTGACTTGTATTTACAAATGTTCTCAACCGATTCTCTTCATATTTGTTTTATATACCTTTTCCTTCATTCTAAATTCTACAAAAAATTCTGTATCGACAAGACGTGGACCTTATTTTTTGATTTTTTTGTCAAAAATTTCGGATTTTCTTCAATATCAGAGCTCAATCATAATTCATTAAAAATAATTATAAATGAACAATGTAAAACGCTAATACGCATATACATGCAAAATTTCATCAAAATCGGATGTACTGTTTACTAGATATCTTAATCTTAATATATAAATGTCAGTCACTGACCACTCACTGACTGATCATGATCATCGCTCTACAGCCCAAACCGTAGGTCCTAGGAAGCTGAAATTTGGTAGGTAGCTTTGTCTTATAGTCTAGATGTGCAATAAGACGGGATTTTTCGAAATTCCCACTACAAACACCTGCCATTGGCGAAAAAGGATTTTTTGCTTTCACGGCCATGCCTCGGCCCGCAAAGCGGGCGACAGCCCGCTAGTATGTATATAAATGTCAAAGTCACTGACTAACTGACTGACTGATCATCGCTCTACAGCCCAAACCGTAATACCTAGAGAGCTGAAATTTGGTAGGTAGCTTTGTCTCATAGTCTAGATGTGCAATAAGACGGGATTTTTCGAAATTCCCACTACAACACCTACCATTGGTGAAAAAAGATTTTTTGCTTTGGGGGCCATGCCTCGGCCCGCAAAGCGGGCGACAGCCCCCTAGTAAGCGTATAAGTAAAAATTTAGTGGTCAGGCGCGTGGTCTCTAATATAACCAAGAACCGCTGCGCTGGTGCGAAGTTGATGAATTTAAAATTAAACCCTCTATAATAGGTACGTCTTATAATTGTATACAAAATTTCGTCAAAATCCCTTCAGTAGTTTCTAAGATTTACGCGTTACAAGGAATGTATTAATCAGACCCACAGACAAACACAAAGCCAAAGTTTCGCAGGAGGCATGAAATATATTAGAAATATCACTTATGTATAACTCGTTACGAAAAAAAAGTAGTTAGGTACTTGTAAAAGTAACGATAAGTGGCAGCATCACCAGAGTAGAAAACTAACCATACTTACTGTTCAAAAGATATAAAAATAAAGGCTGCGCTCTTTGTAATGCTGTAAAGAAAAAAGTAAAAAAAAAAACACTTTTGTTTCACTACATAAGTAAAAATAAATACTAATAAATGTGTTTCTTGTGTTGTTATATCACAATTTAAGTGAGTAGCGCAGAATAATATTAGCTTCCTATTATAAAAAAACAAGACCTGTAATTTAAAAAGCAATAATTTGTAGGTGGACGTGGAATTTTCAAGTAGCAAGTAGCACCTAAGCTACAAAATGTAGCTTAGGTGCAGTTTAAATACTAAGCAATCTGCTTAGTATTTAAACATTGCCTTCACAGAGTTTTTTTATTTACAAAATTTCAAGCTTACACAGGTAAATATATCTCGATACATATTATATTTCAATGTCTCGTGAGGCTTCATCACAAGATTCATGTTCCAATTATGAGTAACCAGCCTTACTAGAATTATCTAACATCGTCGCAAACATATAGGGATATTAGGTATCATAATAATATTTGTGTTATGTGATAATCACAAATACTGAAACCCACCTTACTAGTTTTTCTTCCTTTTGGGAGGAAAAATGTCTATAATTACTTCTGATTACTGTTAGGACTCTTTGAAAGAGGCCACTACCACCACCACTGCCATGCAGAAAGGTTGTAAAATAAATCCTGAGTACAGGATAATTAATCGATCAGATATATAAGGGTTGGGGGGAAGAGATTGCCATAGGCAATAACCCCGCCCTTTAGTTAGGACATATGTATATATTTTATTTATTTTTTTCTTGTTTATATTAATAATACTGTCAATTTTATATTTAATTTTTACCATTGTTTGTCTGTATAAATACAGGGTGGGGCAAAAGTCTGGAAACCCCTGAATAACTTTCGAATGGCTTCTTCGGTAAAATTAAAATTTTGTACGGTAAACCGGACTAATAAGACCTTCTTTTAGAGTGGGGTCGAATTTTGTTACCGGCCCCCATGTCGGGGCGAGGGGGGCCAACTTCATTTTTTTAAATACGAACCCCCACCTTGCGATACATTTTTGAAGAGGTCTTTAAATAAGAAATACATTTGTTCAAAAAAATTTTTTTTTTATATTAACTGTTTGCAAATGGCGTCTAACTTTTGTGTATGCAGTAAAGTCTGGAAACCCCTGAATATCTTTCGAAAAGGCTTTCTCAGTAAATTTAAAATTGTGTACGGTAATCCTTGGTAATTAGACCTTATTTTAGAATGGTAACGATTTTTTTTTATCGGCCCCCATGTCGGGGCCAGGGAGGCCAACTTCATTTTTTTAAATACGAAACGCCACCTTGCGATACATTTTTGGAAAGGTCTAATTACCCCGATTTATTATGCACAATTTTAAATTTACTGAGAAAGCCCTTTCAAAAGATATTCAGGGGTTTCCAGACTTTACTGCATACACAAAGTTGGACGCCATTTGTAAACAGTTAATATTAAAAAAATAAAATTTACACCACTGTATTTCTTATTTAAAGACCTTTCCAAAAATGTATCGCAAGGTGGGGGTTCGTATTTAAAAAAATGAAGTTGGCCCCCCTGGCCCCGACATGGGGGCTGGTAACATAAATCGACCCCACTCTAAAAGAAGGTCTTATTAGCCCGGTTCACCTTACAAAATTTCAATTTTACCGAAGAAGCCATTCGAAAGTTATTCAGGGGTTTCCAGACTTTTGCCCCACCCTGTATATGTTCTGCTAATAAAGAGTTTCTAAATAAATAAATAAATAAGATATCGATCTACGGTCGAATCGAATGGAACTTTCTTTTGGCATCAATAAATTGCTGTGTACAATTACTTATTATTAGAATTCGAACAACTCAGTAACTTGATCGGTTACGCGGCGGAATTTCAAATTGAAGGTCGGTGGTTCGAAACCCGAGTTCGGTAAACATTTAGCAACGTGAGTTTGAAATTGTGACATTACAAAAGTGATTATTACTGATAACTATTAAATTTCAGGAATTCCTAAGTAAAGCTCATTCAAAAACTTTTATATAGTGTCATCTACGCAAAGCCCTTGGCATTTGCCAAATCCGCCAAATGGTAATCCGGTAGTGAACCACCACGTGTCTCGTTGCAAGGACCCAGTGCCGGTATTCAGTTGGTATTAGTAGTAATGGAAGAAAAGGAATCTGACAAATTATTTAACCAGTAGGGGAGAGAGAGAGTGAGAGAGACGAATAGAAGACGAAAAGGAAGAGAAGCAATAGGAGAGATAACAGGATGATAAAATTAAAAAAGGAAATAATAGAGGAGAGAAAAATAGAGAGAGAGAGAAACAGATATTCGTTTGTCTCCAGTTGACATTTCATTCTTGTAGAAAATAACCTTTCATGATTCTGTCATCACCAGACATCATGCTTTGTCTTCCGGAGACATTTTGTCGGTGGAATTATAAAAGATAATATGATTTTTCCAGCAGAGAGAGACAGGGACACAACACCAGTGGAGAATCATGCAAACAAAGGAGGGAAACAGAGATGGAAAGTGCAGTTCTGATAGCTCATCAGGACTACTTTTTATTGCAATCGAAAATTTGATAAATATGTATATTAATAAATTCTGTTAGGTATTGTATATTGTACGGTACATGACCATGACCAATTTACAAGAAATGAACATTAAAAAGAAAATAAGATTTTTTTTTTTCCTTTTCACAAAACTCAAATTTGGAATATATGTCAAGATATTAACAAGATTAGAAAAGAAGAAAAAGAAGATAATAAAATTATAAAATTTGGAGTTATATGCGTGCTCTGGTCACGTAATGGTCATTCATTAGTTGGATCAGATTGTATTCATTGTACACTTGTCTTGTAGGTACTTAAAAGTGAAGTAATCACGAAGGTTTTTGGTATTCAACCAATAGTATTTATGTAGCCAGCGTCGATGGCATGTTGAATACACCGGTTCCCTTCAGAACACCGAAGTTAAGCGACATCCAGCGAGGTTAAGACTTGGATGGGTGACCATTCAAATTCTAATTCTCGTGACGCTGGCTTTTCCCGGCCCCACTCAGGCTGGGTGAGGTCAATGTGAGTAGCAGGTTTGTGAGTTTCCTGCGAATGGAGGGTAAAACCCCCGTCGTGATATGACCATGGCAGTTGAAAGCGACGTTAAACCCCACTTAAAAAAAAAAAAAAAAAAAATAATATTTATTTTTTTCTATACTAGTGCGCAATTGTCCATCATTTTATAATTATTTTAGTTAGAACAACTGAACCTATAATCAACCAACAATGATTGCTGGCATGATTGTATATTGTATAAGTATATTGGTTCGATGAGGGTTGGAAGTAAAGGGAGTCCAGTGTGTGTCTTTTGCGGTTACCAAGGTATGTCCTATAAAACATTATAATATCACTTGTCACTATCTAACAATGAATTATAGGACAGTGTACCCCTGTTGATCATACTCGTAGGATTTTGAAATTGACTTCAGAGAGGTTTGGAGAAAAAAGTACACATTTAAAACTGCTCAACCAAATGTAGGTAAATTCAATAAGAATAATGTGAGTAAAATACGTTGATTTTTTAGGTAAATAGTGTGTGATGCAACTTATGTTGGTGTTAATACCTTTGAACCTATTTGATCAAGACATTTCATGGAGCAGGAGCGACAGTAGAAGTGGCAGCAAGAAAGAACTAAAGTGTAAAATCATAAAGAATGAAGGCAGTATATTCCAACCTTTGGTGGTAGAACCATGGGTGCGTGGGGTATTGCCTCACAAGAAAGGCTCGCGAACAGAGTGAAAATTTTTTGAGAAATAGATGAACCCTGATCTAAACAATATATTGCCCAGACAATTGACCGAGACATTCCGAAGGGTAATGCTGCATGCATCCTTGGATCGATACGGAAGGTCAAGTTTTTTTTTAGTAAAAGGATCGGACGTTATACTGGGTAATGGGAATGGTGATCTAAAAACTAGATTATATACATAAGTACAATAAGTTTTATAAAGACTCGCTCCAAAATATAAAATAAATATTATTAATATTTTAATGAAATAGGTCATACATAAAAGGTACCCTTCAGTGATGTTCTGTGGCAAAAAAAAAAACAAAGTTCTTTATGGAGAACCTCTGAAAAAATGCAAGATTTTTCCTCTTCGAGTGATTTCTTTGAGCCTCAGTCGGTCACTAGTTACTATACCTAGTACTTCGTAAGTATAATATTTGAAATTAAATTAATAATATTGTCTACGTTCTTCAATTAATAGTTAAAGAAATCACTCCCCTTCCCTTTCTGATACGAATTCAAAGATAAAGACCAAAGAAGATTTACTTTGATAGTGTTTCAGATTGCATACTCACAAGAGTTTCAAGGCGTGCATAGGATTTCATTTAAAATTTCAATACCCGTTAGGTACCTACTTCTATCCACACGTACACAACTGAACTCAGTCACAAGAAAATAATACAAATAATAAAAAAATCAGGAGGTATAAAAGATCCAATAGGATTTATGTAAGAGTTCCCTACTACTAAAATACATAATTTGGACATTCTGCAAGATTTTCCTCTGGGTCCGATGGTGGATGAATAACAAAGCCTAGTGGCTACCTGGGCTGGGCGGGTAGACGCAATCTCCTTGGATTTCTTCTTTTTATGCCCCTATATTTTGGTCTCATTATTTCTTGCGATTCTGAACGTTATCATTGAAAAGCTCTTACCTATTCTAGAAGACTTCATAACCTGTAACTTTTGAATAAACCTAACCAACTATAATTTCTGCAACTTACTCGTATGTAAATATTGTTGTCCCTTGGACCTTTGCCTAGTGCGAATTAATGACAATACCATTAATTTGTTATTTTGATAAATACATTCCAGTCCATAGGTAATTCGGTATCTTCGAAATGAATACCTCAAAGGTCAAAACGTATTTCGTGTCCCCATCTAGTGGACAGCTTCAGAACTCTGGCAAACAAAAGCCAAATACATCGAGCAGTGAGTCTTTGCGAGCTGAGAATTGCCCCTCTAAAAATCATGTACTTGTTTGGATTTTTCTCTTTCGCGTAAAAAAATAAAAGAGAGGGGGTGGATTTCAAAGAGAGGTTTTTTTGAGGATATTATACTTACATAAGCGACTTTTCATTTCCTTGTGATATAAGAAAATATTTAAATCATGGGTCCAACAGTTACAAGTTATTTATTAATATTAACTAAAAAGGTATTTTATTGATTCTTTTAATTACATTTTAAAAAGTTAGTATTACGTAAAATTTTATTGCAAAACTGTGGAAGAACAAACAAAGCTATCTACGAAATAACTGAACAAAACAAAACTATATTTTGTGGAATAACAAAATAAAACTAACAGGATCAACCGTATTAAAAAATCATTTGAATTTCGTGAATAGGTTACCTATCGATGAATGCGTTTCTAAACAATTCTACTAAAAATCCATAAATGTCAAAAATGGCCTAAGGGACATTTTCATTTTATCATATATTGGGGAAGTAAGATTATTAAATTCCGATTAACTTTTTTTCGGGTATTATTGCCACCTTTCGAACGAGGTGTTTTGGATACATCTAAAGTAAAAAGTAAAACATTTCTACCCCAATGGAATTCAAACCCAATCACAAACCACTATTTTTATCACCTAACTCTACATTTTCCTGAATTTAGCCTAGATGTTTGATAGATTTTTTGGTTGTTGTAAAGTGCGAATTCAAGGAAGCACTAATATCAGAAATAAAATTGTAATATTCGGACTTCCAAGAATATCTAAAATTAGATATCGGAAGTTATGTTGGTTTTTTGTAATCATAATAATTAAAAATACTCCGATTTCAAGGAAATTTATATTTCTGGGCATTACTTAACTACTAAGCAGATTTCAACAAAAATTTGTACACATACCTATTATTTATAGGAGACGCGATATGGTTCAATTTTAAATTAATAAACTTCAAACCAGCGGATTTTGAAGAAACATACCTCTAACTCTAAAGCGTTTAAGTAAAACTGAAACGCTTAGTTAAAGGTATATTTCGTGAACCGAACATTAGAATTGGATGCAACTTTATGTGTTAATATGTATTGGTATTTTACATACAAATAATGTTGTATTTGTGTGCATATTATCAGTATAAAGTTCCAAAATGAAGTCTTCAACTTCCCAATACAGAATTTTGAAGAGAAACGATTGAGAATCTTTGGAGATACACCTATGCAGTGATTTGGTAAAAAAATTCAAAATAAGATTTCTTAATTTCTTATCGCCAAGTGAATGTAATGTGAATCATTCTGGTGGAAGCATTGTTTCAGTAATTGGTAAAGTATTTTTTGTGTCTTCGATCTTAAACATCGATATAAAAAATTTCAAGGAAAATTCCATTTATTTATTGAGACCAAAATAAACTAAAAAGCAGCTGTTCTGATGTTAATGATCTAGTAGTACATCTTCTCACCTTTTTTACTGCTTTCCCCCTTATTAGAAGGTTTATGTTAAATCTTCGTTAAATACATTCATGTGAATGTGAATGCTTGAATTTGTTTAATCTTAAGATCGATTGAGTTCGCTATATCTATTGATTTTACTTCTCTATGCTGAGGATTTTGGCATTGAAGAAATGGGAAATGGATTTCAGTTCATAATATCAAGGATTTTGTTATGGCGAGGTTCTACTGTATTAAAAATTGTTTCTTATACATATAAGAAGCAATATACGTAGAAAGCAAATACGAAGAGAGAAAATAAATCAACAAAAGCTGTTGTGCCGCTTTAGCTGCGGCTCAAACATGGGAGCAATTCTGGACATCATGCACGACTTTGAGAAAGCACGTTAAAACATGCAGAAATACCCCAAACCAAACAAATATTCAGTATATTTTCTGAATACGAAAATTAAAACAGAAAAAGTGAGGTACACAGAGAGAATGGCAAGAGCTCCCCAAGACTTAAATCTAACTCATTGAAACGTAAATTCAATTTAAGCACACACATGTAGAACTCGAGACAATAAATGGTAATGAAAAAGAAAATGGAGAATAGCAAGAGTTGGGTGTAGGAAAAAAACGGAATATTTTCTGGGAAAATTAGATTAAAAGTCGATTTAGGGTGAATGCGGTAGAGTTTGAAAAACATACGCCGATGGCAGAGGAGCAATGCTTGTGTCTGATGGTAAAAAAGAGCATTAAAAGTCTCAACACAATCAATATTCAGAAGTTGGATTAGCGCGCGTCATTTGACACTAATATGATTCAGGCTATCATAGATGGATTTTCTAACTAAGATTCTAGATAGGTTGTGATTTAAAGATGAAGAGTTCTATAATGTTAATATTCTTATATTTATCAACAAATTGATACTTGGGATCATGTGCTCGGACTTCTATTTTTAATGAGAGTTTTTAACTTTTCACAGCTTTTTGTGTTTTTAAGTAATGAAACAACAGCTGCTTTAGAAGCTTGGTGTGGTCTATGTTTAAGCTTACCCTTTTCGTAGTATGCCTCTCCTCTGATGGGTCAAAAGTGATACTGTACTTTCCTATTAGGTGTTCCTTATAAACAACTATAATCAAATTGTAAATTGAAATTCTTCTCTGAGCTTGGGTTTGAACCCTGGACTTTCCATAAGCGAGGATCTTAGAACTGAGCTTATCGTGCGCCGAAAAATATCTTTGGTAGAAAATGTCCCGGCAAATAATATACTAGCTAGAAGCTAATAATTTTTTTTTTTTTTGACCAGTTGAATCGAGATTGTGATTTTTTTTTTTTTTTTTTTTATATATTTATTTTTATTATATATAAAAAACTTGTCCTAGGGACCGTCCTTCTGGAAGGGAACCGAGGATGCAAGCAGCATTTCCTCTTTGAATGGCCAGACCAATTTTTTGGTAAAGAAAATGATTGGAACGGGGATCACCCGTAATTCCAATTAATTTCTTTCCCAAATGGTCTAACCATTTTTTAGATTCGACGCTCCAAGCACCCATGGTTTCCACAGCAACAGGTTGGAATATGTAGCCTCTCTCTTTGATTTCAATGTATTTCGCATGTTTCAATCTTGAAGCTGTTTCAGCTGCTGCCCCTGCCTCTCTTGATGTTTTTGCTATAATAATTAGTTAACTCAGAATTGCGTTGAATACACCGGATTTCGTTGGATCACCGAATTTAAGCAACGTCCAGCGAGGTGAAGATTTCATGATGCTGATATTCCGACCCAACCCAGGCTGGGTGAGGTTAATGTGTGTAGCAGGTGAGTTGCCTGCGAATGGAGGGTAACACCAACGTCGTAATATGACCATGCAGTTGAAAGCGACGTTAAACCCAAAATTAAAATAAAAAACTACTAATTTGCAATAAAATAATTGCTGTATGCTTTACCAGAAAATTCTCATGGCAAAATTGGCAAAAGTTCTTTCTGGCTTTATTTTTCAGGTTTAGTTTTTAAAATGTTAATTTTTACACCTTTATATTAAGAAAACTTAGTAATTGCTGCCTAAAGTGATAAGAAGACACGCCCATAATTTATTTCCATTAATTGGATAAATCTCACGTCTTCTGACTACCGGAAAGAGAGGAAAAATTATTTCAAATGAGTAAAAAGATGTCTTATTCTGAAAAATAGATGTAGGTGTGTATTCTTTTTATAGTCGTTATTCTATGAATATGAGAAAATAGAAACAATATTCCTTCATGACTCCTAATAATGAACTATTTCACAATGTTGCATCTAAAATGAGAACACACCTTATGCAGATTTGAGTCTACATTGTATAAGAAACGGAATAAAAGTCAAGCCCGTCTTCCTGTCTGCACGTTCATTGGAAATAAATCAGATTGCATCTACGAGGAACGTTACATTCCTCTGACTTTTATTCGAAAAGGCTAAAAGGTTTTCAATTCCAAGTCAGGAGTCAGGTCAGGAAAACGGTCATTCCGACTTTCCTGTCGTTCGGGAGAAGGTTTTTTTGCTGGAGACTATCTCGGTTTCCGGCAAGTGGGTGGCTCTGGCTGGAAGATGTGTAATTGTGTATTGTTTAGGTATAATATTATGGAATAAAATGGTTCCTTACGAAGTCACCTTACGAAGACGACTGGGGTTTCACACACGGTGACCCATAGCTGAGCCTTGCTGAAGAAAGTCCTCTCAAAATGCCCAGACGTGTGTTGTTTTAGAGTTGAAAAGGAAATTTGGGGACTTTGAGAGTGCTTTCTTGAATGAGGTCCTGAGTTCGGATCCGGCTAGGTAGAAAATTCTCTACTCTGTACTATTATCTACATTAGGGGGATATATCTACATTGGGGCGATATTGCAAATTCTGTAAGAAGTTGAATTTTCCTCGTCTGCATTTACAATAACTTCTAATATGATTTTGATTGTGTTTATCATTAAAATAATAATTTATTAGATGTAATAGGTGTAATATGTATGAAGAATTATATGTAATAAGGGTTGGGTGGAAGAGAATGCCAAAGGCAATAACCCCGCCCTTTAGTTAGGACATAATATATATTATGTATATATTTATTCTTTATTTTTTCTCTTTTTACTTCTCTTATATTGTATATTAATTTGTAATTATCTGTGTTGTATATTATAATATGTCCAATTAATAAAGTGTAAATAAATAAGAATTCAAAAGTAAATTTTCCATCACGGGCCGCTCGTGTCTACATCCACACTTATTGAAGCTGGTATGTTCAGTCCGCACATCAGTGCGATCCTTTTTGCAACCTCCATGATTTTCTCTCCCTCTCCTTCTTATTTTTCATCCCTCGTTTTAATTTAAAGTCCTTTTCAAAGTTGAAAATCAAGAGTCAGAAAAATTAGAGAAAGTGGACGCAGAGTGTGTTGGGCTGGGCTGGGCTGGGTTGGGACAAGGGTTTCAAAGATGAAGGGGCCTGATGGTTTTACATTGCTACAACAATAAGAGTATTTATTGAAAGTACTTGCCCATCTACTTCATATAAAGATAAAGACAAAAGATAAAGCTAGTCATTTGTGTTATTATGTCATAATTTTCTAGTGGGTAGCATCGACATTACGAAAACTAATGCTAATGCATCAAATCTCCAACCAACCATCATCGTTCAATATCAATATCCTACTACCACCACTCGATTATGTTTGTGTCTGTAGAAGAAAGAAAAAAAATCTTATCTTATATTTTGTTAATATTGTAAATTGGTTATGTACCGTAAAATATACAATACCTAACGGTATTATTATTATTATTAACCTAGATCTTGTATCTGCGTGTATCTTGCTATTTGTATATATTCAAGGCGAAATCAATAGACGTTTTTGTAATACCTCTGTGTTACTAAATCTTGGCTTGCGTACAGTGTTAGATGGGGAAAACCGATGCTAAGCAATGACTTGAGTTATCGATTTTGTCTATTAATTTCGCCCTAAATTTTCAAATTTACATGACATATAAATGAGAAGAGAAGTCCAACAAATACATAGTATTTCGTCAATCTGATTCTAAAGTTGACAAATCTGTAAGGAAATGCTTTTGGAAGTGATTGAACCGAGGAAAGCACTTGTTAAGTTGGAGAAAAATAATAATGCTGACGTCAAGTGAAAACACCCTGACTCTTGTAGGAGAGAATTTTCCAATTTAATTTCTTCCTCTACTCAACAGAGCTTCAACTGATGGAAAATAAAGGGTTGTAAGACCGGACCCTTTGGAACGCTCTTGTGTCTGTGAGTTCTCTTGAAACTCCATTCCAACCCTTCCTTTTGTAACTTCCAAATGACAAAAAGGTACAGAAAAATCATTGCTTATATGTAGAATTTTTTTTTTGACATTTTCATGTCTTTGCTCTGGCACATAACCAAAATTATGTGACGAAATTATGTAACGAAATTATGTAACGATATTATGTAACGATATTGACAGTTTCATGTCTTTGCTCTGGCACATAACCAAAATCACTACCTTCATTGGCTGAAACTTTTGACATTTTCATGTCTTTGCTCTGGCACATAACCAAAATACACTGCCAATTATGGACACAATACTTCCTCGTGATTGCTTCACATTGTAAACACGTGCCAATTTTGAGATTTTATAGAAAAACGGCTTGAGCCGTTTTGGAGATACTTGTATCTCCAAAACGGCTCAACCGATTTTCTTCAAATTTGTATTATATGGTAGAATATTGTTTTTTCTACATTTTGAATTTAACAAAAAATTCTGTATCGGCAAGTCGTGGTCCTTATTTTTTTACTTTTTTGTCCAAAATTTCGGATTTTCCTAAATATCAGAGTCAAATTATAATTAATTTAAAAATAAATATAAATTACCTATGTAAAACAATAATATGCATATTCTTACAAAATTTCATCGAAATCGGGTTTACCGTTCACGAGATATAAGCGTCTAAGTAAAAAGTTAGTGGTCAGGCGCATGGTCTTTTTCACCCAGAACCGCTAGTATGAATTCAATGAATTTAAAATGGGACCATCTACAGAATCTCTCCTAGATGTGTGCAAAATTTCATCAAAATCAGTCGAGTAGTTGCCGAGATTTGCGCGTTACAAGGAATCGTTTTAACAGACAGACAGACCGACAGACCGACAGACGGACACAAAACCAAATTTACTCAGTAGGTTATGAAACGTCCAGAAATATGAAAAAAATTGAAATCGGAGCAAAAAAATATTTTTTTTTTACAAAAACGAACACAATACTTCCGATTTCTAATATTAGAAATTTCTCGGAAGTAATTATGTGACGAAATTATGTAACGAAATTATGTAACGATATTATGTAACGATATTATGTAACGATATTATGTAACGATATTATGTAACGATATTATGTAACGATATTATGTAACGATATTATGTAACGAAATTATGTAACGAAATTATGTAACGATATTATGTAACGAAATTATATAACGATATTATGTAACGAAATTATGTAACGATAATATGTAACGATATTATGTAACGAAATATTGAATTGTAAAGGGAGAGAAGAGGGAAAGTGTGTGTCATGCGCACAATGGCGAAGTATTGAATTGTACAATTCAATAATTGTAGAGGGAGAGAAGAGAGAAGGTATGTGTCATGCGCACAATACGAAATTTGGTCAGTTGGGTTTTGGACCTTGAATAGTAAAGATGAAAATGTCCCAATGGTTGCAGACTCGTATGCAAGCGTTTTTTTAAACAAAAATTTAACATCGCTTTCAACTGCAAGGTCATATCTGTAGTCACCGTGGGAGAGTGAGTTAGCGCGCTAGGCATTGTGCGCATGGTGACCTGGGTTCGATTCCCAGCGGGGCAGGAATTTTATATTTCCACGAAGTTCTAACGGAAGATTGTCCATTTTTTGGCGGAATTGAAATTTCTACAGGCTATCCCAAAAATAGTGAAACAAGCATCAACTTTCGATTTTTTAATAGATCTTCCTATTTATTATTTGATATTCAAAATCTACGTAAAATTCTACACATAATTGACCCCTCACTCGATACTTTGAACAAACACGTATCTTTGATCAACTCCGCCGAATAATGAAAGTTTCTTCCGAATAAAAGTGTGAAAGCCCAGAGTGTAATACATTAAATCAGTGTAGTTTGCTATAACACGTGGTAGCTTTGGTTTTTCCATATTTAACACGTCAGTTCATCAAACTGTTTTCCTCCGAGAATCTCGCTCGAACACTAGCTGTAGGCTCCATGATTCCGCGGAGTTGATCAAAGATTCGTTTGTTCAAAGTATCGAGTGAGGGGTCAGTTATGTGTAGAATTTTAGTTGATTTTGAAAATCAAATAATAAATAGGAAGTTCTATTTTTTTATTTTTTTTTTTTAAAGGTAAGTGTGCCCCGGAACCGCTTTCGCATTACTTCAGGGCACTTTACCTTTACATCCATGCCATTCCGGAAACGGAAAATTTCGGTCAGAAATTTCCACTCCGGCCGCAATTTGAACCCGCAACCTCCGGGTCAGTAACCAATGCTCTTAACCACTGAGCCACGGAGGTCGGCTTAATTTTATTAAAAAATTCTATTTCATTCTTATTTAGAATAGTGATGTCTCATTGGGCTCCATCCTCCGTAAATTAACATCAACAAACTTGGAATTTTAGTGTTAAAGGTTTTTACCAACATATATAGGTATTTGCACTATTTAGCGATATTACATCATTTTGAAGTGTACAAAATTATTGAAAAAAAAACTATTTCAGGAGTGGCGAACCATGGAGTGGAACCGCAGAACAAATTCTTTGGTCTAATTAATTAACATAATATTGATCCCTGATATTTATTTATTAACACTCATTAGATTGAATAAACAATTGGTGTGTTTCGTCCAACGCGCCCCCTAGGTTTGGTCAATGTTCATGATTTGGAAATCGAGTTCTATATTTTTTACGTTCATTAAAGTATGATTACTCCAACCTAGATCAACTTGGATTAACATTCTTCTTCTTCTCACATTCTACTGTAATCTTCTCCTACAAACATTATCTATTAGAAATTATATTAGATGCATAAATGTACGTAAGACTGTTTCTCTTTTCAACAGTCAGCTCACGGCGGTATATGCCACGTCAACATCAGATCAGCACTGCTGACAGTCCACACAAAGCTGACTCAACTTGAGGTTTCGCCGACGGCGGTTCAACTGAAGAGCAACAGGAAAAGTCCAGGAAATGTTCAACAAAAGAATAGCGAGGCAAAAAATTACGATCTGAAATTTAGTTTTTCCTCGAAAAAAAGGGAGGTAAAAAGAGTTACATTATTATTTTTTTCTCTTTCTCTTCTTTTTTCTCTTTCTCTTCTTGGTCTGAAGAAAATTACTTGACGTTGAGACGGAGCAGTGAGGGGATAGGGGGGGGGGGGGGGGCAGGGGGGGGATCGGGGGGGGGGGGAGAATTAAACGCCGGCAAGTACCGCGGGACAATGTTCTACTCAGGTGGTGGTGTGGTCCGGGAAATAACCGTCCAAGGTAATAATAATAATAATAAATAATAATGCTTTTTCTTTGTGTTATTATGTCACAATTTTAGTGGGTAGCGCAGAATCATAGGACTTTACCGCTTTAATTTACAATATCTTGTATTATTTTTTTGCCTAAGATTCTGCCACTGGTCGCTGCTTCACATTAAAGCAGCTACTCATTTTTCCTCACGAGGTACGAGTGGACCCCGAACATCCAAGTACAGAGCAGAAAAAATCCTCCCCCGCTGGGAATCGAACCCAGGTCACCATGTGTGCAATGCCTAGCGCGCTAACTCGCTCTGCCACAGTGACTCCAAGGTAATATGTTTCGGTGATACTATTTTTGTTCCTACATCCTTGAAGCACCATGGTTTTGGTCTCCAGAAATGAGAGTCTACTTGTTCTATGGACTTGAACAAAAAATAGCCCACTACTGGACCTTAATTTTTTATTAATTATTTTGTTCTTTATTTCAATACAATATTAAATTTACATATATCAATAAACACCTCCCAGATGATTCTACCTTGAAGGTGGTAGAAGTTTTGTTTATTACATAAATACATAGTTTAAGCTTTGCTACAGCTGGGGGGAGTGAGGTCTCCAGCCAACTTGCGTGGTATAAGTCACAGCATTCAATTTACAGGTACAATAGCATGCGTCACAGTTATCTTTTAATTTGGACTTAATCGACAGTAAAGTACAAAATAATATTCTTAGGGAATTCTACAATACATTAGGTGGTACATTAGAATTGTTTCTTTTCCATCTCTTTCCAATCCAATAAATTTTAATACAAATAGTATATCAAAGTACTTGTCTTAAATAATAAATAATCTTTAGCTGTTCAATTTTTTATTAGAATTTCATGAAATAAATAAATAAATATTATAATAAAATTTCATTACATTAATTTATTGAATTATGTCCTGCTTTATACTCCTTTTCTTTTATTAAAAAATGTTATAATGGTTGCTAATACTGACAGACTCTTGCAGCCAATACTCACCCACCATCTACACCACTGCTTTCCACACCGAACTCCTATGTGTCCTGACTCTCCTGCTTGTGACAATCCAATTAAGTTTTTAAAAAATATGCGAGTTAGAAAATAAAATAAAATGAGAAGACTTCTTCTCTTGAAATATTTCATACTGGATGGCAAAACCGTGGAGTCTGCTTGAGCCAAATGAAAAAGAAAATATGCAGAATATAATAATGACGCCTTTTTGGTAGGTATAATAATAATAATATCGCCTTTTTATACTGCCCGATAAGGACTATTGAAGACCCAGTATTCCAGCAATAAGCCCAAGACATATTATTATGTAGTAAAAATCCAAAATGTCTGGGTTTCGAACCCTCTGTAACCTATGGATTGACAGAGTCCCACCTTTACCAATGAGCTACCGGGACAGACTGCCCGATTATTGATTCCCATTATTCTAGTAGTAAACCGAAGACGTATCATTAAGTGGTCCAAATTCCAAATGTGAAGAAAAATGGTGTTTTGGAACCCGCGACCTCTGTAATACCAGACCGATGCGATGTCGACGTCTTGACTGCTGTGAGCTACGAGGACCGAAATTCATGGTTCAATACAATATGGTTCACATTTTGATGAAATAAAAGAGTATTAGGTAGGTACTCTATTATTTCACCAGGATGTTAACAATGTATTGCACAATATGAAAGATATAATGAAAATTTATCTGATTTTTCCTAATAAATTCTATCAATCATTTTCGCAGTAATGAGTTCAGAATCAAACGTTAATTAGGTACATATTTCATTTCAAGTAACACTCCTAGAATACTAGAATTATAAATAATACCTGAATTATAAAGTACCTAGGGATCTTTACCAATAAAATTATCAACTCTGAGTATCAACCACCAACACTATGACTAAACTCTAAAGGTCAATGATATATATTTCAAACATTACGTGTAAATATTAAATAACTTAATAAAAAAGGTACCTTTAATTTATTATTATTAGTACCTACATAGTAATTATTATCTTATGCATTACCACAGGCGCTAAGTTGAAGCCAAGCTTAGAGCAGGGTAAGTCCTCGGTATAATCATTCTAGAACTTGACAGAGCTTTCGTACCAGGACAAAAAAGGATCCCTCAGAACCGTCCCTTCTTAACGAACGACCCCCACCGCCCTCCTGCCATCTAACTCTTAACGAACGAAAGCGCCCAACCCCTGTCTCCTCTGCCATCTATTATTCTCTACTTTGTTGAAAAAGTCTTCTCAGCCCTTTAACGTCCTAGCCACTCAACTCCAATACTCACACAAGGGACGAGAAGATATTAGGGCCTTTCACACGTACGGATAAATTGACGGTTTTGGACCGTACAGTTCAAGATCTTTAAAATTGGACCCTGCGTGTAAATTCAAACTTAATATACGTCGTTTCCTGGATTGTGAGATATCTATTAAATTTGGACAGTGGATCTGAAGAAGGTCTGGCAGTCCAGATCTGTCGGTCCAAATCTGTACATGTAAATGCAAACTTCAAACCTATATGGACTATTTCTTTTTTAAATAAAAGTGTACAGATAGATCTGGACCGTCGGACTAGAACTGGCAGATTGGGACTGTCGGATTTGATCCATTTCTTAATTTGTTACACAAAAATGGACTCTCGGATCGGCTTTCCAGTCCATCTGCCAGTCCATCATCCGTCGAATTGGACTGGCAATCCGGATCCGTCAATTTATCCGTACATGTGAAAGGTCCTATTAGGGCCAGTCAAAATCTGCCAGTCCTAGTCCGACGGTCCAGATCTGTCTGTACACTTTTTATTTCAAATATGAACAGTACCTATTTAATAAAAAATCAACTACTGCATGCATGGTCATATAACGACGCGCGAGGGAGGATTCAACCTCCATTCGCTGGAAACTCACAAGTCAGCTACTCAAATTGATCTTGCGCAGCCTGAGTAGGGCCTGTAGCAGCTAGCATCAGGAGGACTTGAAATTGAATGGTCAGTGGTCACCTATCCAAGTCTTAGTCCTTGGCTGAGTGAAGCGTGCTGAGACGATACTAAAGACAGTTCTCATATGGTCCCTTACGGGACCACCGTGCAGTAAGGTACATTTTCCAAGTGGTCTTTCTGGGGACCACCGTGCCGGAAAGGTAAAAAAAAAATCTACTCTGTGCTGAAAGGGGTCTGCTTTAAGTGGTCCTCCGGGGGACCACCGTGCCGGAAAGGTTATTTTAAAAAAATCCGAGCTGTGCCGCAAAGAGTTAAATGCCCACTACAAACTAATGTTGTTTTTACACAGTCTTTATTTTTCACACTGGATTCTTTTTATCGAATAGATAGAAAATCATCTCTGGGGGTGTCTCTTACTTTAGCTGGAATAGAAAATCCAACCTCACAAGTCTCATCTGGTCCACTGGACTCTAAAGGCTCCGTCTCTACATTTTCAGAGAGAAAAAACTTGAAACTCTGGGGGGTTGCTTGCCTTGCTTATCTTGTCTGAAATGAAAATCCTTCTCTCCTTTTTTTACTACCCTAAGGGTAAAATTTCTTTTACTTTTTTCCTCCCAAATTAAACTTATCATAAATTATAAATTTAGTACGCAAAAAAAAAGAAGAGAGATGAGTTTGGTGTGAAGAGTGTAAGAGAGAGAGAGAGATGGAGGGGGAAATAGAGAGAGAGGTAGAAGAAGAGAAGGTTTTAAATTAAAGAGGAAAATTACATTTCGGCCTGTGAACTGCACAAAATGACTCCAATATATATGAGTGTTTTATGTCAGAAAAGTGTTTTATGTCAGAAAAGTGGAGATGGTTCCTTGAATACGTCATCAGATTGTTAATTTTAAGAAGAAACGTTAATGTTAAAAAACGTCCAGTTTTGTAAATACGATTGGTGACTGTTCTGGTTACAGGCTATCAAGAGATTGACAGATTTTCAATAATATCGTGAAGATTGGTGATAATACTTATTTTACTGAGCTAAATTGTAAAGCTAAGTGTTATTTTCAAACGCAAATGAAAATTCAATTTTTAAGCGAGACATTGTAGGGAAAAAGATAAGAAAATATAACATCCAACCAAAATATCCGATATTTTTTTTCATTTTATCTAAAACTTGTGTTTCAAAAATATAAATTTCTCTTCGAGTAAGCACTTTTTACTCGCCTTTTTTGGAAGAGCTTCATAAAAAAATATAAGAGAAGGGATAAGAGTTTCAAAATGGAGGGAGGAGAGAGAGGAAAAGGGGTTTCTCTGGACTTTGAGTACAAAAGGAGGAGGGGAGAAAAGGTTGGGTGGGGTGGGGGAAGAAATAATGAGATGCTTAGGAGAAACGTAATGGTGGAAATTTATATTTTCTGAAAATATAAATGAAGAGGGTGGAATGAAAAATCTTTCTCTGGTGTCCAACCCCTCCCTACTTTTCCTTTTTCGAGAACCAAATTAAACTTTTCTTTCGCCTGGTGTTTGCACAGGGTGTTAATTGAAGGAAATGAGTGTATACCCCGCATGATGTATAAATGGAGAGGTACCTCTGAATGGTTACTTGAGCAAACTCTCCAGTTGAAACTTAGGTGCTAAAAATTCTTTATCCATGAATAAGAGGTAAAAGCTTCTCCCTATATTGATTATAGAAAGATATTATATACAAAAGAATTAGATTTTGTAGGCGAAGACAACCTAAAAAAAATGTTATTAAAAATTTCAACAACTTGGTGGAGACGCCTGTACTACAACATACCTACTCGTCCATAAAATTATGTAACTTCATAAGAACATCTTACCTACATTACCAGACCTGGTGACTCTGGTAGTCTGGTAAATGAGTAGCTGGATGGCTGCAGCTACTCACTTTGTCTCAGTTGGGCCTGGGTGGTATCAGAAATATTACTCTAGACCAGGCATGTCAAACTGGCGGCCCGCATGTGGCCCGCCTGGTCAATTTGTGCGACCCGCTGCGAGCGTTACGGTACAATACAATACTTCCTTATTATAAGATAAGGAAAGTGAAAAAAAAAAAAAAAAAAAAAAAAATGTCTCGAGACTTATTTTCTTGACTTTTTTTTCAACTTGACGAGACTAAAAAAAAGTAGGTACTTACCTACCTAGTTATTGGCAAATGAATAATAACATAGGTACTTTTTGTGTAGGTATTTTGTGTACTATTTCAAACCAATAAAACTTCTATTTTTAAAACAAATTAACAACCCTGAATTTTTTTTATTTATTTATTTTACGTCAGGATCTTTTTTTACGAGATGGGGAGGGGTTGAGTACCTGCGGCCCGCCAATGATCAGCACAACTAAAAAATGGCCCTTCATACAATTTGAGTTTGACATGCCTGCTCTAGACTCTAGAGAATGATTGAACCGCGTAATGGAAAAGAATGTTTTCTTTTCCTTGATTTTATCTTGAATGACTCGATCAGTGAAACTCAAAGGACAAAATCCACCGATTGGGCTGACTTTTAGTTTGTAAGTTTTCAATTCAATACCAAAGAAGTGGCAAATCATCTTCGTACTTTTGTTTAGATAATTATACCATACTTACTGATTTCTTTTTTTACTAATAAATTTAAAGTCTGGCTGGGGGACGATAAACAGGGAGTAGACCAGCATTGGCTTGGTTCTGGGAGCCCTTGTCAATTATTAGCCTCCTCGTAAAGACAGTGGTAGAAGTCCTGAGTCATTCCTCTAGTGTCTGGCTACCATCGCATCGTTCACGATGACGCCACCTTATGATGATATATTATGATGATGAAATATAAAAAATAGCTCTACCTGTGATTGGTCTTATTTAGGCAAAAGTTTGCCTTCCCAGTTATACATTTAAACATACCCTGTACACTTAATTTCAAAAACAAAATTAGAAAAGGGAGGGAATTTCCTTTAAATTCTGAAAAGGAAATTTTTAATGAAAATACCATTTCTAAAGCACATTCATACATACACGAATGAGTGCTTATGGATATTTTCTATAGTACTGATATTATGAAATGGAGGGTAAGTCTTTCTTTCTATTGCTTCGTACTCTGCACGTATCTTTCCCTCTCTGCCCTCTTTTTCCCTTTGAATGAATCCTCCGGAGTAAGATTTCTTCTGAAGGTATTGATCTTTTAAAAAATACACTTTTTCTGTTTATATTTTTCTCCTCAAATATCATAAAAAATTATCTAATATATAATAATTCGATAATGGTATTGGAATTTGTACCCGGAATTAAGAATGGTTTAACGGATTTACCTTGATAATAACATAGTTTTGATCAAATATAGTTTTGCCAAAAAAATTAGAGCTATACGATTAATTATAATTTCTTATGTTCTTTTTTCATCAATATTCGTATACATTATAGGTCTGTAATTATTACCGATATCTTCTCCTGGTTGGGTTGAAAATGTTGTGTACAAGAGGAGTATTTCTATAGATACCTATAGATTACCTAGTATTAAACACAAAGAAAGTTGGTAATTTATTTACGTGTATAGGTATAATTCGATAGTGAAATATTCTAAAATCACGTAGTTGTGATCATGCAGTCTAAATTAGAACTTGAAAATCAATTCAAAGTTCAAAAAATTGGATATAGGTAATCGGTGAAAACTTGTATTAAATGTGTAATGTTATTTCTTCTCTAAACATTGAGTCCATTAGGTTACCAATTTTACGTGTCGCTATTCTGTCCATTTAGACAAGAAACGTGTTTAATTTAAAACAACAAAAACATAGATGTCCAAACTTTGAAAAAGTACACCATCAGACAAAGCGGAACTTTTGCAATCTAAAAACAAAAAAGCTCTCATGTTAATCTTTTTTCATAGAACATGAGCATCAGAGGTACCTCTCCTGAGTGGCGAAGCTTTCTCAGGGTGTAGGTAGGACTTACCTACTATATGGAGGCAACTAAGCCCTCAACTAATTAATACTTATGTACCTAGAAGCCTTAAGCCATATTTTTCTTAAATATATTTTTCATTATTTCAAACGGTTGAGTATTTCATAGTATGGTAATGTACCTCTTGAAACAAGATTTGTGAAATTCTATAAAAAATCAGCTGAAAATTTAGAGTTAAAATCAATTAAATACATTTAAATTATAGTTATTTCGATTAGATCATTCAGCATAATACCTATTACCCTTCGCTAATATATGAATCATTATACCTACCGACATAAAATCAAGTACCGCTCACCTGTGATTCTTTGTTTTACGGCTCAGAATGTTTAAACCAAACCAAAATAGACACCGATTGACCGATGCACCTTTCAATGGAGGGCATAGATTTTAGAGTGTCTTGAGCTTTCCGTCCTAAATGGAAAGCTAATGATACAAGTCTTAAATAAAGTCCTGTTGTAAATGAAGCTTTGGGCCAGTGTTTTGTATGCGCGCCACTGCATTTTCTGGTGTCGAGGTACCTACCTCGTCTGCTCTGATCTTTTAATTAATTTTAAAAGTTTAAAATGTGCACTAAATTGGGTTTTTCGTTTTTCAAGTTTGGGTGCCAGTGTTTTTTGAACTTTGTACTCTAGTTTTTTCGTCCTGTTTTCCTGAGCGGTGTGAGCTTTATCTGGAGGGCAGTTCCGGAAAACTCGGGGCTTTGGGGCAGTTGATAGAAACAGACCATTGGACACTTTTCAGTTGACAGATTTCTAATTTTCACAGCTTTGTGCTTTCTATGGTTTTGATTTTGAAAAATTAACCCGATTATTTGAGAAGTAATTTGTAAGAAATCAAGTAATGGAAATGAAAAAATCTGTATAACTATATTATATTTTGTTCATTCCTTTAAGAGAAGAAAAAATGTAAATTTAGAATAAATTGTACAAAACTTTATCAAATTAGTGTTTTATTTATGGAATTAATATAGGTAAGTCCTGTTGATAGCTTAATACTTTTTATTTTAAATTACACTGGTATTTTTATTCCTAGATGGACATTATTGGGCAATGTATAGATATGTGTAAAAATAAGAAAACAATGTAGGTAGTTTCAATTAGAAATCGTAGTCATAAATGACTTCATTGTAAATACAAGTATCTACATAAACTCTTTTAGATAGAATAATAATGTAAAAAAAAAAAAATGTTACATCAGTTTAAATTTTTGTTTAAAAAAACGCTTGCATACGAGTCTGCAACTATTTCGACATTTTCATATTTACTATTCAAGGTCCAAAACCCAACTGACCAAATTTCGTATTGTGCGCATGACACACACTTTCCCTCTTCTCGTTGCAATATCGAAACGAAAATATCGATATTAGGTATATCGATAATATCGAAACCATAATATCGATATCCGATATTAGAAGACTTCTCTCCCTTTACAATTCGATATTTCGTTACATAATATCGTTACATAATATCGTTACATAATATCGTTACATAATTTCGTCACATAATTTTGGTTATGTGCCAGAGCAAAGACATGAAAATGTCAAAAACTTCTCTTGTTAGTCTTGTTACTTTAGTTGTTCACAATCGGCTCAGGACAAGGAGTCCCATATTTGATGCAACCAACCCTTTGGTTCAGAATAAATTTAATTAAAAATGGAAGTAAAGGCGATTATGTTGCTTACTTGAGGACAAGCAGTGGATTTGCTTTCACAGTTTCATCTAGGATCCTGATGAGAATGCTGGAGCCTCCTTTACTCTCTCTACGTTTTGCTCACGTAATAACGTCATTATTAGGATAATGTTGTTGATAGGATTACGCCTGAATTTAGACTGCTTATGTCATTATAAAATTGTAACGGTAAATTTTCTTAATGTAAAGCAAAATAATGTATTAGGAGTGCCTCTGATTCTATACCTGGAGTACTTGGATGGGTAAGAGAGGTCCTCAATTATAATAATCGGGTTGTGACATGAGAATGGGTAAAAACTTCCTCCAACTTATCCCAACTATTCTGCTTGATTCTATTTTCTAAGTCTAACACGTAGGTAACAAGAACAGAAGGTCTCCAAATTGAGGTACTTGGATAATATTTCAAATATACCTATTCAATCCATTTCAAATATACCTATTCAATTCAAACTTTACGTAGGCACATGCAATAAAAGTACAAAAAACACTCCTTCCTTATAAAACTTCTATTTTGCACGATTAGGTTCTTGTTTTTAAATGACTAAATCACAATGTAGGTGGAACTTTTTGTTGGTAAAACCCGAGTTTCTTAAGACTCATTCGAAATCTTTTGGTAAATGATGACTATAGTTTCCTATCCTACAAGAAGTTACACTGCACACTCCTACAACTCAGGAAGAAGTTACACTACACACTCCTACAACTCAGGAAGAAGTTACACTACACACTCCTCCAGCTTAAGAAGAAGTTACACTGCACACTCCTACAACTCAGGAAGAAGTTACACTACACACTCCTACAACTCAGGAAGAAGTTACACTACACACTCCTCCAGCTTAAGAAGAAGTTACACTGCACACTCCTACAACTCAAAAAGAAGTAACACTGCACACTCCTACAACTCAAGAAGAAGTTACACAGCACACTCCTACAACTCAAGAAGAAGTTACACTGTACACTCCTACAACTTAAGAAGAATTTACACTGCACACTCCTACAACTCAGGAAAAAGTTACACTGCACACTCCTACAACTCAAGAAGAAGTTACACTGCACACTCCTACAACTGTTGGCATAATGGAAACTGTTGGCATAATGGGACTACCTGTCTTGCGCTGACAGTCTAAATAAAGCACTACTTATACTTATACTTATACAACTCAGGAAGAAGTTACACTCTACACTCCTACAACTCAAGAAGAAGTTACACTGCACACTCCACGATTGCTCTGATGACTCAATGCGTAACCCTCATACTCCCTCAACTGACAATATTTCGTGAGAAGAAGAAACAAGAATGAGAAAAGAAAAAACAAAAATGTGTCTTAAAACCGGTTCTACTGATTCAGCAATTCAAAAGATATCTGAATTGAAGATACTTTTCTTATTTAGCTTTCAATGATAGGGCTGAAATTTGCATTTTGTTCAGACAATCTTGTTCCTCTTTCTATAATGAAAGAGGTAGTCATTTTTTGTCTAAAATTTCTACCTCGTAAAATTTTAGTAGGTATAAAGCTCTTTTTTAAGTGGGGTTTAACGTCGCTTTCAACTGCCATGGTCATATCACGACGGGGGTTTTACCCTCCATTCGCAGGAAACTCACAAACCTGCTACTCATATTGACCTCACCCAAACTGAGTGGGGCCGGGAAAAGCCAGCGTCACAAGAATTAGAATTTGAATGGTCACCCATCCAAGTCTTAACCTCGCTGGATGTCGCTTAACTTCGGTGTTCTGAAGGGAACCGGTGTATTCAACATGCCATCGACGCTGGCTATAAAACTTTACAAACATGTTTTAACTCATATTTTATTATTGTAGATTGGTTCCTGTTCCTCAAGAGAAGCACCAATTATCACACCGACCTCTATTTAGATCTATTGTGACCAGTCAATTTTAATTCTGATGTACATACATCCTGATTTGAATTAGTCAGTACAGGGGTTTTACCCCTCCATACGCTTGGAAATAACAGCCTCACGTGTTTGGATGGAACAAAATTTTCGTTGAAAAGTCTGCCCCAACCGGGAGTTGAACTCAGGAACTCTGGACTACGGGCAGTAGTCACAACCATTATGCCACGGAGGCTGGCAAATAAAATTACCAAAAATATTACTCGTAGACACTGCCAACACCACCACACTACACCCTGCTACAGTATCTTTTTCCTTCCTTCTAAATAAAACCTCAAGGACATGAATTAAACATTTTATGGTTTAATCCATGAAGTGTTGGCATTTTATATCTTTCTTTTTTATTAATTTAATGAAACTTCAGAGCGTTCTCAATCATTCACTGAATTTCTCTAAATGTTTGAAATTACAAAATAATACTTACTCGTAAGTCATATCCGTATATCGAAAAAGTAAGGAAAAATTGTGCTGTAGCACACAAAAGATACAATATTGTATCAAAAATTTCACAAGTCTAGTAATCTTCTTTAGAAAACGTCTCAGATCCTGTTAGCTGAGAGTGCACGCACTCCCACGGTAACTACTGGGTCAGGTGAGAAGCATCAGTGGCGGAGGTGTGATTCAATATTTTTTATAATTTCAGATTTAGAGTTTAGAGATATTTCGAAATAGTAGGTACCTACCAATCTACCTACACATCGCACGTTGCATAGAATAGTGTCACATCTCATTTTTTCCCCATTTGGGATTTTTGTATCGCTTAAACAGCAAAAGGTCTCCTGAAAGTTAAGGTTTTGAGATGTGACACTGTTCTATGCAACGTGCGAATGTCACATCTCATTTTTTCCCCATTTGGGATTTTTGTATCGCTAAAACAGCAAAAGGTCTCCTGAAAGTTAAGGTTTTGAGATGTGACACTGTTCTATGCAACGTGCGAATGTCACATCTCATTTTTTCCCCATTTGGGATTTTTGTATCGCTAAATCAGCAAAAGGTCTCCTGAAAATTAAGATTTTGAGATGTGACACTGTTCTATGCAACGTGCGATATAATATTGTTGCACTGAATACCGAAAGAAATATTAAGAACGAACTCTTCTTGGACCTTTCAAACCACGGTAAATATTGTGAATCTGAAGAACGCTTTCAAGCGACTCTGGTAATTCCTTTTATGCGGAAAACTGTGGTATCATTTGATTTACTTAAGACAAAGATATCTACTGGGCATAATATAATAATTGAGAAATTTTTAAATAATTAATTTTAAATAAATGACATCTCATTAATAGTTGTACAAATATACAGACAAAATAAGTTACCTATAGACTCTTGGTCCATTCGCAGAAGAAACGCAGAATAATCAACAGAATAGGAACTATGCTAACCCGTGTGTCCGGAGACAACCGATCACGGCATTACCTCATTCAGCGTATTGCAATTGCTATACAGAGAGGTAATGCTGTGGGTATTAGAGGAACTCTCCCAACCGCTGGAAAATTGGAAGAAAAATTTTACTTACAAGATGTTGTTCATGTTCATGTCGTGTTGTTTTAAGTAGAAAGTTATAAGTAGAAAGATTCCAGAGTCCTCCACTGATGAATAATACGAGTATGCTAATGTTGCTTATCAACTTCATCCTCTATCTTACGATTTTACGTCCTTGTATCTCGTCAGATCCGCGAATCTTTTCATACAAAAAACTAATTCTTCGGAATAGCGTTAGAGATAGAGAACAGGTTTCAACCACCAACGCATAACGTCTTTCGCGAAGTCCCTTCTATCAATTATTATTTCATACATTTCTTATAAAAGGATATTCTAAGCTGTTGCACATAGACAAATTAAATATTTTTAACCGAAAGAATATTATTAAACTCTTCTGGTTCGTCGCTGTCGTTATGACTTCATTTTCATCATAAATATGAAATCATAATAAAGGTAAGATACCTATTAAAGGAGAGTTTAGTGCAATTTATGTACAATGTCATAAGAAATGGACCTTTATTCCTGTAAAGAATAGATGGATATACATAATGACTGATTTCATTTTTTTGACCAGCACCATCTTCGCAACCCAGTCCTCTTTATCTTCTTTCTTGTTCCTATTATTCTCATACTGACAGATTTTATGATGAAAATTTGTGTTTTGACTTTCAGCCATAGCTCCTTTCCCATTTCCTGCTCATTCTTTCCGCACTTCTCTGATAAAACTTAGGTATTCCTGTCCAATCAAGCCATCTCAAGATATTACAAGTGGTTTTTAGACATTACAAACGATGATTTTACACCACTTGTAGATTGAGACACTTAAAATTCAACTTGACAGAACTAAACGATAAATTTCTAATTGAAGAGCCTTTGAACAGTAATGTCTATAAAATCATGGTCATTTTAGACGGGAATAAGGGAGTTTAATACTCCATTCCTCGAAAAAGAGAAACCAGCTTTCCACATCTCATTGGACTTTTCTTTACTTGAGCAACCTCACGAAAACTTGTAGGGATAATAATTTCAACGTACAATTGACAATGGATACAATTAGCTTACATAGCACAAAAAAATCCTGGAAGTCATTTCGGGAAAACTTCTGCTAGAAATAATACACTGCGATACGTACCAGTAGGTATGAGGAATACAAGAATCACTCTGCTACTTTATATTTATTTTTCCCAGATTAAACATTCTGACTATGTATCATGTAACACAGACCAAACTCAACTCCTGCTCAGTACTTTCTAATGATCGAAATCCCACCCGTTTGAAAGGAAATAAAAAACACAAGAGCTGAGGTTTTCTAACGGCGGGAATGTTAAAAAAGCGAGGCGACGTTTCTAAACGAAAAGTGTCGAGTTACATGGAAAGGATAAAATAAAATTCTCAGAAGATGAAAAGGCTTTTGTAGCCTATCCAATGTATGTATAGGTATACAAAGTAGAACGAATTCTACTACAAAGGTATTGAGTTTTTGTAACATAGGTGTTTCGGTAAAAACTGAATAATTTATGTTGAAGCTACAGGAGATCGATTCAAAAAGTTATACCTACGAACAACCCGACATTCTTAAAAATAAAAAGACATATCATCAATTTATCAATCATCGGCATATCCGGACCGATTCATTATTGCCGCATTATTTTGTTGAAAATACCTATTATAGTTCAAGTCCTCGCCCCTTGTAGTAACATAGTTAAGAACATCATAATCACACCAATGAGCCTGATGATAAGTCCAGCAAAATAAAAAGTTAAAATCTGTACAAAATAATAGTGGGATGTGAAAGAGAGACAGTTAAGACACAGAGCTTTCCATTTAGTTTATGTCTCCGGATTTCTGTATTTCAAGAGGAAAGTTCGTCCATTACTGTAAATGGAGTGAAAAGAGAGAGCACGAAAAAGAGGAACAGACAGTTAGAGCGAGAAAGTAGAAAACTTTATCTCAATTTACGAGACAGGCCATATTATCTCTCTTTTTTTGTTCAAACTTAAGAGTAGAAACACATTTTGTCTTCCCCACGGACATTAGAGTACAGTTGAACATTGTAATCGTGTACTTCTGATGAAAAAAGAGGCTAGAAGAAAACTTATGAGTTTCTTTTAGATTCCTAAAAATACTATGCACTTGTTTTGATAGTAAGAAAATCAAAATATAGTTTACTTATCCTCCAATACGAGATTCCTTATGAAAAATATTTTTTCTATACCACTGTCCACATTGTCGTCTTAAGTATAAAATGCCAAGTGTGTAACTGAATAGGAAATATGAAATAATAATACTGAAATGGATAGAATCATGTAAGTACGGAAGACTTGAATCCTTTCATTAAGTTGAGATGAAAATTAATTATTTTTTTTTCTTACCTTAAGAAAGACTAAGATATTCTCTGAGAATGGCGAAATTCTGTATACGATTGATGTGTGTTATTGTAACATAGATTTCTCTTTCTTTGACTAGGGCGTTCTTCACACCTTGGCCGAAATTTTTGATATTTCAGGGACGATCTTTTAGGTATCACTCAGCTCATATTCATTTGGTGGAGTGATACTTCATTGTTCAGTGGAATCATGTTCACAGAAGGTCCTGTGAAGAAAATGCTTGAGAAATTTGTGAAGTAATACTATCTTGAATTTAATTTATTGGAGAAAAACTTGTGGTGCCTCGTTGTGACTAGGAGGTACCCTTGCCTTTCCGAGTCGAATTGAGAAGGAAGAGTTCAAGCTTCACTTGTTTTTTATCCGAGTTTGTTTTTCATGTGGATTTAAGTATTTTCTATACTTGGTTTATTTTGTTACTTACTCAACTTGGAGATTAGGTATACAAAAATATACTTATGTATGTAGTCAGGGACTTTCCACCAATCACAGCTTTGTCTTTTTTTACCTAACGAGATGGGCTGTTCTGCATGCTTCATTTTCAACGGTCAATTTACAAATTTAGAATTAAATTATCTATGGTAAAATGTAGTTATTTGTCCTCCAGTCCTTTTTTGAAGGCTTTTTAACATGGCTAACACGTTGAGTCAACATGAAAGACTTGGAACGTAGCGTTCCAAGTTGAGTGAGGGAGTGCTCTCCTAAAGCGACTTTTATTTGTTTTCGAATTTGAATTTTTAACTCGTATTTTATTTAATTTTGAAGAGAAACGTAATAAAAATTCATGTCACATCAGATAAATTGGGACTGAGTACTTCTTCTGTCGACGGTTAGTGAAACTCATTGAGGCTTCACTGAATTATGTGCCGTTGAAAGATGTCCATTTTTAGTCCAGATCACCACGGTTACTATACCTACACTAACAGGTAACTTTCAATTTGTAATTTGCATCCCATGTGGTATGAATTCTCGCTTTTTCTAATTTTGATACTTTCAATCCCGATTCACGCTACAAAGTTCAGAAATTTAAATTACCAAAGTTCAACCGTCAAAGTGTCACCAACGTATAACAGGATCCTAACAAGAACAGAAGGAGATACTGAGAGGGAAAAAGGAGGAAACAAAAAAGTATCCAACTCGTTTTCTTGTTTTTGGAACCTCTGCAAGTGGCATCTGTGATGGAGAGTCTCCAACTCAGAGAAACAAATTAATCTTTGTTACGAAAAAAAGAGTAAAAGTGAACTACCCTCCCTCTCCCCACCCTGCTTTCTGTTGCCATGTCCTGGACAAAACACTGCTGGTAAACCACCTACCTCATCAGAGAAAACTTATTCTCGGAAGATAAACTCAAAAACAGGCAAACACCCGGGACCTTTGAGAAGAGGATAAATGAAGGATACGCAGTGGGAAGGTTTTGGCATCCATGGAGGCAAAACAGTAGGAGGTAAGGCACTCGCCCCAGCAGAAACATCGCTATTCATCATCATGTCAACTTTTTTTCTCGTTACTTACAATTTTTTGTTATAATTAATTTTTCTCAACATATTTTGTTGATCTATCTTCTTCGTTTTTCCTCTCTCTTCTCTGTCTTTTGTTTCTTGTGAAATCCCTTTCCTCTGACATACAACAACTCTCTCTTTCTCTCTCCCTCATGCTCTCTCTCTCTCTCTCTGTTCACAGTATTCTTTTGACGAAGGGTTCTGGGCATCTCTGGACAAAAACTTGATTCTCCCTCTTTCCATCTTCTCCTACACCATCAGCTTTGTAATTAAAAACGAATTTATTTATATTTTACATCACAAGCTGAATTTTTACTAAATTTCTTCGTATATTTTCACCATTTTATTTTCATCATTCTCTTTTCTTGGCTTAAAAAAAAGAAACTTCTTCTTTTGGGGTGCTCTGCTTTTTTTAAAGATAAGCTAGAAGATTACTGTGATGAGCAGTAGGTATACGAGTATAATGATAATTTTATTATGTACTTCACACAAGAAATTATTTATTTTACCATTTCTTGGTGGCTTTATTTATCGTCTTTTGTTACTACTGGACTGTTATTGATTAGAAACATCTTGAATTCTAACAAAACAAGGACAAGACTTATTTAATAAAGAGTTACAAAGAGTTATCTCTAAACGTATTAACCGCCCCATTTGTCCATGTAAATGTTCCCTTAAGGAGGCAATTCCAGTCATCCAGCATATAATAATATAATTATGTATTTAATACTGGAAATTGGATGGATGCCAACAAAGATTTTTTTATGTAAGAACTTCTTCCCCACTCCAGCTTCTTTAGTGCCAAATATTTATTCCTCTTAATAAGGGATTAAAAATTTATCTCAGTTTAAAAAGTTATTTATCTATCAACTTTATACATAAATTTATGCATGACTCGAAAGGTCGAGTGACCAGAAGTTATCCTAGGCTCGTAAAGTCCGTTGAGAAGATAAAAAAAATCTTGGAAAGTAATCAAGTCCTCAGAGAAATAACCTTTAAAGGAGTGAATCATAGGGAGAGTACCTATCACTTTAACATAATTTTCTTTTGCGATAGTAAATACCCAAAGATTAGAACACCTCATTATGTGATTTGATTCAGATACAATGTCATTATATTTTTGCTTACAGGGCCTTATTCTAGAAAGCAGTTTCACTCTTCAAATCTCTCTCTCAGGCGTTTGATGCTTGAAAGGGAGATTTTGGGATTTCGACATTTGAGAGTGAGAGTACTTTTTGGCACAAGACCCTAGAGCCTTAGACCATACAAGAATCTTGAACAGTGAAAGATTTTGCATTATAAAATCGATATATCCATGTTTTCTCAAAGTTAAATTAGATTATATTAAATTAGAATAATTCGCACACCTATTTTAATACCGCCACATCTCACCTTTTCTCGATTTTGGGATTTTTTCATCATTAAATCCGCACTTTTTCCCTATACTCGGAAAAAAATCCCCATGATTCTAACTTGAATAGAAGTTTCCCTATGAAAAGATGTGTCACTACTCCTCCCAACATTTTTGATTCAATCATAAAATGTTTCCGAAATACTGCCATAATAATAAATAAAACACAACAAAAATAAGCTTCATCGGGTATTCAAAGAAGAAAAGTGCCATATCTGTGAATACAACAGACAAAAATATACAAATTCAATATAATGGAGGATGAGTACTGCCACAACCTGATGTCTTCCACTTTAGAGGGCTTGATTAGTAAGATTTCGCAAAGTTATCGGGACCCGATAACCTATCCCCATAACGATAAAGTCTCGAATTTGCGTCTCTGCGCATGACAAAAATTATCGGAGTTTGGTTATGGTTATCGGGATCCCCATAATTCGAGTGGATTATGGGGTTCTCTCTTCGTAAACGATAAAGAAAATTTTTGACTCAAAATACCGCGTGATTTCAAAAAATACATAATTATATACAGGGTGGACCAAAAAAACGTTTACACCCGTTAATGGTAGAATACTGACGACATTTCCAGCCCGGATCTACAATCCGTTTTTTCGGATTCGCCTTTATAACTGCACAAAGTGATTTTTTGCAACTTTCTGAAAAAGTCCGACTTTGGCTTATTCTTCAGGTCAGAACTTTTTTCCTGTTTAAGATGAGTTGATTCTGAGCAATTCTGCAGAAAGCCAACAAAATTTCGATGTTTTTAGTTATACTACTATGTTTTTTACGGTTTGATTTAGCATCTTTTTTGACACCTGAATAGAAAAAAAATTCTCATGTAAGTTTTTTACACTTTGAAACACTCAAGATTTGCCCGAGCAAATTTTGGCACAGACACGGGCAAGTTTGATAAAAGTTGGCGGCTAACCCAAGGATGCTAACAAATAATTTTACGATTTTTTATCACGTGATCTTCTGGGAAAACGAACCAGGTAAGTCTCAAAAAATGATGTTCAAAATCTTAAAAGTGTTGACAGTGTAGGGTCGTCTTGTACTCTAAGAGTAATTAGCTATTTATGTCTGATAATTATTTTCCTTGGAATTAATTAAAGGCCAATCAAAATATGAATGATTGTTTGTTTCTCGATGATAGTTTTCAAGTTTATTTTTCTGCATTCTATGAAATATTATCTTTAAACTTCTTGAGTTTTTTTAGTACAAGTTACATAATTATTATTATTCGGATGCTGAAATGGTAGATATGCATTTAGCATATGGAGCTGCCAACAGGAACATTTGGGATCACGTGAAAAACATAGTTTATGAAATACCAGTGGAGACGCAAGAGTAGCAGAATCTGGTAGCAAGAATCCTGTTGGCATTCGATGACCTCACAGAAAAACCTGGAATCTTCCGCAACATTCGACGGAACATGATGAAGAGGTTCAACCTTTGCATCCAGGAAGGTGGACGCCACTACCAACAGTTCCTCTGAGGGAATTGAGAATGGGGAGAGAGAGAGAGAGAGAGAGAGAGAGTAGAGAGAGAGAGAGAGAGAGAGAGAGAGAGAGAGAGAGAGAGGCAGAGAGCGAAAGAGAGAGAGAGAGGCAAGAAGGTATTAGAAGGACAGTTCTGAGTTAGAACTAAGGTACTAAAGTCACCATGGGTTTCAAAAATTTGTGTGAGGAGAATCCATAGTGTGTACTATGGCTAAATAAAAAATGGCAACAGTCTTTTTTATTTTGTAGTCATGAATGTTTTGCTGGCTCTGGCGTTCGGACCGGGGTGGGATCTTCCGCATGGCAAGTGACAAGCTTACCACTGAGCTTATCGTGCGCTTCTAATCGTTTCTCATTGAACATACTAACACAAAATGTTTTTAATACCTTTTTGTTTATATCAAAATAGTATAAAACATAATAAAGACTGCAGAAGTTTATTAATTTTACAAAATATTATCTTGTTTTTTTTCAAGATTTCTATTAAGAGTTGGCAATCGGTAAATATTTGTTATTTAATTAATTAGTATTGTTTATGATAGAAGGACCTACCTACATATTTACCTGGCTTCATTTCATAAACTCTATTTTCGTTAGGAAAATTCGCTAGTTTTTTTTTCTCTCTCGTAAGGAAGCATAAGAAAAACCATCCTTACATTATCAAGGCAGTCTCTCAGCTGCTTACATGAATAATAATTATGTATATTGTGATACCAATAGTATCTGATATAACTCAATTTACAGATGGTATTACCCCCAAAAAAACCATAAGTCGTTGGTGTTACAACAGGTCAGATACAGGTATGAATAAAATATTCCATCAGATTTTTTTGATAATTAAAATAAAACTGACCGCCGAGAATTGAACCTCGGACATTCGACTAACACTCATTGCACTAGCACATCTAGCTAACACCACTGACAATCTGAAAAGCACGAAAATCATCATTTGAATTTTCCTAAACTGGCTGATGAAGGCATGTGAGACCGCGGTATTCAAAAAAAGCAATGTAAACAACTTTTGTAAACAATACAAGACGCCCTTACACAGTCTACAGCCAGAAAACTCTTGGGATTTTTGAAGAGTTTTTGGCAAACATCTAATAATTTTTCCCAGAAGATCACGGGATAAAAAATCGTAAAATTATTTTTTAGCATCCTCGGGGCGGCCGCCAACTTTTATCAAACTTGCCCATGTCTGTGCCAAAATTTGTTCGGACAAATGTCGAGTGTTTTATTTAGTAAAAAAGTTTTTTCGAGTGTTTTTTTCTGTTCAGGTGTAAAAAAATATCACAAACCAAACCGTAAAAAACAAAGTAGTGTAACTAGAAACATCGAAATTTTGTTGGCTTTCTGCAGAATTGTTTAGAATTAACTCATCTTAAACAGGAAAAAAGTACTGACCTGAAGAATAAGCCAAAGTCGGACTTTTTCGGAAAGTTGCAAAAAATCACTTTGTGCAGTTATGAAGGCGAATCCGGAAAAACGGATTGCAGATCCGGGCTGGAAATGTCATCAGTAATCTACCATTAACGGGTGTAAACGTTTTTTTTGGTCCACCCTGTATAAACTAAACCTCCGTTCCCACTTTTTTACATTACAGTAGAATTAATTTTTACATTTTAATTCTGATAAATTTAAGATTTTTTTTAGCAAGTATTATTTTTTCTCTTTCATCTGCATTTTTTGTTTTATCTGTGTTAACAGTATTTTATATTCTGTGTAATTATGTCAATTGAAGAAGCATTTTTTTTCTGAATGAGATAGGTGAAATAAATGATGATGAATTGGACTTTGCCATAATGGATCATTTGGAAGATGCTCAGTTAGGGCAGTTTTAAAAAATCAAAGTCAGAAAGTTTTATCTGCCAACCCCACAAAGTGTGCAGTCTATCCAGATATTAAAATAAATAGCCGCTGGGCGCTCAAAGTTTGGAAAAATCGCGATTTTTGGCTGGTGAGCGAGACTTCGGAGCCGTAACTCCAGAATGTAACTCCAGTACTTTGTCTTTAAGTTTATCTCAAATGAAAGCTTACATTGTTTTGAATGTTTTATATTTTGGACACTTTTAAACTTCTTCTCTAAAAATAATTATGGTCAAAAAATTTTAGTCTTTAGAAACTTTTAGTCCGAGCGAGCAAAATGGCACTTTTTCCCTCAAAAACGAGAGTAGGTATCATTTTTATATAATGCAACCCATGGCTAATAATATGCCATTCTATTCTAACTGTTATTTAATGTTTTTGACCATAATTATTTTTAGAAAAGAAGTTTTTTTTTTCTTTTAAGACTCTGAGGGCTGAGACTCCTAAGAGGTAGACATGTAAATAGACATTTGCACTTCTCAAGATAGCGAGGAACTTCCTGGACCTTCTGGTTGCAAAAATATGGGAAGCGCTTGGACATAATCCTGACAATTCCTAGGGTATGTTTCAAAGCGTGGTTTAACGCCCCTAAGGCCCAGCTGGCACCTATGCAAGACTTCAAATTGTTGCAGAGTCTGTCTCTTAAGGTGTAATTCCGATCCTAGCGACCGGGACCATTTTGCTGCTTAAAGTCGCTCCTACCAGTCGCGCGACCCGGTCGCGTGCTTTGGTAAGTACTTCATTAAAATACACAGATAGCAGTAGTCGTCTGTCGGGCGTTGCGGTCGCTAGGATCGGAATTGCACCTTTGGCCGAGGCTACGATAGGAGCGGTCAAGCGGTGAGCGGCAAGCGGCGAGCGGCAAAATGAGAATTTTATGTTTACATTTAAAACAATGGAAATTGCTTAGTAGGTTTCATCTTAGTAGCTGCAAGCGTTCAAGCGATTTTTTTATCGTAGCCACCTACTAAGCATTTCCATTGTTTTAAATATAAACATAAAATTCTCATTTTGCCGCTCGCCGCTTACCGCTCCTATCGTAGCCTCGGTCTTAGAGTACGAGACTATTGATGAAGAAATAGCAGACATAAGTTTGACCAAATTTTTCAAACCACCTCTGCAATTTAAATGCAGAGACGATTGGCCAGGCCTTCTTTGACGCCACGATTCCTGACGAAGAAAAATCCAGAATGGCAGAGAAGATATCCGCAGGATCAGAGACAGAGAATTCAAGGATCATAAATCCTAAATTGCAAAACGTCAGCTGAAGGAGGCTGACGCCCCGTTAGAATATAATACATATATCCTTTCTTAGTGCGCATCTAAGACCTAAAAGTGACCTACAAAATTTCAGCCTTCTAGGACATACCAGTGCTGAGAAATCGAGATGAATGAGTGATTGAGTGTTAACTTTGGCATTTATATATAAGTATAGATTTAAAGCAAAACATAGTTACCTACAAAAGTCGAAAAGAGAATGAATTGAAAATTTAAATTTCAAAAAAATATTTGGAATATTTGTTTTGTTTGGATGAAGAGCTTTCTTAGAATATCCGGTAGAGGCGCTTGAGTTTTCGTTATCGTGTATCGTGATGATGCGAAATGTAAAAAAATCTTCTTCCTACGAGACACGAAACCGATAAACTTACGTTATGGGGATTGATTATCGGGACCCGATAACGATAAATGCGAAATGTCTCTATTATTACTATATTTTACAACTTGTTTCAAACTCTATCGAAGTTTTATAATTGTAATGAGTAACATGACGACTCTAAATTTACCAAAACTATAGAGATGGGATAATTTTTAATTTTTGAGAAAAAGAATTGTTTTTGCTCTCCTGAAAAGTTGGGATTTTTAAGATGTGGTAGTATTGAAAAAGGAGTGCGACATGTAAGTTTCTAGATTGTAATCCTCAAATCTTTACTCTAAAGATGTTAGGGGAAGGTTTGCTAAAACCGGGTACCACTGTTTCCGACGATACCGCTAATGCCATCAATGAACTGATTACAGAAACTAAAATCTCTTCCTAGCAGAGCGTAACTTTTGTAAACAAACCAATTTCATTTCGAGTCATTTCGCTCTGATTTGAGGTTCAAGTTTTGCTCGTGTTATTTCCTTATTTTCGAACCCACAGTTATCGAGTGACTTTTAACAGCTATTTGTGCTGAAAATTCATGGTAAGTGTGTAAAGCTGTTATTTAAGAAGTGTTATTTCATATCATAATTAAATCTTTTTATTATCGTTTTGCATGTCTTGGTTATTCAATATTTTTTACAGAAAGTCATGAGTCTGTTCATACCGGGTACTTTGGGGTTGGGGTTGATAAAACCGGGTACAGATCAGTACAGATTTTCAGGTACCCGATTTGAGCAGCCTATTTTTTCCTTATTGTTGTGTGTTTTTTTAAGTTGTCTTTGATATGTCTCTGGAGATTTTTTCACGGAAGGTATTGAAGTTAAGTAGGTGAGCAAGTTGGGACCTGCTACATATTATTTTGTAATGTCATTCAATTATTTTTTATATTTTAATGTAACTCAAGATGATCAATATTCTTTAAGTGTGTGAAATCACTATTATTTCTCCTTTTCCATTACCTACCTATTGTTTTTTTTAAACAAATATCCTAATATTTTGGTACAATTCCTATTCTAGTTATTTTTTACAATGTCAAGAAAGATAGTTGTAAGGTGTCCTTTATGAATACCTAGAAGTGTGTTTCCTATTTTATTTTTCTAAAATTTAGGTTCAAAATTTGTTTGCCATTCGAAAAATAATTATTTTTTACATTGAAATTACTTATGCTCATAAATAAAAATAAAAAATGTTAAAGTTCGTTTGAATAAACATCATTGAACTTTTTATCAATGTCTTTCATAGGAAATATAGGGGTACCCGGTTCTGTCATACCCAGTACCCGGTTCTGAAAGACCGGGTTGACAGGACCGGGTACTTTGACTTTTTTTGAATAAATAAATTTAACAAAAAATGGCAATACATAGTGACGTATCGTTTTCAAATTTAGATAGCCAACAACGTTGTGAATGTTTTTCAGTTTAATTTGCTTAGCTGATGATAATGGCTTTTCCGCTAGATGGCCTAGAAAACTAAGTACCCGGTTTTGGGAAACCTTCCCCTATATGTATGTTGTCCAAGAATATATATCTCTGTTCACAGTAATTTTACTCAATTGATTCTGCAGCAATAGCTGTAGCTTATCTATAGACAATGAAAAAAGAAGTTATTATAACAGGCAACTCCTGCACGAAAATACCTAACACATAACTTTAGCTCAAGGTGTAAAACACAGAGCACATCAGCTACACGCAGTGGACCAGTCCTTTGTGTAACCTACTAGATTCCTATGAAACCCAGAGAGGCCTACAACAAAACAAGCAACTTGAAAAACTTGAAACAGGACAAAGACTATTGCAATGGACATAAAAACGCTACAAAAGGATAAAATATAAAAAGGAACACATTTTCTCTCCATAAAAAAGGGTTATTTTCACAAAAAGGCTTGAGGGTGGCTTCGAAAATTTCCTTTCTGGACAGAGGGGTGGGAGTATCATTACATGAAATTCCGCCATTATTATTTTCAGGAGAGAGAGAAACTTTTTATGAACTTAATAAAATGTTAGAAACGTTGCACTAAAACAAAAAGCTTTTACTGATAATGAAAGTTTGGAGAAAATTTTGAAAACTTTTCGTTCAACCCTTTGAGTTCACAGATAGCAATTATTATTATTGTGATATTATACTTTGGAGAGTTTCCTTTGGACAGTTCCATGTATAATTTATTATCCGTTTACAACTATTTCTGTAATTTTCTGTTTATCTTTTTAGGCAGTGAAGTAAAAACACATCTTATTTTTTTATTGTTTCGTAAGGTACATATCTATCATTCATTATCACTGATATACTAACAGGGCAAATGAGAGACTCATAGGGAAGCTCAGGATCTCAATCCAATTTCTGGTTCTTAGGGCCAAATTATGAAACAGACTTTGTTAATCTTAGCGGACACTATCTTAACTAACACCTTGACAGTAAATGTAGTGGTCATATCTAAGCCGCTCTTTGTAGCTTTACATAATTATGAATATACAAGGTGTCCATAAAGTTCCTAAGCTCTGTGGTGTGACGGAGCTATAGCCTTGGTGACGGAATAATTTTTTTGAAAAAAACCTATCGGTCAGCTGATATAATCTAAGGGTCGGTAAAGATATACTAATTATATTTCATAATAGGGCCCTTACTGATACAAACGATGAATTTTAATTTAGTCTCCGTCCTGAAGAACGATGAAAAACTCATGATAATATTTCCTACAAAGGAGATATCACAGTAGATTTACAAGGTTACCAGGATATTTAGTATCCACGCTATATCATGATTTCAATTAAGGATTCAAATTAAAATAATTAATGCCAAAAAACCAGCATTCCAAAATGCTCAAAACATTCTCCTGCACTAAACGGGGCATTGCAGAGTGAACGGTCTACGAGATGGGGAACATAAATTTCAATTCTTGAACCTCTTCCGAAAGGGTGTGAGAAGCAGCATGGAGACGGTTTTTGTTCTGCTGGAAAAGATAGCGAAATGTTAACATATTTTCCAAATAAATTTCGCAAAAGCTTGGGGATTTTGGTTGTTTTCTAATTTTCTCTCGGTCGGGACATGGCAGTGCAAAAGACAAAGTCCTGGCTGATTTATGGATTGGAAGCCTTTTGTATTAGAATCTTTATCTCTGGGTTTTCGTTTTGAAAACGCTCAACTTAATGAGTGCAGTACATAGTCTACTTGTAGGCGTGGAGGTTCTCAAGCTATGGGAAGGTTAGACTGATGAAAATACATGCAATTCAGACATAATTTTGGGTGTGCCTAGAAAGTTGGCTGGGTAAGTTATAGGTAATTGATTTCAAACAAAAAAAGTTTGGGAATTTCATCATGACTTGATCCAACATTTTTCACTGACATTTCACTGGGAAGTTCTTCAAGAAACTTCTTTTGTAATATTTTTTTTCTTTTCTTTTTCTGTTCTTCTTTATAATTGTGGTTCTCTTTTCTGGCTTTTGGAAACCTGTAGGTGTCTAAAATTAGCCACCATCAATACTATCAATAGGTAGTAAACAAAAGCCCATCATGAATTCATGTCACAAGTTTAGAGACTCTGCCACGGGTGCAGGTTACTCCGGTGACATTATCATTGGATTAGAGTACTCGGTGAAACCCTTGTTAGAATACGCTTGTCTCTGTTGAATGGGGGCATTTTCTAAATTGTGTAAATGATGCAGGTTGGAATTCCAAAGTGATTTAGGTACCCATTGCTTTCCTTGGTAAATTAATGGCATACACACTTACAACATATCATATCTACATACTTATATGAAAAGCTATTAGAAAGGTTAGGGACTAATACCTATCCAAAGTACTTGTACCAGCATTATAAATAACGATTCATAAAATGATAATTGGGTTTTGTTAAAACATTGAAATCACTCGTGATACAGATGTATATTGATATAGTTGCCTAATGATATAAGAACATCATACTCATAATACTCATTAGAGTTAAAAAACAAAAAAATTAGATATCTACCGAGAAATTACACTCCAGTGGTGAATTCATACATATAGGCAGTGGGACGCTTCCAGGTTCCCTTGGCTTTCTCCTGCGGCCTTCAGTGAAGAAAGAACTCATCATTTACATGCAAAGACAAGTGAAAGTAATTTAAACATAAAACATTTCTACACCCAAAATTTACATAAAAAATTGTCTCACTAAAGTTTATTAAAAATGGAAAAATGATGAAGAATAAAAAGAAAATTTGCATAAAGTTTTTTTTTCGTTCTGCCTCCGTACAGGATGACCCAGACTCAATCATGGTTGGAATTTTTCCACAGGGCGCTTTGCTTGCCATTCTCAAAAACAAAAATCCCACTTGAGAATGCAAATTGAAAATTAGAATGTGCAAAGTTGGAAAAACTTCTAAATGAAAAAGTAATTACCTAGGTCTTTATGGTAATTGATTCTTGATACAGAATCAGGTTGCACGGATGGGTCGTTTTCTTATTTACTTAAATACAGGCATTTAAAAGTATTTAAATACCTGTGTTTAAATGGTTTTTCAATAAATAACAATAATAATAAATAAATCTATAAGAACTAGTGTTTAACGGGCAAGTTAGCACGAGGTTTAATAATAATAAATATACGGTTAGCTGTTTCTAAAATTATTTGATCATATTAATCTCAGTTCAATAAATTTTAATAGATAGACTCTGATGCTTCATTAGAGATCGTTCATCAAACCATATTAAAATCAAATTTTTTTCCTGACTTGTTTAATGTAAAATCGACCATAGTAAACACCACGCTCCTCAGAAATATAATTTCCTTGCTTCGGTACTTATTACCGTATCAGGTGAACAAATACCTTCCAACATTATGGAAAGCAGAGGTAGACTAATTTTATTCTCTTGATTTAACTTATCTAGCCAGAAGCTTAAGTGCGCTCTGAAAATTTTCACGTTGTTAAAAAAAAAGGATAAACCCGAAGTTACTATTCTTTTACTATGAAATCAGAAATAATATATTTTTTTTTACTATGTACCTAGGTACCTATATAAAGTCGTGAAAATACTTGTAGGTAAGTACTTATTTCTTCTCAAAATTTTCCGTTTTTTTACATTATTTTATAGATAAGAAATTAATGAAAACACCCAAATTTTTCGATGGTCAGTTTCCAATACGAAAAGTAATATATGTACGAATTTCTTTGTGGTGAAGCACAAGGCCTCTTCACAATTTTTGTGGGTAGCGCAGCATTACTAAGAGCCTCCTTTACATTTCGAATTATTCTATTACATTAATTTCTTTTTACTCTGGTAATGCCGCCACTGGTCGTTACTCATACAAGTAACTACTCATTTTTCCTCACGAGGTATGAGTGGACCCCGAACATCCAAGTACAGAGCAGAAAAAATCCTCCCCCGCTGGGAATCGAACCCAGGTCACCATATGTGCAATGCCTAGCGCGCTAACTCGCTCTGCCACAGTGACTACGAAAAGTAATATATTTCTGTACTTTAATCAACGTCATTGACAGAACAAGGTGTTTTCAATGAAGCATTGTTTCTTTAGATTTTAAATCATAATTCTATTTTAATCCTTCAAAATAAGAGTAGCCACCCACCTACAGGTCACAAGTCCGTCGTTTTATTGATCAAGCTATAGTAAGACTGGTCAGCAAAATAGGAACTCCTTTCTATCTAAAAAGTAGCTACCTAGAAAATATAAAATCTCTTATTCTGTTCATTGCCTCAGCCTCGTTTTGATCGTGTTCCACCATTTCCCCAACCCTCGTCCCTACCCATACCTACCCACTGCGTCTAATCTCCTTGTGCTTCTATAAGTATCCATCTTTTTACATTCTACCCCATTTCATTATAATATTCTTGCTTGCAGCTTTTGTGTCTTGTACTTTCATGTCCCCTTCTGAATGTTTTTCCCTCTTATTTAATTTTCAGAAAACTTTGAGCACCCTTCATCGAGGTCGGCCATTTTGGAAAACTTTGATAAAATCTTTGAAGAATGAGACCTTTTTTGTTGGAGTTTTATTTTTGATGGCATTCGATTGCGAACTTACTTACAACCTCTGGAGTTAGGTGGTTCAAGTTCCAATTATGGTGACTAACTTATCAGTATTGCGGGTCCAAAGTTCCAAACTAAGACCGAATTATAACAAAGATTAGTTAAACCGTCCCTCAAGTTGGAGATTAAAGTTTCAACCCACCACAGATTATTGTCTCCTGGATACAATTTCCCCAAACTTTGTCGCAGGGTTCGCCCAAGAGATGTCGTACTTTGCCGTGACGGCGCTCAGCTAGTAATTAGGCCCCCCATTTTGCAGGCAAGGACATGTTGCAGGTTGAACTTCTTGTCTCCATATTCAACATAGGATTTTGGAATTGGTGGATCTTCCCAAAAGTAATTAAGTTCTCCATGTTTTTTTTTTTTTTTTTTTTTTTTTTTTTTTTTTTTTTTTTAATCAATCAATCAGTATCTAGGTAGGTAACTAATATCTATGACTGTTGGTGAAGAAACCAAATTGCTGTGAAAGTTTCAATGTATTTGGTTCCATGCAATGCATCAGTTTGTCCCATAGGTGATGTGAACAAAAAAGCATTACTTTTTGTAAATTAATTTTCTCTAAAACAAATAATTCTACTTCCACTATGAGGGGAGAAATGTATTTTATTTGTAGTTACTTTGCCACGTCTGGGCTCGCTTGCTTAACTCAATTAATTACGCCGTACATTATTCCGTCCATCCAGAGTTTCTCAACTACAATTAGGCATAAAAAACACAACATCCAGGATAAAAAACACACCGTGAAAGTCCCTATAATGATTCCCCCCTTTAATTATAAAATGAAGAAAAATGCCTTGGAAAAAAATACGTTTTAAAACCTTTTGCCAAATGCCTCTTCTTGCCCTTACCTTTTTACTTTCTCTAAAGTCAAGGGTGGGCTGCTATTATCCTACAGGGTCGGCTGCGAACGGAAACAATAATATGCTTATTTTTATATATTATAGTCAGACATTATTAGATATATGTAAAAAGACATGAATGAATGTGTATAGTTGTATAGTACAAATAATAATATGCATAAAAAAAATAAAACAAATAAAAGAAAAAAAAATGTATAAATATCTATACATATACGTCCGAACTAAAGGCCGGAGTTATTTTCTATGGCAATCTCTTCCACCCAACAATTATTCAGTAAGTTATAAGTAGAAGGATTATCATCTCTGACTAAAACAGAAACACACAATAAACATTCACTTAATAATTTGAAAAATAAAATGCACAATCCTATTTGTTTTTTTTTTTTATAATAGGTAATCATGTATTTTGTAAAAAACATGCCTAAAGGCTTCTAATAAATACAAATATCAATAAATACCTAGAGTGGGTAACTTGAGCTCTAAAATTGAATTAGATAAATCTATAATATATCGTCATTTTTACTGTTTTCATAGTTAAATAACTGATAATTCGAAATAACCACAGCTACTCTCATGGTTTGGTTCATGGAAAATTTAATTTGGCCCGTTGCCGTTGTATTATTGTCAAAACTCCGATGTAAGCCGCCTCTGGTGTGCCCATAGGTCCACCCATCCTATATGAGAGCTTTTGAACTTTTCTCTCCCTTTCTTTATTCGGGAGAAACTTTAATTTTATTTTCTAAACATAAATGAGATTCTAATGCAATATATTATTTCTCAAAAGCCCAGACTCCACCTTTTCCTGCGAGGCAAAATTAAAATGAAATTAGGTTTTGGACTTCAATAGAAAAGTTTTGGGCAAAGGTTTCCCGCCTTATGAATATTAAATGTGGCTCCAGGTTTACATTGGCCTTGGGGTTTTCAAATGCCCCAGCAAGGGGAATTTTGGAAAATTTCAAAAATTTCTCTATTTCAAAATGAGTTGATGACGTAATTTCTTTTAGACAAACCTTTATTTTTATTTGAAATCCGAGGTCTACAACAACAATTCCATGAATTTTGTTATCCAATTCTACAATTTTTATTAATAATAATAAAAAAAAATTGTTTTAAATTCTCATAAATAGGTACCTAAGTCAATTGTATTCTAGCCGGAAAAATAAGAATATCAACATAGTAAATAAACAAATTTACCAACTCAGATGTAAATAATTGTCATAGTGGTCATATTAGGATGAAAACAGCAAAGTATAATAACACTTAGAGAAAAATTAGAAATTATTACATATTAAAGGGTCTATCTACTACTCTTGTCAACTTGAGTGTTAATTAAAATCCTAAGAACTAAAATTTGAAATCGGGTGTTCATATTTAAAGCTCATGATTAAAATATTCCACAAAAGCTTGACGGAGCATTTTTTTCAGTCAACCGTCATTTTTCTTTCCTTTATTTTAACCATCACTTTAATTTTGGCCTGCTTCGAACGGTTGTCATTCAATCTTCTCTATTACCCCTTTAGTATTCTTCCTATGATCAGCCAAACAGTAAAGAAATCATTTACTCACAGATAATTAAATTGAATTTTTTAGGAGAATCCAACCCTAAAACCACGCCACCGTCTATTAGCCTGAAAAATTATAAAAAAAAAGGATATGGCCATTAGGCCGGAGACAGTATATTGTAGAAGAGAAATTGACTTATTTACTGACAGATGTATAGAAATTTTCATAAGAATCGACCTCCTAGAACCAAAGCCTATTAGCTTAAAAAATAATTACCTATACAGGGTGGGGCAAAAGTCTGGAAACCCCTGAATAACTTTCGAATGGCTTCTTTGGTAAAATTGAAATTTTGTAAGGTAAACCGGGCTAATGAGACCTTCTTTTAGAGTGGGGTCGATTTTTGTTACCGGCCCCCATGTGTGGGCCAGGGGGGCCAACTTCATTTTTTTAAATACGAACCCCCACCTTGCGATACATTTTTGAAAAGGTCTTTAAGTAAGAAATACATTTTTGCAAATTTTATTTTTTTAACATTAACTGTTTGCAAATGGCGTCTAACTTTGTGTATGCAGTAAAGTCTGGAAACCCCTGAATATTTTTCGAAAGGGCTTTCTCAGTAAATTTAAAATTGTGTACGGTAATCCTTGGTAATTAGACCTTATTTTAGAATGGGAACGATTTTTTTTTACCGCCCCCATGTTGGGGCCAGGGAGGCCAACTTCATTTTTTTAAATACGAAACCCCACCTTGCGATACATTTTTGGAAAGTTCTAATCACACCGACTTACTGTGCACAATTTTAAATTAATTTACTGAGAAAGTCCTTTCAAAAGATATTCAGGGGTTTCCAGACTTTACTGCATACACAAAGTTGGACGCCATTTGCAAACAGTTAATATTAAAAAAATAAAATTTGCACCAATGTATTTCTTATTTAAAGACCTTTCCAAAAATGTATCGCAAGGTGGGGGTTCGTATTTAAAAAAATTAAGTTGGCCCCCCTGGCCCCGACATGGGGGCCGGTAACAAAAATCAACCACACTCTAAAAGAAGTTCTTATTAGCCCAGTTTACCTTACAAAATTTTAATTTTACCAAAGAAGCCATTCGAAAGTTATTCAGGGGTTTCCAGACTTTTGCCCCACCCTGTATATCCTAAAGAGTGAAAAGGTTTCGAGCTAATAGAAATTGGTTCAAAATCCCTTCTGCTAACACAGGATGATACCCACCGAGCTACAGCGACTACTTCATGGTTAAGAATCACCTGATGTTATCATGCCAAGTTTAGTGTAAAGTAAGCATTACCATCAACCGTCACACATCTATGTAACTTTTGGTGCCTCATGAAACAACGGGTTAAATGTTTACAAGGAATAATATCTCTCCGGAATGACAAATTTTGTTCACACAACATGCTTTATAAAAATCCTCATTAACGATCCCATGGCAGTCCAGAAAATTAAAGCTGAGAACGTTGGAAAATAAGAGGAAGGAAGGGGTGATTAAAAAAAAATGTAACATGAGGCTTTTGGGCTGGATGTTCCCTCGTGTTGACAGGCTAAAACTGATTGGACACTTTTGTATCGGGGGACATTAATTTCACAAGATAATGGTGATACTTGAGTATACAGAGACGGAGAAGGAAAAATTGTGAGTTTTCAATTTTGCGATAGGCAGTGACAATGTGGCATGATGAAGTGGTGGACATTTCGCATTGCCTGTCTGTCTCTTTGGAAGTGATTCTGACACGGTGACCATCGTGGTGCCTCGTCATGCTATTGCGGCAAGTTCATAATTATTATATGATTCCTAAGCACCTCAATAGACCTTAACACCACCAGTAGTCAATAGTATTCATTTGATACCTTTCATGCTTTTGACTGACAGTGGAGGTGATACATTTTAATGTCTAAGATACACTCAATACAACGTAATTCATTAATATCTCATAAATTACTGCTATGAAATCAGTAAAGAAGTATCCCGAATTATTGCAGACATACGTTGATATTTTGGTGTTTTGGTTAGAGACGTTAGAGTGGATCGGTAGTATGGTAACTATGGTATAGTTCAGTTAGCGTGCAGAGTGGAGATCCAACGGAATGAACGTAGGTACTTTTACTCTTTTATTTTTCGAAAATTTGACCTTTCACTTTCAATAATGACAAACTATCCTCAACTGCTGTATTCAAGGGACTAGTATGTATACCTACTATTCCAACAGTTTAAACGGTCTATTATGATATTTATTATGTGAACAAGTAAATGACAGACGCAAGATAATCCTCTTATTTTATAATTGGTATTTTGTAAGCTAAGAAATTATTGTACGTGCACTAAATGAGCTAACATTGTAAAAACAAAGGAAGAGATTAAAAAAATGCAAGTAAGGAGAGGGCAAAATATGTAGAAACTAAGAATATGTAAACGGAAATTCACAGCTACGAAATGTATAAAGGTGTAGGCTGAAAACCCCTCTTTTATTGAAAGATGTATATATGTAGAGAAGTTTAAAGATCAGTTCTGAGTTCAGTCCAGAATCTTGGTTTCATTAATCAAAGAGCGCTTGACCCTACAGTATCTAATGATAAATTATTTATTTTATCCAAATTGCAAAAACAATGAAGTGCTTTGAAGTCCACAGAAGTGCCTCCAAAAGAAAGCGAACGAAGTAAGAAACAGAATCATATTTTTTAAAGGGGTTGTTTCGTCGGTCAACTGTATGATCACCATTTGGAGGTCAATTAGTCAGTGCATTAGGTCTGCCAGTTCATTTTGTGTATGAGAGACTTGTGAGTTTAAATCCCACACAGTGCATGAAATTTCCTCACCCAAACAAGTAGGTACTTTATAGTTAGACTTGAAAGTCCGTTTCGGACTTAATAATTATAAATACGAGTATGATAGGTCATGTATAGAGATATTATGGTCTTCATCACCATAATATCTCTCTATTACTACTTTTCCAAATAATTACGTTAAAAACCACTGTTTGGTTCATGATATACTCTCAGAAGAAGATTATGTAGTAGATTACACTCTGCCGAACTGTCTCTTTCTTTGCATAGGCCGTTCTTCACACCTCAGCTGAGGTGTACAGGATACGTCCTCGCACATTGAAGAGGTCGTGTAACGAGGGATTTACCTGGACAATGGGCAGGGTGGTTATACTGGACGCGGGGAGATTGCAACATTTCCTACAGAGGTGATTCTTCTTCCGAAGGCATAATTCTGTCTGTTCAGTCCTATTTTTTACGAATAAATAGGAATTTGCACAGTTTTAGAAAATATTAAAACAGGAATATATTAGAAAATAGAAAAGCAAACAGGGAGGAGACCAGCAGTCTGTCTGGGGTACTATAAATAGGGAGTAGACCAGCATTGACTTGGTTCTGGAGGTCCTTGTCAATTATTAGTCTCCTTCTAAAGATAGTAGTAGAAGTGCTGGGTCATTCCTCCACTGTCTGGCTACCATAGATCACGATGACGCCACCCTATGACGATGAAAAAAGTATTGATTGAATATTAAATTATGTACCTGAATACCTAAGTAATTATGAAAATGAAATCAAATTCAAAAGAAACAATAAATTCTTGAATAAATTTATAATTAACTTTAGAAATGGGTATTTAGGTTTGCGTTACTTACCAATTTTGTACCAAAATATTAAACAATGATGTGTTTTTACGTATTTAATAATCTCTTTTCTATATTAAAGAATACTTATTACAATGAGAATGTAATTAAATGATGAGAGTAGGTATGGAATATTGTCCGGCAGGTTCAGTGCTCGCGACATGGAAGAGGAAGAGGTGAGGTGAGCGAGGGCGCTGAATTCCGGTTTACTGGACTGAGTGAGAACTTCTGCTGTCTAGAAGGCGCATTCCCACGCATCTGTGAAGTAACTGAATATCTGCACTCTTTGAATGATAAATTTAAATATTTGCCTTTGCCAAATTTTTACTTCAGTGATGGAACATACAAGTTGGAAAGCCTTGACTATGTAGTCGATTTTAATAGAATACAATATACCTTGTTTATACTGCCGAGGTAAGACTGAAAAGTCCCTTTACTCCAGCAGTCAAACAGGTCTTATATATTATTTAATGGGATTTTAAGGGGTCCCCGTGAATTTGGCTTTAATAGTTTGCTGTGATACAGACTGATACAGTGATATTATTAACTAGACTTTACTAGAGCAACGTGTTATTTACTAGAGCACACGCCTCAAGCGGCTGAGGAAATGTCTCGATAATTTGGCTGTAAAATATCCCGCCGCACGCCGCCGTGAAACACCCATCTTCAAATAAATTCATATTTTTTTTATCATTGGGAAGGTTTTTATTGTTTTAGTTTTTCGTTTCCTTTGTTGGGTCAGGACTTTTGCAAAAACTTTGCAAGGGTGCATAATTTTTCCATTGTAGGTATAGATGAGCATTGTTCTCCTCAGGGTGGCATGGTTTCTATCCCATTCCCAGTTGATTGTTGTTGAATGATATCTGGGTGTATATCTACGTATATTATGAGTAACTTTACATTCCAACTTGCTACCTATTCTCACTATACTATCTACCTTATTATGTTGAAATTTTTTTTATTTTTATTCAATTTTCTTTTTGAAATTTGAAGATTATTATTTTATACTTAATTACTTATGTATTATTAATTGAAGTACCAACCTTCTACCTAGTAAAGTACCTTTTCTTTTCTATTTCAATGTTCCTATACAAAGTTTTACAATCGTGAATGTCTATGAATACCTATAAATAATTTTATATGTATGTTGACCGTTTTATAATGTAGTTTGAACTTGGGAATACAAGTTATGCTCTTATAATATTATAAAATGTGTGAATAAAATTTCAAGTTCACTTCACCAGACTAGAGTAGTTACCCTCTAGTCTAGTAAAGCGCCAGTCCACTCCGGATTTTGCTATTATTTTTGTTTGATTATCCCATTTGTAGCTATTCGAAACAATTCTGAGGAAGACATGGTGAACTATAATCTTGTGTTTTTTTAACCAAGATAATATTCTTCTTCTTGGGACTCTTCTGCTGTTGATCTTTCCTAGGAGTGTTTCTTGGAGTAAATCAATTTAATTTACCTATATGTTTTTTTGTCCAACCATGATTTGGAAAGGTGAACACTTGAATCATGTGCTTTACCAGTCAGCATTCATATAACCCGCATTCACCTATCCTATACTGGTAGCGCTATCTGTCCATTTCCCAGCCAATACTTTCCAAAAGTTCGTCATTGTACAGAAACCTTTTGTCAAAACCTCTGCAAAGGAAAATCAAGGAAAGAGGAGAATTTTCCCAAGGCGTGGTCTGGAATTATTTGCCCCTCCTTTATGACGGGCAATCTCCCCTTCTTGTAGCGTCTCTTTTGTCGTCACCTTCGTATTGTTTTCGTCAATGTAGGAGAAAGTGTCTCTTTGAGAAAGGGTTGAAAAGTCTGTTGCTTTTGGAACAAAGGCAAGGTGTTCATCAAAAGTCCTCCAGAGGGCAGTAGGTGTATGCAGATGGTGAATATCATTAGGAAAACTTTCAACCTACCCTGAGGGCCGAATTATAAAACAGGATTAAAGTTGAAATAAACCAGACTACCACTGAAATCACTCAAGTCTGTTGTAATCATATTTTATATTGCTAACCTAATGCCGGGTCCACACTAAGCGAACATTGTTAGCTAACAATGTTCGCAGTGTGGACCCGGCATTAGAAAATGTTTTTACGACTTGTTTGAAATAGCATTGTTAGCTAACAATGTTCGCTTAGTGTGGACCCGGCTTAAGAAATTAATTCTACTGCCACGCGTTTTTTTCATCTACTCCGTCCTCCATCGCTCTCTTAATGCATAAGCCTCTTGACTTGAGTTGACCGGACTGCCGGGATATCAACACAGGCTTTGAAACCACTTAACCGATAACGATATCAAAATCCTCAGATTAATTTGTAAGGGATACCTGCCGGTGCGCTCGTGTTGACCCAGCACCTAATTGGGAAGTATTGTGTCACTTCTCGCCCATCAGAGGGGAGGTATACTACGGGATGGGTAGGCTACAACACAGACCACAAGCGTCTACAGTAGCTCTTGTTTCATGACTACAAAATAAAAACGGCTGTGAAACACTCATCTTTAAAAAAAAAAAAAAATAAAAAAAAATAACCACCCGGAAGATTACTGTCTTTACTTTGCTGAAAGTAAATTCCAAGTTGAAAATAATAAGGTAATCCATGCTGGCCATGCACTTTCCTCTCCAGGTTGTTGTAGCGGCATTCTCCTCTGTCATGGCATGTCTTCCTTCTCCTCCAGTGACAGGTCCATGAACTTGGTGACTTCCTTCGGGTTGGTTCCTATATCTCGTGTGGACAGTTGAATGGGATGCGCCAAGTACCTGAAGAGATGGGGACATGTCAGACATCTTCAATACCACAGAGGAATAAGTAATGGAAAACTCGTAATGCCTCAAACCTGTCACTTAAACAAACTGATAACAGCTATACAATATGGCTACCGTTATGACCTTCAAAAGCATGCAAGACTTAAGAAGAAGAAGAAAAAAAAAAAAAGCGCACGAATAGCTCAGTGGTTAAGCACTCGCTTGCCATGCGGAAGGTCCCGGGTTCGAACCCCCGCGCCGACAAAAATTTGTATTAAAAATTTGGTTACAGTTGTTTGTAAGGGATACCTTCCGGTGCGCTCGTGTTGACCCAGCACCTAAATGGGAAGTATTGTGTCACTTCTCGCCCATCAGAGGGGAGGCATACTACGGGATGGGCAGGCTACAACACAGACCACAAGCGTATACAGTAGCTCCTGTTTCATGGCTACGAAATAAAAAAGGCTGTGAAACACTCATCTTAAAAAAAAAAAAAAAAAAAAAAAAAAATGTTGTTATTATTTCTTCTGTTCAAGCTATCCAAAATGGCCGATTTCATAATAAGTTCATTATCCTTGAAATGTACATTATGAGTTTTCCCTTATTTATTCCTACATGGTCAATACTAATGTTGATTCCGTGCTATAGTTGTCCAACATCTTACTCCATCTCGAGAGTAGCTTGGTCAGGATTGTTAGCGTTCTTCTTAGTAGGTATTTCTCTTCTTTGGCCATCTCAGGAGGTTGCTAGTACAGTTGGTTGAGGATGAAGTGAGCGACAGAATCATTAACACTAAGCTACAGCATTAGCGTGGATGGTTTTGAGACCCACTCTGTGTTCTAAGCTAGATTAGTTGGAAGCTAGGAGCTGTGTTGCTGCTGAGGGTTGCGTCATCCTGGTGGGGGTTTTTTGGCCCAGAGAATTCCATGGGTGCTCTTGTCTTCGATTTAAAAGGAGGTGTTGTTGAACCAGGAGATTGTTGGTCTTTTACACTGGTAACACCACGTATTCATTGTGGAGGTCGGAAATTCTATTGTTCTTTTCAGGGATTGGTGTTTCATAGTATGCAGTATCAAGAAATCCATGGAGACTTCAAGGATGATTAAGTGCTAGAAGCCTAGAAAAGGAAATCAGCCAATGAATGAGTCAGTGTCTCGATGTTAGTCTACGTATATTTGTCTAAACTATTATTATTAGCAGCCTCCGTGGCGTAATGGTTGTGACTACTGCCCGTAGTCCAGAGTTCCCGAGTTCAACTCACGGCTGGGGCAGACTTTTCGAAGAAAATTCTGTTCCATCCAAACACGTGAGGCTGCCATTTCCGGCCCTACCCAGGCTGGGTGAGGTTAATGTGGGTAGCTGGTACGATTCCCAGCGAATGGAGGGTAAAACCCCCGTCCTAATCCAGGACGTTAAATCAAATAGAATCGTTGGCGTTAGGAAGGGCATCCAGCCGTAAAAAAAAATGTGCCAAAACCAATCAACCTCAACCATGAGGTTGAACAACGTCGACCCTGCTTGAGCGGGATAAGACAGAGTAAAAGAAGAAGAAGATTATTATTAGACAACATAAAATTCGATATGTTATCTATTAAATTATAAGATGTTGTTCATGTTGTGTTGTTTTATCATAAATTAAATAAAATTGTTATAAAATGTCAATGTATTGAAAAAAAAAAACTATTAAACCTGCTAATAATATTAAAGTAAAAAAAGAGTTGCTGATCTGTTGAGCTTTCTACTATATTTTTTATAATTATTATTTATGTTGGCACACAATAAGAAATGCTAAAAAAAAAAATACAGTAGAAAGCTCAACAGATCAGCAACTCTTTTTTTGCAACAAAGAAGTACAATGAATACAATAATAGAATTTTGTGGGTAGCTGGATATTATTGTTTGTGTGTGAATGTTCTTATTTTACAAACCACTTCATCTGTTTATTGCATGACTATTTTTACTGAGTAAGTATAAGTAAGATATAAATGTATGTTTTCTAGGGGACACTCTCATACGAACAACTTACTATTTAAAGTCAAGCAAAAAAGATAGGGTTTTATATTTCTTCTGGCTAAATATTCAATTTTATACATGCTTTTTGAGTTTGAAAATTGTTGAAATGGTTTATTATTTCATTAGAAAGTTTCTCTGTTGAATTTTCCAATTTTCATCTAACATAAACAAAGTTTTCCATGGTCGAAAGAAACTTCTCCAGCTCTCCTTGTGCTGTTTGTTCAGTGGTTCTTTAGATAGAAATGCGACCAAGTGGGTCCATATTGATTTAGAAACATATATATTTCGTATATCAAATAGTATATAAGCACTGATTTGAGTTCATAGTGTGTAAGTACAGTAATACATAAATCAAGAGGAAAAAGTAAAATATTAAATTTGCCAATTTAGTATGTTACAAGATATTATTTTACTAATGAAAACTTCTATACAGTATACTGTCGAACCTAGTTATAAGAGAAACTTTTGCAGATGACTTGGATATAAGAGAAAAAATGTCCGGTCCCTTCAGTTCTTTTAAATCCAGGTTCGACTGAATTATATTAAATCTAGTAGATATGGTTGGAAAAATATTCTAGAAGAAAGTAGGTATAATGGTTCTTGGTCAAGAAGAGGTAAAATCGCAAAGATTCAGTGTGTTTGCATTAAGAATGATTATACTGCTATCATGTAATTTTATTGTTTTGAAGATTTTGAACTTAACGGCCTCAAGATCAAACCCATCCCTACCTAACCCTTTATCATCAGAACTCAGTCCTCTCATATCAAAGGTCGTGGGAGAGATACAGGAGCAGCATCCTTTTCTAAAATTCCAACAATGGACCTTACAATATACAGGGTGGTTCACTTCAGCTTGTGGACTGCCGGCATTGCTTTGAACAGTGGTCTATACAAATAAATGGAACGTTCAGTTGTAGGAAGAGAGAAGAAGGTTATAGTATTCAGTATCAAAGTTGTGTATGTCTGTATATATTATAAAAATTGGAGCTCTGATATTTAAGAAAATCAAATAAGTGCAAAAGTAGGGTTTTCAACTTACCAATAATACCGATACATTTTTTATGTAGAATAAAGTCGCATTTGATAAGTTTCTGTACCCGTCATTTAGAAAGACAAAAATATAAGTATATTGATGCAACATACAAGAGAGCTATGTACTATGTGCCGTCTAAAAGAATGACCCTATATTATAAATAATGTTTTCCCTAAACATACGGTAAACCTAAAAATCTAACACAGCACGTCCATTTTTTTTTTTTTTTTTTTTTTGCGAAATTTGATCCCATCTAAATACCTACCTAGTTATACGAGGTCTGTCCCGAAAGTTCGTATAAAAATGAAATAAAAATTTTATATTACAATTAATCGGGTAATTCAATTTTGTCTCCTTCAAAGTACTCTCCCTGGGACACAATGCACTTCTGCCAACGCCGTTTCCACTGTTTGAAGGCTCCTTGAAAGTCCTCAGTTTGAAGTCTCTTCAGCTGACTCGTCGTTGCTGCTTTAATGGCCTCAACGTCCCCCAAATGCCGCCCCCGAAGCACCAATTTTGTTTTTGGGAATAAAAAGAAGTCACAGGGTGCCAAATCCGGTGAATAAGGGGGGTGTTCAGTCGCTATGATCGAATTGGCAGCCAGAAACTCACGCACAACGAGAGAGGTGTGAGCGGGGGCATTGTCGTGGTGGAGGATCCACCGCCCCTCTCGCGCCAAATAGTTGTTTTGCTCAAAGAAAGCTCTTCAGACACCTGTCTGACGGTTAAACGACGGTCCTGCAGGACACAGGATCGAATTCTTTCCACATTGTTAGAAGTGCTGGAAGTGGAAGGACGTCCTGACCGAGGGTCATCTTCGAGACTTTCTCGGCCCTCACGAAATCTTTTTACCCACTTGTGGACTGTTGGTTCCTTGAAAACATCATCTCCATAAACTTGGTTGAGATCATTAAAAATTTCGTGCCCATTCTTGCCGAGTTTTACGAGAAATTTGATGATGACGCGCTGTTCTTGAATGACTGAGAGTTCCATGCCGACGAGTGATAGAGAGAGGGGTCACTTCACAGGTACCGGGACGATCCAGTTTTTATCGTAAGGCGATCGAACGCACACTGAGAATTGTTTGGATGTTGTAGAAGGGGAAATAGCCCAAATTGCCTCCCCACTTTGCCTTCCAGCGTTGCCAGAACACTTTTATACGAACTTTCGGGACAGACCTCGTATAGGTATTACTTATTACATGAAAGCGGCGGACATTCTAATATGTATCATTGTACCTATTTCTTTTTTATTTTCTTTTTTACTTTTCAGTAAATAATTGAAAATATATTTGAGTCATCCTGTATAGCTCTCGCAAGAACCTGAATCCTGAACCCTTGCAGGACTCTTCTCAGGAACAGACCTGTCCTGCTCGCGAAACCTGTTGAATGAACGGCGACCCCTGGATTGTGAAACCGGGGAGGATTTTTGATCCTGGAATCTCCTGCTAACAGGTGAACTAGACATCCTGGCATGGGATGTTTTGAGTGAGTGACGTAATACGTCATGTTGTCCAGTATGAGAAAGACAGATTTTTCAGTTCTCTATAGTTCATTTTCTGGTCTCTAGTCGAACGAATTTTGGATTCTTCTAATTTGTTGGTAAATTTGTGTACATAAATCTATTATTTGTTTTAGAAGAATGGTAGATAAAATTAAGTGCATTAGGAGTCAAAGTTAATTTGTAAAGTTTAGTGGAACTGATATATTTTGTGATTTTCAGTTTTTTAAATGTACAATTGAATAAAGTTAAAAAAATATCTTATTTTTGTTAATGACTTTCGTGATATCACAACTACTCAAACTCACTTTACTACGCCGTAACCGGGACTTGAACCACCGATCTCCAGGTTACAAGTCCGCAGCCTTATCGATGAAGCTACTGAGGTCGGTATATGAATAAATTACATAAAATGTGTTTTGGAAAATACGAGTAATAGTTGAGAAAAAAGTTTTGCTTTAAGTAACGTTCTGTTCAATCTTTTGGTTTTAAAAATCAATAAATGAGATCTTAAATTTCTAATACTTAATAATAATGATGCTCTTATCAATATCAAAGTTTGTCAAATCTGAAGTTTGCTGAATAGTATGTAGCTAATTTATAAACTAATATTACCCTGGAAATTGTTGTCCTCAAGAGCTGTGTACCATATACCTACATAATTATATGATTGAAAGGAAAGTCGTCAGCGAGAATCTTCAAGGTAAAGAACATTTTCATCCATGTCAATATTATTTGTATGTCAATGCAAAAAAGTAATGACGTATTGTTTTATTTTACATAGGATATGTGAAACCATAAATAAAATTGATTTGACAGTGTCAATAAAAAAACGCAAATAGGTATGCCATCTCAACTTTCAACTATTTAAACTCAAATCCGCTGATTCCTCAATACAATATTATAAGCTCAATAGGTAATTAGGTAGGTCCTGAGGTTGACTAGGTTAGTTTAGACAGCGTGTAATCATTGCCAACAGTGCTTTCTGAATCATAATTTTGATTGAAAACGACTCCTCTCGCCAGATCAATTCCACATCACCCCGTATTGCAACGCCAGCCTTCAGACTTTTCTTGGTTTCTGAAATTTCATTTTTGCGCAATATTTTCGCTGCAGACCACCCGTCAAGTTCGAGACACAAGAAAATTTCACACAACTTTCAGAAAACCCGCCCGTTTTGTGTTTAATAAAAAGGAAACTAGGTTACCTTTTAAAGTACTTTTCGACCGAAAGTTTCAAACTTATTTTGGTTAACCTTTTAGCTTTCGTAACCGAAAGTTTTATAATTAGAAAATTTTCGGACGAACTTTCTCATTGAACGAATTTCCCGAAAAGTTACATACACAACTTTTCGCCGTCGACCGTTCGACCAAACCCCTCAGTTCTTTTTTATTTAAGTTTTTCCATAGATTTTCCGGTAAACTTTTGAGTCTGACAGAAATTTCAACATCTTCCGTTACGATGACTACTTGGGCTCTTGAGTTCCAAGGTTCTACTGAAGTTGATTTTTCACTGAAGGACCTTGAGGAGCAGACTGTGCATGGGGCAATAATATCGCGGAGAGAATATAAAAGAGAACTGACTTGCTATAGCTGGGCAGAGGTGTCAAAGTACATATACCGTAGGATAACCCCAGTAGAATAATTTTCTAACATCTTGCTACCAACTTTTCCGTAACAGGACAGTGTAATCTATGTTTGTGATAGGTAGGTGGATGATTCAATGCATGGAAAGCACATTAAGATGCTATTGGTGGTACAGTTTCTCATCTAAGTTTGTATGGGAAGTCCCTGCTCAATAATGCTCATGTACATTCCTAACTTCCCATGCTCCGCGACTTTACCCGATCTCCTAGCATACCCACCTACTCTCAAGTCTTTATCTTCATTCCAGTGATGATTTCTTGTTCTTTTTTCTATGTTTGGGTAAAAGTTTGAGGGTTATCTCCACGTACAATAAATAAAGCACCGACGATGCTAACTGAAGCGCGAAACTAAGAAACTTTCGAGAATGTTTGGTCGGAACAAAAGTTGGAGAAGCAGGATGGTTGGAAAGTTGGTTCGAACAAATATGAGAAAAACAGGGTGGTCTTAACAATTTAGCCACTTGGTCAGATTTGAAATCATTGTAAGAGTGTGTGCAGAGTTTTGTCAAAAATTCAAAACAATTACCCGAGGAATAAAATAAAATGGTTAGTTATGAATGGATTCTACTCGATGTAGGCCATTTCGATCAATCTCTAATTATATCAACAAGAAATTATTATTATTCCAGACATAGATCAACGTCTTCTTTTAAGTGACTTTTTTTCTGTAAGGACTACAAGCATCATGTTACAAGCTGAGGTTTGGAAGGTTCCTCCTAATAAATGTTTGCACTGGAAAATAATTTTTGAGTCACTTTATTTTGCTGTATGGCATATATGTTTTCGACATTTTGGAGTTTCAGAGCAAAGGAAGTTCAACGGATGAGATGGTTGAAAGAAGACCAGAAAAAGGAAAACACTAAAAAAGTGAACTTTCTGCTGTGAAAGAGTTTTTCCTCTAGAACAACTTTTGCCGAAAAACTTTGGCACAATACAAATTTGGAGAACAATATCAAGTGAACTGCTTGCTCTAAGCAGTTTTCTGAAAATCAGATGCTGCTTGAGGAAAAAGTTCACAAAATAAATATTTTGGAAAATATGAAACTTATATTTCCCAAAAAGATATTTATCTTTTTATGACCAACTGTGGAATGGGGCAATATTGGTATTCATATATTATATGTATATATTATTTAGATATGGTTTCTAAGAATAACGGGGAAAAACCGGGGACTAGAAGCAGTAATAGAGGCAGAGAATTGACCAATGAGTTGGATATAGCTCGATATTCTAAAGTATTTTGTTAGTCATAAATGTTGTGGTACAATGTAGGCGGTAAGAATTTTTTTTTAAATTTTGGAATACTTATAACGTATAAAATTCCTCCTCTATATAAGTTCTACTTAAAAAGAGGCTATAGATCGTCATTTGATACAAACAGTAAGATTGACCAATGTTCATTAGTCTGATTGAATTGACTGATTCGTGCTTGACCTGTGATAGAAATACCATGGTATAAAAGGCTGATACCATGCACAGTTGCACACTGCACAGATAGAAGCTTGATTTACTCAGGCTTAGAACTCATGTAATTACGTTTATATCTTTCTGATATTGGATATTGACCATAAAATAAAACTAAATTGTCTAGTGCATATTTGTCATAATTATCTATACTACAAGGAATAAATAATATTACCTACTTACACTACCGGATTACCCATATGGCGGATTTGGCAGATGCCAAGGGTCCCGCGGTTTGGGGGGCCCCTCTGCTTCAGGCAGCTTACATAAATCGGTGATCTACTTTTTACACATCGTACCTAATGACAGCTTCCTTAACATTTTCTTTTCATAATACATATTTAGACATTATTTTCTAATATCATTCGGAAAAAATGTTGCCTGCGGCTCTATAAAAGTGGTTTTGGATCGATGTTCAGGGCACTTGGCTTCAATTTCAATGTTCTAAAAATGATTAGTACAATTTTAGGGCCCCGAGCCTCGAAATGCCAAGGGCCCCGCGTAGCCTTAATCCGGCATTGCCTACTTATTATAACTATCTTCAAAACACAGACTCGATGATTAACTTTTTGATATTCGATCACCGATCACCGATATTCGATAAACTTGATTGGATGCCAGCGACCGGAAAGAAGATCCTGTAAATTTTCCGGAGTGCATACAAAATAGACTTCAGCGAAAAAAAATTGATTTAAGGTTCATCATGAGTTCTATATTATAATTAAAGTGACCATAATCATTCTTATGTACAAAAGGTCAGCAGCTGCTCCAGGCGTGTCCTCACTCAAATAAAGATAGGAGACCTTCTCAACGTTGAAGACTCGATAAAACTTGGAGAACTTTAGCAAAATGGATGGACGGATATACCGCTTCAGAAAAGGCAATTTTCCTCAAGACTAATGACGCTTTCGGTTTATTACTTGGGCAGAGAAAGCTTGAGTTTCCGTCAGTTTTCTCTGATACGGGGAACTTTGTGAACATTTGAAGCCCTGCATGTAAGGAAAAGTTTGGTCGTTAACAATGTTCAAAAGTTCTGTTGGTTGATTTGAAAAAAAAAATCAATTCCTGTTGGTTGGCTAAAGGGTTTACCTAAATTATTCTACTTTTTACCTGAGACCTAGATTGGGTTGATATTTATGTATCTTTATTTGAACCACAAGACAAATTGAGCAAATGAGCATGGTAAAAATAAAATTTTCAAATTTTCTATGGAAAATACCAACGATTCTTGAATGTAATAATCCCCCATTTGAATCCTGTCAGTTAAAGTACCTAATTAGGGATATACGAATTTAATATAAAATTACCACTAAAACTCTATGAAACATCAAAAATTTCAAGTAAGTACCAAACCCCTACGCACATTATTTTATTTAATTGTTTATCAAAATATATAGAAGACTCAGCAGAAACTTTGAAAAAATCGGTGCCGCCAGCGTCGGCCTTTTGACCGCCATTGGGCGGGGTTTTGGCCGTTCTACCCTAAACGATAAGAGATATGATTTTTTAGGGAGAACAAGTTTTTCTTGTTATCGTGTGGGTCCACCATTTTATTTTTTTTAGAATTTCTATACAATACATTTTAACATAATTTTTGTCATAATAAAATTCCCACTTAAACTTAGTCATAATACTCGTTTATGTACGTGTGGAGTTTATTATTAGTCAGAAAAGTTTTTTTGACATTTATTTACAAACTTAACGATCAAGTCTGTTCTTTTTTTTTCAGTTTTAATCAACTTTGAGAATGTTGGGTAATAAAAGCTCTGGACACTGTCATTCCAAAGGCCCCAAAACCCCCTCGATGACAAACCCTCAAAAGACATTTAATATTTTGCCGTCAAGACATTTGATATTCATCCCCAACGCAACACCCTGGGGACATTTGAGAAGAAAATAAAAGAAAAATTTAATTTTATTAGAGAAAAGGAACAGAGTCAGCATGACTGACACGCCAAAGAGCTTAATATAGAACTGCCTTTTCTTTGCAAGCATTAGCCCCCAAAACTTCAATGGCGTCAGAATAAAGCGTTTGTGACCCCAAATTTTTTTTAAAAAAAAAATAAAGTCCTGGGGCGATGCATTTAAAAATAAAGGTAAAATAGGGCATAAATAACGCAGGTACGTTGTTAAAAACTCATAACTCAAGATTGGATATTCAATACATTTGTAGATTTTTTAGAATTTGACCAATCTAAAATTTAAAATTTTTATTTTTTTTATTTGTTCACGAAAAACTTATAATTACCTTTGATTATGGGTTGGTTGACTCAAGGTATGACTTGGATAATGTTTCTGAAAATCTTTGAACTGTGGAACACTAAAAAGAACAAGATGAAACATCTCCTTTACTCTGCCTTGCACTCATACCCCCATTAATTTTATCAAAATATTGAATTAAATAATGACTGGAATATGAACAAGGACGCTAACAATAGTTTTACAAATAATGAATCTCCATGAACATTGGTATCCATAACCTTCCATAACAATATAATCTCTAACAAAAGGCGGTCGCCTAATGTTCAAATGTTAGGCTGACAAGAACAAAGAAGGGGCAATGTGTCTGAAATTCTAAAAGCATTTCAAGTAATTTAACAAAAAACCATCCGTTTTATGATAATATTTGAAGGCATAAAGAAATTAAACGACGATCTAAAGTTTATTACCTTTTTTTTGGGGTGAGCTATTGGAATATGCCTGTTGGTCCTATGGTTAAACTGTTTGGAATAAGGCGGTTGGGTTTTTGTAATAAAAAAAAATCATAAGCATAGTCAAGTACTAAACATTTTGTTCTAATTTTTTAACTACTTGAAAATTTTTTAAATTTTTCTTATTGAATAAAATTAAGGAATTTAGAATTTTGGTGTTTATAATATTTTTAAAACTTTTTGTCTTTAAAAATTTCGTTCTTTTCAAATAATAAGGCCTTAAGCAAGTTATCTAAAAAATTCATTGAAAAAGGCTTGGGTTGGAATGTTATTCTAATTCATTTCAGTTTAGTGATTCGTATAACGGGTTGTATTGCTTTTAGTTCATAGGTGGTTTTATTATTTTTATATTAGTATTTAACAAGAAAGATTTCTCAAGTACCCTTCTGAAAACAAACAAAAAAGTCGACCTTAGGACATAACCTTTCTTTCAGACACAAGCAACCGGAACCTGAAACTTTCCCCTCGTGTTTCCAACCTGTGTGATTGATTACCGCCACAAAAGCGGACGCACAAGATTTGAATGCTCTTTTTTTTGGGGTGCTGCACAATTTAATTAAACAAAAACAATAAACCATGGGCTTAATTCTCAAGAGAAAACCTTACAAAGAAGAGAGAACCGTTAAACTCTCTGTCAGGGTTTTTTCTCGAAATTGTGCATTAGGGCGTTTTTTGTGTCCCAGGACAATGTGGAAAATATGAAAAAACATGCAAAAATTTCATCAAAAGTAAACAATGTACACGACATTTTAATTTTTATTTGATGTTTAACAGAGTTATCAACATGTGTAATTGTTAGGTGTCCCTATTATTAGAAGGGAAGTTTTTTAAATGCAAGACCCAGATTACCTTTTTTTTTACTGTCTTCTTTAGAATGATGGTTCACCAAAATGGTTTTGGGTAGCCGCCAGGTTAATATTAAAATAAAGTTCAAAATCTATCCACGTCTAAAACATAAACATCTATTCATAAGATGATTGTGGTAACTTGTGAAATACATACTTTCAGGGTACAAAGAATTATGTTTTTTTTCAATTTCTGGCATTTCGTCTGTAAGAAAAAATTAAAACCCAAAAATTTGGTTAACTTTCATACCTTTTGGGTTTTTCATGTGATAGGGTCAAAAGTTCTTAAAAATCGATTTTCACTTATTTTCTAAAATTTCAAAGAAAATGGCCCTTTCCTTTTCATTGCAAAAAAATTACAGTTTCAGTCTTTTGCCTAACGCTATGTGCAAGCCAATTTCTTCACACCAAAAACCAAATCCTCCTTCCCCCATTTTTCCCTCAAAAATTGGGTGTGACAACTGGTATAGGCAACGATATAAAATAGTTTAAGGACGACGGAAAAAGGGGGAATGAGGGGGGGGGGGGGGGGTCCGAAATCTTTCTCCCCTTTCCAACAATCCACCCCTTTCCATCTAATTTGACCACCTTTCCCTTTCTCTCAGCCCACACCACATTTCCCCCTCTCCTTATTTCTCTTTCCTTCCTCTTAAACACACACTCTTCTTCTCCCTCTTCTCACTTTATTATCATGTCTTTCTGGGTTTCTGCCCGACTAAGTTTAATTCCCTTTTTATATGACGGACATTACCCCTCAAGCTCTTCCCTTGGCGTGAAATTTGCCCCACGCGTTGTTCCTTATTCCAACATTCTTTGGCTTTCACCCCTTTCTTGTAAAACAGGGTGGATTTTCTACAATCTAATTTATACTATAGATCACTTCTGAAAAGCTGTGATCTATCACGACTATCTGTGCTTTTTATACTGATCTGCAATAATTTTAATTATACATTGAGTGCATGATTTACCACTGGGTAAAGTTGATTTTAATTTCTTTTCTATCCCTTTTCCCCCTCAGGTTATTTTCGTATCAGAAAGATAAAAAAAATTCATCCATGATCCTTGATTAGTTTAATTAAAATTCTAGCCCCGAATTATTCCATGAGGACTGAAGTTTGGTTTTGATGTGCAAGTAACATTAGAAAGCATACATTGTCCAACCTCATTGGGCCGTATACTAAAAGGGGAACCGATTTTCATTGTCATGTTAACTTTAACCAAGGATGAATTCGGGGAAAGAGATTGCCATAGAAATAACCCTGCCCTTTTTTAAGACAAATTATTGTGTATTTTTTTTTTTTATGTTTAATTGTTTGATTTTTAATTTTTGAAATTTTTTTTGAACTTAGTTTTTATGGTTTTTTTTTTTTTTTCTAAAAAAAAATTAAATAATAATAATAATTCGCACACAATACAAACATGGGAAAATACCATTCCCTATGATAAATGTAATGTGATTGACCTATCTATCAGGTACACTTGTAATTTTCCATTTTGGGGTTTTGATTTAATGATTTTTAAAATAGATGGTACCGTGTTAAATTGAGATGTTAATCATACTAATTATGTCTAATTTACAAGCTTTTCTGTCCTTACTAAATGTGTTAAATTAGACCAAGATGATTATAAATTTGACCAAATGAACAAATCCCATCTTGCCCAGGCCGCTGAACAAATTCTTTAGACTAAAAAGACATACAAATTTGCCCTTTTTCTCTAAACATAAAATTGATTTAACATTGAATACTGCTGGTACTGACCTTTAAGTTTTTTACTCTCATTTTTTACGTTAAGCAAACAACTGCAAAGTGGGAATCGACTCCCTATCCCCAATGTAGAAGACGGGTCTTTTTGATCAGTTATGACAATTGTTTCCAACTCTTTGTTCCCCCGGATCTATGTCTCTACAATATCGAATTTGCACTTTTAAAATACGTCATTATTATTTTTAAACTCTTTACCAAAAAGAAGAAACATTTAATATAAAAAACCAATATTGGTAAAAATTAAAAAAATAAAAAATTGACAGTAAAATTAAACAGGGAAAAATAAACAAAATATAACCTTTATGTCCTAGTAAAGGGGGGGGTTTTTGCTAGGCAATCTCTTCCACCCAACCCTTATGTACACTTGTACAGTTGGTAAATCATAACAAGTACAAGTACTCGTTTATTTTCCGATGCTTTTTCTTATATTAAAAAAGGGAAAAGATTGTGTTTTTTTTGAAAAAAAAAAATATTTTTTGTTCCGATTTTTTTTTTAGAATTGGTCTTTCTTGTCTGCTCCCCTGTATGTAAAAAAATAATAATATCCGGGAAAAATTACTCTCATATCTTTCTTTTTTTCATGGTATGGGTGGGGGGGGTTCCATTCCCTCCCCAAGGTTGGGTTTTGGAGGGAGAGAGGTACGGGGAGGAAGGGTAGAAGAAGACGATTTGATTAATTACACATTTTTTTTTTCTTCCATCTTCTGGGGCCCTTCTGAGTATTCTAGTTTGTGGATAAATTTATAATGTAGGTACAAGAGTGGGAAATTTTCGCATATTATTTATTTCGTGTCTTGTGTAGCTTTGTTTAGATGAAGTAAGCGGGAAAACCGTTGTATCAATTTCTGTTTGGGGGAAATTTTTTTAAAAGGTTATAATATAGGGGCTGTATTTATTTTTTTGGGGAAAACTAAAAAGGGGGATATCCACACGGAAAAAGTTCCTTGAAGTTTGATAATTAAAAGGAGTTTTAAAACTTTTTTATTTCCAAGGGGAATGCGTATATCGGCATTAACTATCAGTTAGTACTTTTTTGGCTGAAAAAAAAAATATTTTTTTTTACGTTTAATCTTGGGCGGGTAAGTAGAAGAGAGAAAGAGAGCAAAAAAAAATATATTGCTCAAACAAAAAAAATAGGCAATAATAATAATAATACCTAATACGGTTGGGTGGCAGGGTTGCCACAGGAAAATAACCCCGCCCTTCAAGTAGGACATTAGATTTATTCTCTTTTTTTTTTGTTTCTTTGTTAAATTCTATTTTTTTTTTTCTATATAATTTTCATTGTATTGTACTGTATAATTTTACTTCGTCTTCCCAATAAAGCAAATACAAAAATTAAAATAAAAACTTTTAAAAACCTAGGTATAAAATTCCATGTGATATAGGGTAAGTTTTAAAAATTTCTTGTTTAAAAAATGATAAAAACCAAATGAAGTTTTCGAATTTTAATTCAAAAACTTAAAGTCGGTTAAATTTCAAATTATAGCCTCCTCTCCCCTCTTTTTCTCTCTCTCTCTCTCGCCCAAATTTTCCCGACTTATTCTCCGGGACGTGACGCCAAGAAAATGAAAGCAAACAAAAACAAATTCTTCTTCTTTTTCCCTTTTTATTTTCTTCTCTTCCAAATCATAGGGTTTCCTTTCCTCCTTTTCTTTCATTTTGTTTTTCCAGGGATTAGCCCTGTGAAAGTTTGGGTTTGAGCAAAGGGTTTGGCTTTTTCCTTTTCTTTTTTTAAATTTGACGTAGCTACTATTTTTTTTACTCAAATCTATTAGGGGGAAAGACTTTATTATTTTTATTTTTAAAATTTTCCAACAATCTCTATTGAAAATACATCGACACAAATTTAAAATTTAAACCTAATATGACAATTTTTGAGTTTGTAATAAATTATTAATCTAAATCATAAAAATTTCCTTGGGAGGAAAAAATTCTAATTCAAAAAGGTTTTACAAAAATTAGGGAGTACGAAAATTAAATTTCATAATACTTTAAAAAATTTTGTTTTTCTTGTTCAGCTAGTCCTTTATTTCTGTTTAAGATCCAATGGTTTGAGATCACATCCAGTCCTAGATCTGAAGGGGGAAAAAAAGGAGGGAATATCTTTTCCCCCCTCGAATGAATTTTCTAGTTTGGGGAAATCCGACAAAATAACTTTGGGGCTTTCCCTTTTATTAATTTTCCTTATTTTCCTGCGCTGCTGAAAACTTTCTGTCTTGTTCTTCATATCACGTAGCTGTTTGGGTTCCACTTTTTTCTTCTGTTTCTATGTTCGTTCCCAGCCACCTGTGCTTAGTTGCTTACTCCTGTCGATCTAATGTAGAATTTGTTTATGTAAGTGTTTCATTAAAATTTTAGGGTTTGCAAGGGCCTTTAAATTTTTAATCGGGCACCCCATACTGAACTTAAATATGGCTACGAACCTTCTTTTTTTCATAATAAAAAAACAAAAAACATCACCTATAATTTTTAAAGATCCCCAGAGGGGCCTTTGGGACCAAAAATTATACATAAAAACCAAAAAAGACCGACCAACAATATTTGCAAAAAACCAATCAACATGCAAGTTTTTCCCCCCTTGGTGAGGTATTGATTTTTTTAGCTGATTGTTTTAAAATTACCTAAATAATTAAAAAAGAAAAAAGAAACAAAAAAATAAATAGAAATATTGCGGAATAAAAAGGGAAAATAAATGTAATAAACAATGATACGCACCAGCAATATTAAACTATAAAAACGTCTCTAATAAACAAAGAAATTGTGACCTTAGAAAGAGCTAATTATTCTACTCAACTAAAGTTCGAATACACATTCAAAATATTATCTAAATATTTACATTGAAAAAAATAAAAACACACCATAAAGTCCTTACTTTTCTCAAAAATTTTTTTCCCCTTTTTGCTACCTGGGTACTTGAACATAAGAAAAATTCACATAAACTTAATTATGCAAAGCAAACGGTACAGAAAGAGAATATGGAATGGAAAAATAAAAAATTATATGAGAGAAAGAGCAATGAGTCTGAGGGGGGAAGAGAGAAAAAATGAAGAAGAAGGAAGGGAAAAAAGATATCTCAGAAAATTTTAATTTTCTCATTTAAACGAAAAGTTTCTTTCGGTGGAGCTTTTTTTTTTCGAAAAAGAAAGCCTTTAGCTCCCCTTTCCAAGGGGGTATTTCGGGGGAATGCAATGGATTCCAAATTTTTTCGGATGGTATTATCGTATGAAAGTATTGTGGTATTCTAAAAGGAATGAAAGGGCGGGAATTTTGGATGTCCTAACATATTTTGTAGATATTTTGATTGAAATTTTGGACAACAGTAAAAAATTGTTTTTTTGTAAAATTTTCAAAATGGATTTAAATCAGGTGCGGGGAATTCGGGGGAAAAATGTTTTAAAAAAACCAAAAAAGTGTAATTCTTAAAGGTAATATAAGATTATCATTTTTTGTAAGTTACACTTATATGATAATTTTTTAATTTCTTTTTAAAACCCCCGATGAATCTGCAACGTTTTCATCTTTAGGAAACAAAAAAAAAAGCCCCTCGCTTTGTTTACTCTTGGTATCAGCATTAAAAGGGGGATTGGGCTCCCGTCTAGACTTGTAATTTTTTTTTTTCCTCACTTTATTTGACCTGTGACCACGTTTTGCTATCTTTAACTTTTCAGTAATGGCAAAAGGAGATTTATATTTTATTCTTATCAACTTAGATTTTTTTTTGGGAAAAGGGGGGGAAAAATTTTTAAAAGGGACATCAACAGTTGTATAATAGTGGGAATTTACACCCACAAAAAAAACCCATCCCCCCCATTTTAGAGACAACATACCCAACCGTTTGTTGAAATTTAAACATTTTTATACAAATATCTTGGATCTCTTGTTTTGCCCCAAAATGGACTTTAATGAAAAAAATAGTATTGTAATTTTCCTTTAATTTAAAACTCGTTCACGTTGGGTTTCAAAGGTCGAAAAAAAAAAAAGAAAAATCTTGGTACCCACGCTAGCTGTACGGTCAGATCATAAAAGGGCTTAAAGGCTACGACTCAATAAACTTTACTTGACGCAATTCATCTTAATAGCACAGGGGTTTAGCCCGTCGTTTGCATGGTCGTCCCCCTCTTCTCCGAAAAACACTCTGTGCACTGGTTTTGTCCCACTGTTGTTGTTCCGGGAACCCAGGTCACTTGAGAAAAAACGAGCCCATGAGTGAGCTTTATTATTTTCAATGATTAATTGATTGATGATCCAAATATTTACAGCGAAATGACTTTATTTTATTTAATTTTTGTAAATTCTTATATGTTTAAAATATTATTTCAAAATGAAATTAAGACTTGCAACCTTTAATAAAAAATTCTGTTTGTTTTTTTATAATGTGATAAAAAAATGAAAAAAAGGTTTTGCTGAGGTGAAAGGCCACAAAGAAAAAGTTGAAACTCTCCGCTTGCAATCCTTTGTGATTCTTATTATAATCCTGCAGAAAGTTTTGTGTTCCCTTTGGATTCCTCATCTGAAAAATGGACAGCGACTTGACTTTAAAACCTCCGCCCCAAGTTGTTTGAATCTCGTTCTTTTCATAACTTTTTTTGCTTACTTATATTTTGTACATATTTTTCCCTCTTATTTTATCACTTTTCTTTTTGGTCATTTGTCTGTTTAAATACTTACGTTTTTTAAAATAAAAAACGTTTGCCTTAATAAAATTTTTAAAGTTGATTTAATATCTCACCCAAAAACGATTTCTTTCTGCACTTTACGGGGAAAATTTTTCCTTTTAATTTGATTTGGGGTAAAAAAAAAAAAAAGTTCCAAGTGTCGTTTTACTTGTCTTTTATATTACCTAAATTATATACATTATGAGTTTAAATTTTGGCCCCTTTACAAACTTGAAAAATGTTTGTCTGGGGGAAAAACGATCGAAAACTACGAAAGATGCATACTGGGTATTCCCTACTTGTTTGTATTTTCCGTAATATTAAATAAACACCAGGGGACGTAATCCCAAATTTTTAGAACATTATTTTTATTCACAAAACTTCCCCGGGAGGGCGCAGAGAAAAAATATTAGAATAAATCTACCTACCAACTGAAAACCCTTTTTGTGCGCCTTTTTTTCACAAAAAAATATCTTAAACATGATAAATTTTGCAAGAAAACAACCCCTAATTCTCCCGAGATTAGAAATTTTCATAGTGCATTAGTTTAAAAAAAAAAAATTAAAAGGGGCGCCTTTTTTTCACCTCCCCGCTCACATTTTTCCTTTACCCCCCCATTTTACCCCCCCCCTTCCTATTTTCCCTTCTCCTTTTCCCTCTGGTTATTTCCCTTTTTTCTTTTTAAAAGCTATAATTTCTATTCTCCTCCTTTTGCCGGGAAATTTAAATATCTTTTTCGACGATCCCCCGTCTCCCTATCTCACTCCCGCTTTTCTCCTCTCTCTCCGAAAAAGCTTATTTTTCGGGTGAGTTTTCAAAAGGGATCCGACGATTTTTAAGGTAAAAACCAACTTTGTTTAAAATTTTTTTGAAATTTAATATTTTTATCGAGAGTCCGTGTTTTTTTTAAGCAAGAAATTATTGTAGAGCACCTTGGTGCGGTTACAAGATTATATTTGGGTTTGCCCTTAGCTGCCACCCAAAATTATTCCATCAAAAAATACAAATCATTGCGCAGAACTTTTAAAAAGAAAAAAAAAACCCCATTTTCCTTCATTGATTCCAAGAACCTTTTAAAAACCAAAAGTATTCATTTTCAAAATTAAACTCAATACTCATATATTTAAAATTTCTATTATATCTGAAAAAATACTGAAGGCCTGAATAATGTTATGCAACAGTTCCAGGGTATGAGTTTAAAAAGAGAGGGGGTTTTTTAGGGGGTATGGCACATCGTTTTAGTGCCAAAACCCCCACATGTCCCCAGACCAAAATGGTCCTGGTTTTGCCTGAATTGCAAAAGTTTGACCCCTCTCTAGAAAAAAAAAGATTGCAAATTTTCTTTTAAAAATTTAAAAATGCTTTTTTGGGCCCCAAAGATAGTGCCGGGTATTTAAAACACCCATAAAATTTTTAAAGAACCAAAAAACTTATTGAAGCCAGCGGACAGCATCTAGGTGCATACTGCGGGACAAGGTTCATCTTGGTGTGTGAGTTGGGGGGAAACGGAAATGCGAACCTTCATACGAATTTACTCATCCGGTTATCTGGTAGCTAAAATTTGGCCGTCCGACGAAGGGTGTGTCCCAAACCTGTTTTTTTTGAATGCCCTGTAAAGTTTAATCCCGGGGTCCACACGAAGCGAACATTGTTACTAACAATGCGCAGTGTGGCCCCGGCATTAAAAATTTTTTCGATTGTTTGAAATAACATTTTTAGTAACAATGTTCGCTTGTGAAAAAACCCTCTCATCGACGCATTGGCTGGGGTTTTTTCCTTTCCCGCTCCTAAAATATGAAGGTCTTTCGAGAAAAAACGTTTTCGGACATAACTAGCATGTCTCGGTTTCGGAAAATTCCCCGTTTAACCTCCCCAAATTTGAATTACCAACATGAAGAAGGTTAATTTGTTAAAAAATTCTTCACCCCCATGGCACCTCTCCCCCGTTTTAAAACAAAAAACATTGTATTCACTGTTCCATTTGGCATAAATCAACGTTGTAGCCATTTGAATCCCGTTCTTCAAAAAACATTGGTCAAAAAGAGTCATTTTCTCGTATAATATTATTACTCGAAGCGAAATTAAATATATCATCCCAATATTTCAGTAAACGTCACACCATTGTGACGATCGTGTTCTGAATCTTAGTTTTTAGAATCTTTGCGGGATTCTTCATGTCACACTTTGATAATAGGTATTATTCATCTAGTAAAACCAAAAATGCTCAACAAGTTTTCACATCAGTTTCGACAAAAATTAAAATCGTGAGAAGGGGAAAAGGGGGGGGACCCATTTTGGAAAATTTTTTCATTTCCCACCCTAAAACTAAAAAGCCAAACTTTCTCTACTTCTTCCCCCTCACCCCATTTCCCCTTTTCTCTTTTATCTTTCATTTTTTTACTCTCTAAGGAAGAGCTTCTCCCCCTTTCCCTTTTTCTCTCTTTGTATGCTCGGTTGCGTTTTTATCTAGATATCTAGCTTTTATTTTCACGGGACAAATCAATATCTGTTTCTCTTAACGCCCTTTTTAAAAAGATACATCCTACTTTCTATAAAACCAATTTTATTGAACTCCATTAATTGATGAGTTTTATTTTGAGGATTAAAAAAGATAATTAAAAATCACCTGCACTGGCAGTCAAGTGTTAACGCGCTAGTCTGGTAACCCGGGACGAAGGGATCTTTGGGTTTGAATCCCACCCAGTGCATAATTTTTTCCTCTTTAAATTTTTGTTTTTGTGCCACATAATAAAAAGACTCTGGGGGTTAGGAGGTAGAAAATGTTTTGGCATTAACCTCGCCTGTGGTTGGTTTACCTTCCACAAAAAATTTATTATTATTAATAATTTTAAACTTGGAAAAAAAATCAAAAAATTTTTCCAAATTTCCAAGATTTTATGGAAAACACTGAACACCGTAACCCCTACCCGGTCGTCCAGATATCCAGAATATTAATATATTACTTAACTAATGTTTTTATGGGGGTCGACTTAACCCTACTAACCCTCACTGATTTTTTTATTTCTTATAGCCTTCCTGCCCCCCCTTTCCCTAAATAGATTGATACTCGATAGAATATTTTATAGGGTCAAGAAATTTTCTCTAAATTTGGAAAGTATTTGCGGTTAACTTTTTGTGTTCCAAATATTTTCCCATCCAAACATCCAAAAAAAGATCCCCTTTGTCTGTATTGTGGTAATTTGTGGTAAGTAAGAAGTTTTTTTTTCGTAAATTTCGTTTCCCTTTGTTTGTTTCTGAGGAATTTGACGTCGATGGCAAATTGTGGCCTTAACAGGCATGTAAATGAACATAATTCAGTAAAACTTATTGAATTAACAGAAAAAAACAATAATTTTTATACATATAGACTGGATTTTAGATAAAATTTCAAGATTAATAGATTTTTTCATTTACCTTTTGGGTTTTATTGGTTGGTGGTTTTAAATTTATTTTATTTTTTCCTGTACCCGTCATTTCCTAATAGAAATACGAAAGTTTATTTAAATTTAACGTACTAGTATTTCAGATTTTCACAAAAAGAGCTATCAAAAAGGGCAATGAAAAAACAAAGAAAAAATAAACCCGGGTATTAATTATGGTTTGGGTGGGGGGGGGAGAGAGAGAAAAGTTTGGACATTATTTTTTGTTTTTTGTTAAAGTTTGGGGTTTTGTTTAAAGTAAATTCCACAAAGGGGTTTTATTTTATAGTTTCCCCGGATTTTCCTTCATTTCTTCCATCGCAAATCCATTTGTTTTTTTTGGATTATAAATTTACATAAAAGTTTTTTGTTTATTACTATCGGCAGCGATATAAGTAGAGCATAAAAGTGGGTTTTTACGCAATCTCATATTTAAAATAACCGTTTTTCATAACTCTTTCAGTTTTTTACGAAAAAAATTCGGGAATACGCAAAAGAAAATTATAAGGGATTTTTTGGGCGGTATAACTTAATAAAATAGCAAATAGCTCACTTATTTAAACCCCGAGACTTACAAAAGGAAATTCTATAGCTATAATGTGAAAACTTGAAATGAGGTAAAATGTTATTAAAAAATTTTAGTTTGAAATTTTCCCCTCTTTTCTATTCTCTATTTTTGCTTTTTTTTTCACTAAAGGGAAGGTCTCTTTTCATTCCTTTTTTTATCCTTGCTCGCCCCACCCATTCTTTCTCCTTTTCCTTCTCTTTTCCCCTCCTCCATTCCTTTTCTTTAACCCTTGGGACCATGATTTATTTTCTCAAAAAAGGATTGAGTTTCCTTTTTTTTTGTGCGAGTTCTTACATTTTTGCTCCCTTCACTTTCTCTTTCAGCTTTCTTTTTTCCCTACTTGAAATTTTTGATTAAAACTTCAACCAGGGGGTTTTTCTTCGTACTTCTGTTTTCTCTTCTATTCACTGTGAAAAAGGGTTTTTTAATCTTTTTTGAATAAAATTCGGTACAAGGAGATGTGGTAAAATTTGGGGATTTGTCAGATACTGAGCTAAATTAGGGGTTATTGTAATATTATTAAACAGCCTTTTTTCAATGTACTTAGCACACTCTGGGGAAGCAAAATTCTTTATTTTAAAAAATATCGTATAATTAGATACTTCTTTTATGTATTATCTACCAACTCCATTTTTCGGGGAAAAATGACTAAAATAAAGTTTCCCGAGGACATGGCGCACACATAAATTCTAATTTTTGTTTTTCAACCCAGACGTGAAAAGAGGAAATCAGGGGAAAGTTGCTCCATATTGTTTTTACTGAAAGATACCCCGCTCTCCTTTTTATAACTTCAAAAACTTAATCTGACAGCGAGAGAAAACTTTCTGGGATGCGAACGAAAGCAAAGGGTCAGGGGGTTTTTCCTCCTCGGAAAAAAAAACCTGACTATACGGGTGAACCAGGAAAGGGGAATTTTTTTTAGCATCAAAATCTTCCTTTTTTTTATTTATCCCCTTTTTTCAGTGTCCTTATAAAATTTTAACTGGGGTTTTACAAATTCTCCACTAAATACTCGCAAACAAAACCCACTATAACCCACCCACATTTTAACTTTTCCCATCGTAGGGGGAGGGTGGGAAGGGACGGGATCACGACACATCCGACGTGCGCCGACGCGAGGGGGACGGTTTCAAATTTGTTTTTTTTCATCCCAAGTTCATAAGTTTGCTGGATGTTTTTTTGACTTCGGGGGTCTAAAAAGGACTATCGTTTTATTATTGAACTGTAAAAATTTTAAAATTATTTTTTAAGCAAAAACCTTTAAAAAATTTAAAAATTTTAAATTCTTCACGGGAAAAGTATGCCTAGTAGCGGGTTTTTTTGTTTTTGGGATTAAAATACCTCTTAACATTTTTTGGCACCATTTCAATAAAAATTTTTTTTAAAATTTTAAAAATTTTAAAAAAAAACTTCTTTTTTGAATCACCCTAAACCCCTCAAATGGCATGTTGAATACCCCTTTCCCCCTTCAAAAACACCGAAGTTAAGGCAATCCAGGGGGTTTTAAATTTTTTGGGGGGTGACCTTCAAATTCTAATTCTCGTACGCTTTTTTTCCCCGGCCCCCACTCACTGGGGGGAAAAAATGTGGGGGTGGGGGGGGGTTTGTGATTTTTTCCCTGCGAAGGGGGGAAAAACCCCCGGGGTTTAACCAGGAGTTGAAAGCGTTTTTAAAACCCCACTTCAAAAAAAAAAAAAAAAAAGTAAACCCTGAAAAGCGGGAAAGAAAAACCCCATTTTTAATCCCCCGTAAAATTTCCCGGCTTACATTTCTCATCCATTTCCCTATTTTTTTAAACTTTTTTTTCACCCCTTTCCTTTTTTGTGCGGGTTAATCTTTCCCGGGAAAAAGCAATTCATAAACATGATTTTGGGTATAAAAAACATGGCGTCGATCGCTAAACGCCAATTTTCAAGTTTTATTTAACCCAAATCTATCAGAATTACCATAATAAGTAGATTACGGCCCTTTTTTAATTGAAAAAAAACCCCTTGTCCTTTTTTTCTAAAAAAAAAAAAAAAAAAAAAAAAAACATTAGGAATTTATGATTTTAATTTTTTTATTCCGGGAAAACCCCCCCACATTTTTTGGGGGTTGCGAGATTTCTTAGCGTACAAAGAGACAATGCGGGTCCCTTTTGCCATCTTGGGATTTTTTCCCTAAAGAAATCCTCTCAATGATTGACTTGTTTTAATTTAAAAAACTGTTCCCAAGTAAAAACTGGACGCTAGACTCGATCTTTGTTTTCAAACCCAAGGGGGTTTATTAAAGAAAAAAACCCTTTCCCAAAGTAGGTCCCCCAAAATTTTAGAAGCCCATTTCCATTTTTTTACACAACGGGACAAGGGACATGAAAACAAAAGAAAAATTAGTTGTTGGTTCTGAACCCGGGGGGGGGAAAAGACTGGAAACAAGTTCTTCATACAAAAAACCCCACTGAGCCCTTTGGTTGTCTTGCCGGGGGGAAAAAAAAATTTTCATTTTGGTCAAATTTCAACTCCCCCCCGCGGGCCAGCAAAAGAGCAGGGGGAAAAAAAATTTTTTTTTGTTGCACATAATAAAAGGGTTTTTAACCTTTTGCGCTTAAATTTGGAAATTTTTTTGATCGCTCCCGAATTTAAATTTAAAAAATCTATGTTGTCAAAACCCTTTCATTGTGCGGGAGTTTTTTTTCTAGCCCAAAAGCGAAACCCCCCACCTATCCCCCTGTCCCCCCCACTACTTTTGTTTTTTTAAAATTAAGTACAATATGTAGAAAAAAATACTTTACTAAGTTAGGTTACTTAAATTTTGCCCATAATATTTAAAAAAATTTTTGGGGAAACACCCTTTAAAATTTAAACACCGAAAATAGCCATTATTTTATAAACCCAACTTCAACTTTGGTGAAAAAAAATTTAGCAGTTAAAATTTGGGATGGATGTTTAAAATTTTTTAATTTTTCCATCTTTCCCCCCTACAAAACCCTTTTTGGCCCATTCCAAAAAAACTTTCCACTTTTCAAATCCCCAATCCCCTTTCAAGTCACACAAACCCTCTGTTTGGGGTTAAATTTTTGGGAAAAACCCAATAAATTTGCCTGTGTGGGGGGTTGAAACGGAGATTTGGAGATGAAAGTTTTTTTGGAAGGGCCCACTTAAAAAAGCCCTGAAAAATTTCTTATTATTTGTCTTCGTTAAAAAAGGGGTAAAGAAAAAAACTACCTTTTTTTGGTTTTTGCTGTAATTTTAAAATAAAAAAATTTTTGGGGAAAAATTTGTCAATTTGAATCCAAAAATTTAAAAATCTTCCAAGTAATAAATTCTATCCGTACACAAACACTTTTTATAATAAAAGGCTTACAAGGTGATCGTTTTACAACAACCGTTCAAAGCAATTTTTAAAAAATTAAAAAAAAGTCTTTCAAAACAAAAAAAAAAATTTTACCTATAAATTTTTTTAATTTTTTTCATCCCACCCTTTTTTATTTTTTAAAAAAGCAAAGGGAAAATAAAGGGGGAAAAATATAGCTCTGTACAATCTTCGGAGGGGGGGTAGCTGTTTTAAATTTGGGGGGTGGGGTCAAGATGGTATTATTTTAAAACACCTTAAAATAAAGGTGCACCCTTGTACTTAAATTTGGGGTACGTGGGATTTTTTAACATTTGTTTTTTTCGAGGCAAACTTTAAAAAAATTTAAAATTTATTTGTTTTTTAAAAAACCGAGGGGAAGAAAGAAGACAGAAAAAAGGGAAAGGAAGTAAGGGGGGGAAAAAAGGGGAAAAAGGGGAAAAAGAAAAGAGAGAAAAAGGGAAAAGAAGAGAGAGAAGAGAGAGAAAGGAAAAGAAAGAAAAAGAGAAGAAAAATAGGAAGAAGAGGGGAAAAGGAAGAGAAAAAGGAAAAAAGAGAAAAGGGGGGAAAGACAGAAAAGGGAAGGGGAAGAAAGGGGAAAACAGAAAAAAGGGGAAAAAAAGGGAAAGAGAGGGAAGGGGGGAGAGAAAAGGAGACAGAAAAAGGGGGAAAGGGAGAGAAAAAAGAACAAAAAAAGGAAGAGAGAGAAAGAAAAGGTTGAGAAGAAGACCCCTTTAAATTTTTTCCAGCAAAAACCGCAAAATTTTCAAAAAATACAAAAAGATGTAAAAAAAGAGAGGGGGGGAAGAGATGGGAAGAAAGGGGAGAAAAGATTTTACTATATACAAATAACATGTAAATAAATTTCATAAACAAGAAAAAAAAAAATAGAGAAAAACACTTTTTTAAAAAGGGGAAAAAGGGGGTTTAAAATGTAGCAACTTATGTATTTTAATATTTGTGCCCCCCCCCCACAAAACTCTATTCTGTAAAAAAATTTTTTAAACCAGTAGGGGGCACCATTAAAAATATGGAGGATCGTTTTGAAAAGGGGTTATTTAAAAAATTACATATATTTTAAAACCCGGGGAAAAGTTTTGATGTAAAGGGCCCTTTTTTTCCGGAAATTTTTAAATTAATATCGAAATTTAAATTAAGCCTCTTGTTAACTTGAGTGTCATTTTTTTCTTTTTACACATTTTTATTGAATTAAACCCTATGAAGGCGTGGGGCCACAAAAAATCATTTCCTCTGTACGTTTCGCCTAAAAAAAACAAAGAAAACTAAAACTAAAAGACTTTGTTTTTACGAAATTAATAAGTACCTACTTATATTTTTTATCTATAAGTAGTAGACACCTGATAATAATCTTAATTATTTAGTTTAGACAACTTTTAAATTATTTTAAAAATTTTAAAAAGTTTTTTTGATAATTATAGCATCGGGGCGCCCTCAGGTAACTGATCCAACAAAATTTAATTATAAATTTTTTTTGTGCCTACAATGAATAACACAAATACCATATTTCAGAAAAATATCAAGCTCCTTATTTTTAGCGCGGATATTTGAAGGGTTTTTTTTTTTATTACCGAAGCCTTGTCTAGAGTGCCTATGTCTAGGGTTTAAATTTGTAGCCACGAGCTTACTATAATACCATGATTACTTACACTACCTAGAGTTAATAATTGGCCAACAATTACTAATATTACAAAATGATTGATTATTTTAACCCCCAGAGAAGGTGAGTATATGATTAGTTTAGTTTTGTAGGACCATGTCAGATTTTTTATGTTTTTTAACTCTCACTCCTCACTTTTCATCCCAACTTTGACCAGGAGAAATGAATACGAACTGTAGCTGGATCACCGAGGAAAAGATGTCCGTATTTATCAATTTTAATTAAGTACATAAGAGAGTGTATATAAATGTATAAATTAAAAGCATAAAGAGACTCAAAAGGCCTCTTTTCATCCTGCAAAAGCTCATACAAAAATGAAAAGGAAAAATCCAACATTAAGTACCTTGCTCATTAGAAAAATAAAAATACCTTCCTACTTTTCCTATATTTTCCCGCATGTGCAATTTTCCAGAAAAAAAATCATCCCAAATTTTCAAAGTTAAAAAATGGCGTAAAATAAAAGAGAGAAAAATTGTTTTTTTTTTCTCTGTATTTTTTTTTTGCATTGAAGGAAATCCGTGGAAATTTCTCTGTTGGTTTAATGATTTTAATGAAGAAAAATCTGATAGTTTTATGAATACTAAATGGGATAGTTTGACTCATTCATAATTTGACTGATGGTACCTATAATTATTCAGTACAAGGGGGTGAAATCGCACATTGTGCTGTGGTGCATAATATCTCTTTATACCTCTTCTAACTTTTTGACTTGGTGTCCCGACCCTGACCAGTCGACTAGCTGACTATGTTCTATTTTTTGGTTGTCTGTTTACAATACTGTAGCCCAAACGGTAAAAATGATATTGAAATTTTCATAGAGTTGACCCCCCTTAATCCACCCTCAGGTATCAAAATTAAAAATCTATTACCATTTTCATGCACTAGACAGAACCAAAATGGGGGACAAATGTTGGGCGAGGTAAATACCGACTCGGTTTTAAATGGCCATGGGAGTAAGTAAGTAAGGGAGTAAGTATTACCATTTTCAAGATATCGGGATTTTCTGGTCCAATAATGATTCAAATAGACGGGCAATCCCCTCCAAAATCGACAAAGTGCTAGGATTTTTGCTGGTAGTAATACAGGCTTAAAAATTAAAAAAAAAAAAAAAAAAAAACTGTTCTATAAGTTTCTTGATCACCCCCGTGTCCATGGCAAATGCCATGAGCTGAAGAATGAACCAAAACGGCCTGTTTTTTTCCCACATTCAATATTTTCGGAACAGGGCCCCTACCCTGGGCCCATGCAGGTAAATCTTTGCATAATTTTTTATTATGCATTATGTTCGCGCATTCACTCGTTTATTTTTTAATGAATTTGGGGGGTTTTTTGCAATAAAGGGTGTAACAAAAGTGCGTACCTAGTATCCAAAAGGAAAGTCATGGCATTTTTATTAGTAAAACAGTATTTTTTTTATTTATCAACATAAGGTTGTGTGAAAAGAGATTGCCACAGGAATATCCTGCCTTTAGTTAATAATAATACTCCGCTGAGGGTTTTCGCTCTTGCCCATAAAATTTTTGATCAGTACTTAAAAAACTTACCAATGTAGATTTATAGATACGTAAGTACCTATAAACCGACCTTACACAGCATTACTATCCGATCGATTTGTTAGAGTGTGCGCAGTGGTCTCATAATTTAAAAATTGGTGGTTCGAGTCTCCATCATGGTAAATTTTAGTAGGGTGATTTGAGTAGTTTGTAATATCTCTTTTGTGATCAACCAAAAAATGATATCCTTACTTTAAGCTTACCCTTAAACATACATAAGTAGGTATACAATTTTATGAGATGAATACTTTGAGTGTTTTTATCGTTAAACTTTTTGAGTAGTAGTTTTTTTTTTTTTTTGCTTTTGTATAAGTTTTCAGAATTCACGTTTGAACTTTCAATGAGATGGGCGGGGCTAGAATGATCCACGATTTACCAGACGTTGCACGTTCCTTATAACAGTCTTGTATGAATAAAACCACTACCTGAGCTATGAAATTTGAATTTAAAAAGTTTCACAAATCTTTTAATTAACTGTTATATTATCTTGTTTATCTAACTTTCATGGACGCCTCATAGTTCTCTAGAGGAAATATGTTGGTACTTGCATAACCTATACTAATGTTTTATAATTGCAAAAAAATGTGTCAATTATTTATCAATACATTCAAGTACATTTTTTTTTTTTTTTTTTTTTTAATTTTATTTATTTTAATAACAGGATACATATACAAAGGTATTTTTTCCTATAAGCTAAAGCTTCTAAGAAATGCAGAAATGATTGAAATAAAAAGCTTAATATATGTTACAATACTAAAAATATGTATGCTATTTTACAAGTAAACAGGTACCTAATACCAATCAATGTGTAGGACGTAGGTATAATATATATTTAATTTAACGAATTTATTTATTTCATATGAGAGAAGAATTAATGAGTAGAGGCATTCTGATTCTGACTCTCAAAATAATGTAGGTAAACTCGCCATGTTCAACTGTTGGAAGAAAAATAAATTGAACCTTTGTTATTAAAATAATAGATTCCATAGAATTTTAATATTGAAAATATGCAAATTGGAAATGTATTTGATTTGATTCAAAATAATCAAGTTTCAGAGACAAGTCAGACAATAGAGTAAGAGCTGATGCCCAGAAATCTGAATAGTAATTCTTGCACCTCCGCTAATTCACTAACATACCTTCTGTTGAACACCCGACACGATATTATTTTTTTAATTTGCTATTTGTTCTTTTATTTAGATTAGTTAAAACTGAATATATTCCAAATTGTATGATTTTAAGTACCTACATGTAAAGTTATTTTTACTGAAATGAAGATAGACATTTTAAAGAATTGCATTTTATACTTTTTGCAGAAAGAACGAGTAAATCAGCATTCTCCAGAACATTTTCAAAATTATTTGTTTTTGTTGTATATGTATATTGTATAATAATAAGTGGGTATGTAAAATACATGACTTGAAGTTCCACGCCTGGGCCCAGATCTGAACACCCAACCTAATGTTCACCAATGCGATCATCTTAACATCACTTAACACACCCTCCTCGTCGGGTCTACAAATAGTATAGGTACCTACTCGAAAAATTCTAGTACTCTATTCAGCATTTCTATTTCTCTATTTAAATCCATTGCGCTATTGTTCTCCATTCTCCAATCCAGCAATATCTTACCCAGATACCTGGTATACCTATACATTATCTACCTTCGTTCAATGAAAATCCAAACCTATGCTTCTATTATTGCCTCATTGGTAAGAAGAAAAATCCCCATCCCCCAATCAACTTCATATCTCCGATGAATAAGTTTCGCCAGCAATTTTTCATTCCAAAGTTCTGGTAAGCATTTTTTTTTTTTTTTTTTTTTTCGATTCCTCCCTCCGCAAATTTTACAACTTTTTTGCTCTTTGTTTGGCCGGAACAATGTTTATGAACTTTCTCCAAGCAAACTCGTGGACCGTTGTTAGATGAAGAGAACTTGAGGATGGAAAAATCAAAAGGTTCAATACGACCGCAGAACTGTTTTGTTGAAATGTTGCAGAGAGCGAACACATTCTCGTTTAGAAAGTTGTTCATTTTTTCACTTTAAAATTGGTGTAAAGGCGAAATCAAAAAGTTACTTATACTCGTACATTATTAGCATTATTGTAAATTGAAAACTTGAAACTATATAGTTTGAATAAAAATCTGAAATACATAGTTCTCTGTTGAGAATCGAGCTCAGCGATTCTTCTCATTTGTCACTCGAATGACAAATGAAAAGGAACATTATTAAAAATAAATCTCAACTTGAAACCAAATCACATTTGATTCCACAGAATTACCTTGTCTATGTAATCATAATTTATTGTGATGTCACAATTACCTACTCAAATTCACCTAGCTATTTAAGCTATTTATTTTTGCCCTACTTTAAACTCGACCAACCTACCTGTAGGTTATGAGTCTACAGCATTATCGATCAAGCTGCTGTCGGTAATGGATAGTTCTATAGTCGAATTTAAAGGTTGAAAATAAAATAAGGCAGCATTCTTTTACATAAATAGATTTTCAAAGCTCAATGATTTTTTTCTAAATTTCTAGGAATGATGGATAATCGAAAATAATTTCCAAATACACGAAATATATAACTGTTGCTGTTGATTTCATTATCAAATGACGTAATAAGTTGACTTACTCTGGCACGTATAGAAAACAAAGATAGAAAAAAAGACGAAAAGAAAGAAGGAATTTTTAAACACTTTCTCCTAAAAATTTTAAAAGGGTGAAAGTAAAACAGAAGAAAAAACCCCGACGTAATATTCTGATGATGTGCTGTGGTGACAAGGATATCAAATTCCGAGACTTTGTCAATAAGAATGCTTTTAATTTGATCAACATTAATATGAGTATAAAGAGACCCACTGAGTCAGACATGGATCTCCAATCAATTTCTCCTCGTATAACCCTGAGAAAGTATCCTAATAATTATTATTGAAGCCCTTGCTGAAAAAACGAGCTATCTGCAATTTTTTTTTCAAAATCGCGCTTTCGAAGGTTTCGTGGTCACAAAAATATGCTGCTTCTTTGAGGAAGAGCCGATAGTTATAAGTGTTCAAAAACGGACTTTATGACAGATAGCTTGAGAACGTCGTCGGTTTGAATAATGAGCTGAAAATAACAATTTTGAAAAATGCGGAAAGCTCGTTTTTAGTAAGAGGCCTTCAATTATATCTACCGGCCAATCGTTATATCCATTCTTATAATAAAATTTGTACTTTTTTCTTCTTCTTTTTGCAGGTAAATTATATTCATACCATTATGGAGATGAAAAGTTGGAAAAATAACAAGCCATCCTGGAAACGGAAAAATACAAACATGTTCTTTACTTTACCTGATTGATAATCAAACCCACAACCTTGAGGCAAAACAACAGGAGTGCAGTTCTCTAAGCCAACTAAGTATGTGGAAGATCACTCTTTGTGATTAAATTTTAGTTCTTTACATTAATTATTTGCAAATTAGAATGTATAGGTATAACAAGTACCTACAACTCTTGAATACGCAAAGTTCAGGTGATTTCTTGGGACTTCCAGTTAGAAAGGAAGTTCTAATCTACAATTACAAAGGTTGCCCATTATGCCCACATTTTCCACTATGTAAAATATTGTTATTTTATTGTATAAATTCTATAAAATAAACTTCGTCACCTAGATTCTAGAACGAACCTCCTCCTCTGATTATGACTAACCAAACACTTCCAGATACCTTTATGAAATGTGTGCCTTATACCGGTTTCAGAGTTGTTATCACATCGAGGTACCCTAATTTATCACTCACCCATCCAGCACTGTTTAACTTAAATAAATGAAACACAATATCTCTGGAACAATATTTACTGTCCATTTTATCCTGATGAATAAATTAAGTCAACAGCTTTCTCTTAATATGCTCGCCACGTGAGGAATTAGATCGGTCTTCAAATATTGTATGATAGCTCCTCCTGGGAAGAAAGTATAAATATGGACATGGTAAATTTACAGCAACTTTGTTTTAAATCAATACATTACATCAGTCACTGAGAAGTGTATTTTTAATTCTTATATAAATTTCAACCTCATTGTAAAATCTTAATTGATAAATACAATTATATAATTATTATTAAAAAAAAAAAAAAAAAAAAAAAAAAAAATACATTACAGTCGAACCTGGATATAAGAAAACGATTTCCAGGTCAAATTTACCTTTCTTTAAGGAAAATTGGAAGATAATACCGTAAGGCCCTATCCATTAGCACTACCCAGGATCAAGTTTTATTTAATAATTTCATTTTGTAAACATTCCATGTAAATATTCTTATTGTAAATAAATCTGGGTTGAATTTGTTTAATAATAAAATAACCTTTTTATAAGAGAAACCTTGGGTAAAGGAAAGAAAAAGGTTCGACTTTTTTCCGTCAAAATACTTTGGCATCGATCCAGAATAAATGAGGGTAATTATAGTCGAATGAGAATAAACGCTTAAAATGGTTGTGTTTGAAACTCACAGATCTATTGGACACTACATTACAGGGCAGGATAGTGCCTCTGATCACTTGAGCGGACAGAATATTTCATATTATGTCATGAACTCATGACTAATGAGGAGCCATATTTCCTGAAAATTATCTGATATTTTTTTTTTTTTTTTGCTTTGCTTTTCAAAGGTAGTTGTGCCCCGGAACCGCTTTCGCATTACTTCAGGGCACTTTACCTTTACATCCATGACATTCCGGAAACGGAAAAACTCGGTCAGAATTTTCCGCCCCGGTCGGTATTCGAACCCGCATCCTCCGGGTCAGCAACCAATGCTCTTAACCACTGAGCCACGGAGATCGGCTATCTGATATTATTATGTAAATCAAAATTGTCTCACTGGACAATATGAAACAGATATACGGGACCAGCTTTGGAAAGAAAAAAGACAATACCACAAATTATTGGCGCCCTTAGCAGGATTGGCGTTAGGAAGGGCACCCAGCCGTAAAATTGGGAAATTGAAGTTGTTAAATCAACCAACTTCAACCATGAGGATAAGGTTGAACAATACCGACCACAAGTAAGTTTAAGAGAAGACAAGGCGAAAGAAAGACGATTATGTATTGTATTATAAATTATGTACAGTGTATACTACGTACGTTATTGGGTGTTGGCTAACTCTTGTAAAGCCAACACCTGTATTGTACTGCATTTAAAAAAAAAAACTATATAGGTACTTGTACTTATTACCAAAAAGTAACGACAAATTTCTGCAAATATTAAATAATGATTATGGTATTTGCATAGTATAAATTTACCTTTTTTGAAAGGATCCATTACCTATTATCAGGAGGAAATATGAGAAATATACATAGGATAAGGAAAGTAAAAAATGTATATAAAAGTCTCCACGTCAACCCTGTATATATATTTGTATAAGCCAGACGGCGAGATGCTCGGGTGCTCCTTACGAATCCACCGAGAAAAGCATTCGGAGAAGAGCGCTTTCTCTGAAGAGAGAAAAGTTGAGAAAATCGTCAGAAATTCTCATTAAAGTAGGGCGCCGGTGTCTGCGCATAGCAGCTCCGACTTTTTACTTGGAGCTGGTAGGGTCTTAAAACTTTTTGACATAAAAAGGAGAAAGGCTTCCATGGAAAGCAAAAGGAGAGGAACGAGGAAGAAGGGAGAGGGGAGAGGAACGGAGTTTTTCTTTGTGTAAGGAGGAGCTTTTGGCCCAGGCTCTTATACGGACATGAAAGCGCTACGGACAGCGGGTGTGCCGAAAGTAATGAGGCCTCGTTTTGCAAGAATTCTGGAATGGTTATAGTTTATAACTGTGAATAGTTTCGATGGATGTTCCTCTGATTTTGGAGAAAATTAATATCGATTTAGTTACAGCTGTGAAATATAATATATTTTAACTTTGTATAGGTTAGATTACAAATTGTAAATAACGCTAAATTTAGCACCATTAGCTCAGTGATAACATCCTCGCTTGTCAAGCGGAAGAACGCTGGTTCGAACCGCGAAGCATTTTTTGTTTTCGTAGACATGAAACAGCAGCTATTATAGACGCTTGTGGTCTATGTTGTAGCTAGCCCATCCTGTAGTACGCCTCTAATCTGATGGGCAAGAAATGACACGATACGTCCCATTTAGTTGCTGGTCAATACGAGCGCACCGGTATTCCTCACAAACAACTGTTACCAATTATTTTAATACAAAATGGTTCGGCTCTGAGATTCAAACCTGGAACCTTCCGCATGACGAGCGAGTTCCTTACCACTGAGCTATGTGCTCAATGTTATTTTGTCTCTGTTTAATCACAATCGTGATATAACAATTACTCAAACTTTACTTAATAATTCCTCAGATCGGTTATGTGCTCAGTGTATTTATAATTTATTACAGTCGTTTGTAAAGGTGTCCCTCATAACCTTTTGATGCGCTCGTGTAAACCCAGCACCTAAATGGAAAGTAGTAAGCCTCTGCCATCAGAGGCCAACTGCCGGGCAAGCATTTCTATGTATGTATATATTCTATGTTATTTATAAATAAAACTTGATCCAACATGTTAAATAATAATAATAAAATTAATACATATATCAGAACAAGTGGTTCCCATTCAGCTTATTTGCTGAGGTACTATTATAGGTAATAGGTAAACTCCTTGAATAGCAGCGTTGTGAATACAAGATAAATGTTAGGAGAACACATACATAAATATCTAATTACTTGGTAATGTCATTCTGATCTAATAGCTAATACAAAATAATCTTTCAGCCTGGTTTCACAATCATGATCTCTAGGTATTTGCTCAAAAACTTGTTATCGTTTTTTTTTTTTTTTTTTTTTTTTTTTTTTAACCGAGACAATGTTCATAAAACAATTTAGGTGGTAGGTATACTTGGATCAAAAAGGCCCACTACTTATTTGACCAAACAAGTGGATCCGAAAAAACCTGTCGGTGTGAACGACCTATTACAATTTAGAATAGTAACAGAAGTGACATTTTTCTGAACAAAGTAGACTTAACATTTTTTTAAATATCTTAACAAATCTTCAGAATTTTCAAGCTTTCATTTTTTGTCAAAATGACAAACCGAATTGAATGTTTTCAGGTACCTATCTAAATAGTTAAATCGCGAGAGCCCTTTTCTTAATAGTTGTATGCAGGTAGAAATTAAAAGGTAATACTCCATGAACACGGTGATTTGAATCCTTTCCTTTACATCAATGATAAGATCCATACAATTTTTGCTATATTTCAGGCTTCATAACTTTCGGAACACACCGTAACTTTTGCTGGGGTTCTTTTAAGAAGACTCTTATTGATCGTCAGCTTTCATAAAATAAGACAATAAAACATCTCTCCCTTCCCCTCCATCTCCACCATCACATCTTCTCCTTCTTTTCTTTTTCTAAAAAGCTCTTTCTCCTCCCCACCCCACCCCTCCACTTCATTCCTTTCCCCACTTCAGGCGTTCTTTCCCCTTTTCTTTCCTTTTTAAGCTTTCCGAGAAAATTAAATTTCGAGGGTAAGAGTGTGTAATCTGGTTCTTGACGGGAATATCGATCGACCCTTTGCTTTTTGTTTAAGAAAAGCTTTTTACCAAGGGCTTGAGACTCATTCGCTCGCTCTCTTTTTACTCTCCTTTTTGCCTCGTATGGAATAAATTATGAACGAGGTGGCTTGGTTTGTGAAGGCGCTCTCCTTTCCCTGAGAGATTTCTCACTTGCTTTTGCTCAAATTTGGAAGGGATATGAATGTAAATGAATTGGCTGAAGTATGGTATGCTTGTTCGAATAAAATTCCTTATGAATATCAGAATTAAAAATATGTTTGTATCTTTTTGATGGCCTAGGCTGTACTTGGGCAGTCTAAATAATTAATCGTATGATACTTTTGTTGTATATATCCAGATAGAACTAAATTAAAATTTTATGGACTAATATATAAAAGAATGCTGATAATTAGAATTTGCGATCTGAACGAACCAACGAACGTTTCAGTTATTTTGGTAATTTTAAAAATGATCTGGAGTTTTGTCATCTCCACTAATTCTGGAGTTTTTTCATCTCCACTAATTCTGGAATTTTGTCATCCCCAATAATTTAGATATTTGATTAGTCCACAAGTAATAGAGTTTTGTCATCTACACAAATTCTGGAGTATAGTCATCTCTACTAATTTAAATACTTTGTAGTGAGTTTCAGAATATTGTCACCTTCACTCATTTTTGTGATTTGTCTTATCCATGGTGTTGAAGTTATGGTCTATTCCAGAAACACTATGTTGTTTCTAGAGGCCTTGAAATAGGTTGTGTATTATCTACATAAGACTTAATACCTACTCTAAATACTTATAACGTAATTTTACTTGAACATTGGTGGTGATAAAACTGTAACACTTTTGATAAATTATTTTACTGAGGATTCTGTTACCACTCAAATGTCTCAAATAATTTCGCAAGTTTGGTAAATAATTTAAAAAGAAAATAGGTGGGTATTATTATACGGTCCATTTGGTCACCCCTATTGCGTTATCCAAAAAAGAATTACTCCTTTCTCTTTGATAACTGAACTAATAAAATTACAAGTTTGTAAATAATTAAAAAAAAACTATTCATTATTGATAAATGGTTAATATACGGTCCATTGCGTTTTCCCAGCTTATCTAGGATTTTCTTGGACGCGAAGATCAAGTGTTTTCTAAACCATATAACCACAAACAACAACAGCAAGACAACAAACTGTCAACAGCAGCAGCGCTTAACGAAAAGATTTCCCGGCGCATATAACACCCTGGGGCTCATAGTTTGCATGTTGAAGTGATGCTACACAAACATTCCAAGCCCATTTGGAAAACCGGAAGATCAAAGGCGAGGAAGATTGGAGGCAAAGCATGCATTGGGGCAATAGAATCGGAATAATTAATAATCATGTCGGGGATTTCCATACAAAAACTCGCCTGTGTGTTTAGTATGTTGTGTGCTGGTCTGTGTTTTTGCAAGTTTTTCCGTACATTTTGCACACTGGTGGCTCTTGCAATGAATTTTCACATAAATCACACCATAGCTACTCGTCTGTTTTTTTTTTTTTTTTTTTTTTTTTTTAACATTTATTTTAGTGTGCCAACAACCTATATATTGTTATATACACTTTTTTCCTCATTTAAATCTTAAGTTTTGACATATCTAAGAAATTAATTACGGGATTCAAATTATTTCCAGTGAGGCATAACCATAAGTCATCCGGATCTCTGAAGGGTGCATACTGGGGACAGTCTTGAAGAACATGTTTCACCGTTAGGCGACATTGACAATTGTTACATATAGGCGGTTCCTGTCTCTTCATTAAATAGACATGTGAAAAGTTAGTATGTCCAATTCGAAGACGGGTTATTGATACCTGTGTTTTTCTGGGTATTGTAGTCGGAGGAAACCAGGGCTTATTTTCATTTTTTATTGATCTTAATTTATTACCAGTAAGTGAAAGCCACTCAGAATTCCAGGTTTCTTTGATTTTTTTCTTAATGTATACTTTTAAATCATTAATTGTGACATTCTGAATAACAGGGGATAATTCAGTGAGCGCTTGTTTGGCGAGGTAGTCAGCTTCTTCATTACCCGGAATTCCAATATGGGATGGAACCCAGATAAATTGAAGCTGCAGTTTGTTTTTATTGTCATGTAGCATTTTTCTTATTTCTGAGGCAAGCGGATTGTAAGAGTAGACATCTTGTAAACTTTGGAGTGCACTGAGCGAGTCAGTACATAATATAAATGCATTTTGAGCTTCAGTTATGCAGTTGGCTAGGATGAAGTATATGGCGTAGAGAATAGCAGAGAGCTCGGCGTTGCAGATAGAGAGTAGTGGGTTCAACTTGGTACAGAACTTGGCGGTCCGCGAACAGAAAGCAGCAGAAACATTGCTATTATTTTTTGAGGCATCAGTATAAATTTGGTCATGATTGGGAAATTTATTTATTAGCTCTCTGAACTCAATATTAATTTGTGAATGACAGTCCTTCTCCTTATTAAACTTCCGCAGGTCGTAATGAACAGGAGGAATATGAGAAGTCCAAGGAGCAGGGAGAAGAGGGGTGGGGAGAATATTGTTGTCCAGCGCGTTCATGTTAATATTATATTTCTCCAGTAAATGTTTTCCTCTTATTCTTAGAGGTTTTTCCATGTGAAATTTGGACCTGTATATTTCCATATATCTAGAATCTTTTAATATCGAAAAGTTCAGGTGTCTTGGATCTCTTTGCGAGTTAAATAGATAGTTAAGAGACAGAATCTCCCGACGGAGGGATAGAGGAGGTTCACCGGCCTCAGACAGTATACTCTTTATAGGGGAGCTTTTAAAAGCTCCAAGAGCTAGACGAATACCCTGATGGTGTATGGTGTCGAGTATTTTAAGAGAAGAATCCGGGGCAGAGCTGTACACAATAGAAGCATAGTCTAGTTTTGACCTAATAAATCCACGATAGAGTTGTAGTAGAGATTTACAATCTGCGCCCCATTTTATGTTGCAAAAAAGTTTCATAAGATTCATGCGTTTAAGACAATCAGACTTCAATTGGATGAGGTGGGGTTTGAAACTGAGTTTCTTATCAAAGTGAAGGCCAAGAAGTTTAAGGCTGTCAGCATAGGTCAGAGGGTGGTTAGATATTGAAATATTGGGGTCACTATGAACTTTTCTTTTCCTACAAAAATGTATGGATTGGCATTTTTGTGGAGAAAATAGAAATCCTGAAGAATTAGACCAGTTCGTTAAATTATTTAATGAAGATTGTACACATGTCTCAATTTCGCTTATATAGTTGGAACTCATGAAAAGTGTATAGTCATCGGCATAGATGCATCCGTTGACTTTTGGGTGTATATTAGTAATTATGTCATTTATAGCTATCAGGAAAAGTGTGCAGCTGATTGATAGGCCTTGGCAGATTCCGTTTTCCTGTTGCTTAACTTCTGAGTATATGGATCCCACTCGGACTCGAAAGTTTCGATCTTGATGTAGATTTTGAATGAAAAACCATAGATTGCCTTCTAGTTTATTTTCTTGAAGAATTTTTCAAAATTCTGAAAATCCAAGTAGTTTCGTAGGCTCGTAAAATATCCAAACTGATTGCAACACAGTGCTTCTTGTTTAAAAAAGCATCTCTTACGTGATTCTCCAGGTGGACCAGAGCGTCAGTTGTACTGTGTTGCTTGCGAAAACCACATTGAATTTTGTTGAAAAAGTTTTGGTTGTCAAGTGTACAGAATAAACGGTCATTTATAATTTTTTCCAAAACTTTGAACAGACATGATGCCAAAGTGATGGGTCTATAGTTTTCTGGGGATTCGAGATTTTTATTTGGTTTAGGGATAGGTGAGAGTACAAATTCTTTCCATTTTTGAGGTATTACGCCTGAATACCAAATTCTATTGTAAATCTTATTTAACAATAGCAAGGATGATTTAGGAAGTTTTTTAATCACCATATAAGAGATTTGGTCCATACCAGGAGAAGTATTTTTGCGTTTTTTTAAAACGCGCTCAATTTCTCTCATGGTGATCGGAGCATTATAGGGTGCTGAATTATTTCTTGAAACATTTAGGGGATTGCTTTCTATCTCTCTTTTTTAGAGAGGAATGCGTCACTATGTTGAGAGAGATCTGAGTTGCTATGAAATTTTTCCAAAAGAATGTCTGCTATTTTTTTTCTTATCAGTGATTATGTCTGGACCAATAGTCAGAGAAGGGATGCTCATTTGTTCAGACTTCTTGCCAATGATTTTCTTCACTTTAGACCACGCCTCTTTACTAGACGTATTCATATCGATAGATCCAATGAAGTTTCTCCAAGAATCTTTTTTCGCTTTCCATGTTGTTTTTCTACTTATGGCACGGGCTCTTTTGAATAGGATGAAATCTTCAGGTGACATTGTTCTCTTGTATTTTCTAAAACATTTGTTTTTCTCTTTTATTGCTCTATAACATTCCTCATTCCACCAAGGGACTCGTGGCTTCATGTTTTGAGGATTTGAGCGAGGAATATTATTTTCGCAGGCAGATATTATATCCTGTGTAAATTCATCGATAGCAAGATCTGTGTCCTGATTCAGAGTGAGGTTTACATGTTTAGCCTGGAGCTGTGAGGAGAAGCCGCCCCAATTCGCTCTGTCATAGTGCCATTTGGACTGATCTTTATGTACATTTTCGTCTTCTCTCTGAAGAGATTTTATATGAATCGGGTAATGATCTGAATCATGAAGATATTTATTTACATCCCAATTAAGTAAGAGACCGAGGTCTGCTGAGCAGAAAGACAGGTCAATACAAGACAAAGTATTATATGACATACTAACATAAGTACTTCTTCCATCATTCAATAAATAAATATTTTTATTTAAAAACCATTTTTCGATTTCTTTGCCACGGGCATTTGTGGCGTTTGAACCCCAGATCATATTATGACTATTGAAATCGCCTAGGATTATAAATGGAGGACGAAGCTGATTTGATAGGTATTCAAGATCTAAAGCACAAAACCGTTTATCTGAAGGAATATATACATTGCAAATTTGTATCTTTTTATGCAAGATGATTTCTACCACAATGGCCTCGAAGTCTGTTTGAACATGAAATTGTTTTGACCTGATAGATTTATGGACTAAAGTTGCGACTCCTCCACTGGCTGAAACACAATTAGCGGAGTCTCGATCTTTTCGAAAAAAATTGTAGTGCCCCAAAGTAGGATGATTTGAATCCTTAAAATTGGTTTCCTGAAAACATGCTATAAGTGGTGATTGGTCAGTGAGAATCTTCTGGATGTAGGGTAGGCGGTTGAAGTATCCGTTTAAATTCCACTGAAGAATTGTAAAGTTATTCATGGTGTATATTACAAGGCAAAATATAAAGCAAACAAGGCGAGAAAAAAAATACATGTTGAACATAAGTATGGATAGTAATAAAAAAATACCATCTGCTTGTATCTAAAAAAAAAAAATAATAAAAAAAAAAAAAAAAAATATTGAAAAAATAAACAGTATATAAACATCTACCTAACTACATAATTATTATGAAGGTATGAAATAATTATTATAATTATACATAATTATTATGCAGTAATATTTTCAACATTTTTCAGCATCATTTTGTGTTCTGGAAAAACTGTTTTTAGAAGACGGGTAATCCTAGACTTCATGTTAGGAGAGGTGTCTGGAGAAGAATGGACGTGTTTGAGAATGTTCTTCAGGTTGGTGAGGGGAAGATCAGATTGGGCGACAATCTCCTGTTTCTTCTGGGCATTTCTTAGCTTACCCAAAAGATTACAGAAATCATCTGCCGTCACAGAGGTTTCCTTGGTGTCAGTTATTATTTTAGATACCAAGGATTTAAAACCCTCAGAGAGTTCTGGATCCGCAGGGGGGGAGGAGGAGGTTTTGATTTTTTTTTCATGTTGAGTCTCTGGGGCGGGGCGGGTTCTCTTGTTGTTCTTCGCGGTCTCTGGATTTTTGAGTTCGGGCAGGGCAGGAAACTCCTCAGTTGCGGGCGTAGCGGTTGATACTTGGGGTGTAGTGATGGCGGGCTCTCCCAGAGATTCTAAAGAGGAAGAGAGAGGGGAGGAGAATTTCGGGAAGAAATCATTCTGCGGGGTGTTAGATTCTTCACAGATTTCCATCTCCGAGTTTTTATCACTGAACTGACTGGGCGGGGGAGGAGGAAGAAGGGGACAAGAAGGGGAGGTATTTTCGTCCAAAGGTGGAGAAGAGGGGGAGATGTTTTCTTCTAAAGGTGGAGAAGATGTAAGATTGGTTTTCTCCAATCTTTGTTGGACTGAATGAGCTGGAGTCGATTCAGGACAGTTTTTGGAGACATGTCCCTCCTTTCCGCAGCTGAAACATCTTGGGGTGTCAAATGATAAATAGATTGTGTGTGGGACGTTTCTACATATAACAGTTATGTTAGTAGGGATTTTTTCTTTGTCCTCTGTCCGAATCTGAACTTGTCGCTTGTACGCTAGGATGTGCCGCAAGCGGTAATCTCGCATACCATAATTTGTCAACTTTATGTCAGACATGAGACGAGCACTTTTTTTAAGCTCATTGACTAACAATTCGTTAGGAATATGGGGAGCCACATTATGCAGGTACAAAATGAGTCCTGGATCAATAAGTTTTCTTACCGGTAAAATATGATCGTCTATAGTAACGGACTCATTTTTGGCAGCGAAATCATTCAATACACTTTGAGAAGAAAGATGCATGACTATTCTGGAACCATTTCTTCCTCCATAGATTATTTGCTGAAAATCACCATCAAGGAGATTTCCAACAGCAATAAAATATTTATCAATTGAGATGGAATCTATACATGGGAGAAAGAAAGCACATTCGAGAGGGAGCATTAGGGAATCATTTGCTGGCTTGGATTGAGATTGAAGAGAAAAGGAAGAACTGAAGGATGATGGAGCTGCTGGCCTCTTGTGGGAAAAAGTAGAACCTCGGGAAAGAATGGAAGAGAATGAAGTCATAACGGAGAGAAAATTTCTTCTGAGTTCACGGAATAAAATAAAGTGAGTGGCTGAAATCTGGAAAAATTGCGAACGGGGTCAATAAGTAATAATGGTAGAAATCATGTTATTATATGGATGGGAATAAAGGTAGAAATAGAAAACACTACTATCACAAGAAAAGAAGGGAAAAAGTTCATTGAAAAAAGGTAAAAAACTGTTTTAAACGGAAAAATAGTCAATCAGACATGATTAAGCTCTTCTTTAAAATGACTATGCAAAATTAAACGTTCAAAACTTTAAATAATAACAGAAAAAATGTAAATAACACGGAGCGAAAAATTTGTGACTGCTCTAGTGAAGAGTAGGAAGAAGAATGACTCGTCTGTTAATGTCAACCTAGAAAAGTTTTCCTGGAGAGTGATAAATTCGTATAGTACATACCCGGAAGTTTATAAGTTGGCATTCCCAGGAACATCCCACTGGAAATATTTTGTTTCCATAAACTAAACGATCTGCTAAGGTAACAACGCTGAGTTGGCACTTTTCCAATTAGGTACTTTAACCAATTATTCTATGGATCATTCGTGCTGATCTTCTCATTGATACTCTTAGAAATGTCATCAGTGAGTCTACTTCACTAGTAAAGTTCAGTAAAGATGGTGGTTTGGGTCATATTATGATTAAGTGTGACATTTATTTACGATATGACGAACAGAGAACAGATAGGGGATCACCACAAGTACAGAGGAGGAAGGGTCTTGGTAAAAAACTGTCCCTGGTACAAGAAAAGTATCAGCCAGTATAAACTCATGTCTCTAATTCTTCTTTTTCCCCGAACGCCAAATAGTGCAGAAATGTAGGTATGTATGTATGTCCCTGTGCTTTTGTCAAAGTAATATCACGAGCTTTCAGATCTGTTCCTGACGAGACAGCACGCTAGCAAGCCGGTTAATTATTTCGTAAAAAAAACCTACCTGTCGATTGTAAAGATTACACAATGTAGAAAAGAAAATTTCATATTTATTATCTGTTATTCGATAGGTACATTTTTTGAAGATGTGAGTCAACATATTTTCTCAAAATTTAGGTAGATAGTTTTTTTTAGACCTGTAATTGGTATATCGGTGCGAAAATCATAAAGGCTACGTATGAGTTCGGTGCGGAAAATAAAAAAATGTATGAGTTCGGTGCCGCCTAAAAAAGGTCATGTATGAATTCGGTGCCGCCTAAAAAAGGTCATGTATGAATTCGGTGCCCTGGTACTTGCCCTGATGATCAGGTAATTATAATATTTTTTTCCTTATAGGCATGGCCTTCAATGTATTTTACCTAACCCTACTATAAACCCAAGGCATGGCCTTCATTGTATTTTACCTAACCCTACTATAAACCCAAGGCATGGCCTTCATTGTATTTTACCTAACTCTACTATAAACCCAAGGCATGGCCTTCATTGTATTTTACCTAACCCTACTATAAACCCAAGGCATGGCCTTCATTGTATTTTACCTAACCCTACTATAAACCCAAGGCATGGCCTTCATTGTATTTTACCTAACCCTACTATAAACCCAAGGCATGGCCTTCATTGTATTTTACCTAACCCTACTATTAACCCTAGGCATGGCCTTCAAGGAGGAAATGGACAGCCTTGCTGAATGTAACTGTCTACAACATAATCTACTGACTTAATAACAGCAGGATGACTGTTAACAAGCAACAGAGTACATTATAAAAAAACAATCAATTTATAAGTCATTAGGACCGCACCGAACTCATACATCACCTTTTTTCGGCGGCACCGAATTCATACATGCGAAAAAGGTACGGGTAATCTTCGCACCGAACTCACCTATTGCCATCATAAAGTACCCCTTTCTTTTCAATTTTTTTTTTATTATTATGAAAAGATGACTGTGCCCCGGGACCGCTTTAGCATTACTTCAGGGCACTTTACCTTTACATCCATGCCATTACGGAAACGTAAAATTTCGGTCAGAATTTTCCGCTGCGGCCGGGATTCGAACCTGCAACCTCCGGGTCAGAAACTAATGCTCTTAACCATTCAGTAACGGAGGTCGGCCATGAAGTACCTAAGCAATTGCAGAAGATTACCAAATTTTGGTATGTCCAATATTGTCCATGGCACCTATTTGATCCATCTCAAGCCGCCATCCCAGTTTGATTCACGAACAGATTTTAGAGAGAACGTTGTTTTTTGTTTATGAATATATTTCTCTATCTATCTCTCTCTTTCATTCTTTTGAATTTATAATATGCCTCTAGAAAGAATATTGTAACAAATAATCATCTGAATTCATCGTACGGATATTTTATATTTACATCAACAACTTCTTCTCCTCCTCCTTCAATATACTTCTTCTCCTCCTCCTCCAATATACTTCCTCTCCCAGCCCTCCTCCTGCAACAGTTTCTTCTCCTCAACCTTCCACCACTTCCCTAGTCTCCTCCTCCTCCTCCCCATATATACTTCCTCTCCCAGGCCTTCTCTTTTCCCTTAATTTTTTCTTCTCCTTCCTAATATCTATCTCCTAATACTCCTTCTCCTGCAGCATTTTTTTTCTCCTTCAAATTCCCATCCCGTTCTCCAACTCTTCTTCGCCTCAACACAACCACCTTCCTCTCCTCACCCTAAACTTTGTCTCTTCTCCTCCCAGTTCAGTGATGATGGGAGAAAAGGAGCTGACTGTTGTAAGAGGCACGCAACTTTAATCAAAAGACCACTAATGAGCATGTAAAGGATACCCCAACTTGTCCAAGTCTTCACAAGAGCCGTTGAATGCAGACATTCGTCATTGGTCTTAACATCAATGAACATTTTTTTCTCATGCAAAACATGTCACTTTAAATTATGGTGGTTGGTGTGTATGACCATAGATGTTGACATGTACCACTATAATCTCATAAATGAGAGAGAGATAGATATAGATAAATAGAAATTATGTTGAGTAGGTACAAAAAGTATAATATTATTTTATTGGGTATCCAATGTTTTTTATTTTATTTTAATATGAGCAGGTTATAATTTATTTCGGATCTCAATGTAGATTTCCAGATAAGGTGTCTTACATTACTGAAACCAGAATAAGTATTCTAACTCATAACGTATGGGTATATCGTATATTATCTCATGGGTAAAGAACCTGTCTCATATAATCGCCCATTTCGGATAGCTTATACATAGAGTAAATCACAACACTAACAAATGTATTATTCTTTTTTACATGCTTTTTAAGGTAATAATCGTTGCCATATTGGATAGTTTGTTAGGTTTGAAGCATTATGAGTTGTCCACCACTTATTCTTCCCTGGGCGCTATGATGTTTTCGGCTCAAGACTGATATATCTTTGTATTTACCTATCCATGGATAAAGCAATGGAGAAGTCATAACACCTATACCTATAACTAATGAGTAATAAATAATAATTCCGTGTCCGTGAGATATAGGTATTGATACCTAAATCACGGTAGTGAGAGGGTTATATGGACGCCCAGATCCAATGTCCAGGCTCCTTTCTTGTCCATTGATTCTATTTGGTTTTAACGTCCTGACTTGAGGGAGACAGGACGGGGGTTTTACCCTCCATTCGCTGGAAATCGTATTTGACACGGGAGGAAAAAACAAACTATTACGTTCTTTTGAAGGTAGATAATAACGGTAGCCATATTGGTTAGTTTCTTGTGTGACAGGTTTGAGACATTACGAGTTCTCCATTGCTATAATTCCTCCATAGCTATACCTGACCTGACAGTCTCGATTTTAGAAGCGTGGCGATACTCATACATATCGAACCATTTCTAAGAATTCATCTCACCATCTGCAATCTACAAAATGCCTATAACCTTACCAATCAATCAATCATACACTCTGTCCAAATCATACACTCTATATTATTTCAATTTAGACAGTAAAAGTATTTTATTCTAGTATTGTATTTTTAGGTTAGTTAAGTATCTATTATTACAAATTCATTATAGGCCGAATGTGCTAGAGTATAGTAGTGGAGGAAGCATCAAGTTCATGGGACAAAGAGGGGTGGGGGGAGGGGGTCCAATTTAAAGAAAAATCCGATGTTAATATTAGCGGTAAGGTTTCTCCCCTCCATTTTTTGCACCCTCGCCCCGTCTCCATTTTAGAATAAGAAATAGAAGATATCCTCAAATGGGACGCTTGAGGAGGAGGGTGAAAATGATTTTTGGGTAGTCCTTCTTTTCTTTTGTTATGAGCAGTGTGGGCTGTTGCCTCAAGAGGGCAGCAGTCGCTGAGAAAGTGTCCCGTTTGAGAATATAACGTGGCAGTCTCTGAAACTTGTCTAAAGGATGAATTATACTTTTTTTTACAGAATGTGTAGAAGAGAATGAATGAACTTGATTCCAATTTCAAGGAAATCTGTATGAAATTTATTTACCATGTGGTTGAAATGTTGAATGTCCTGATTGTCAATCATTTCAGCGTTTTTTAGTTTCCATGAGCTAATGCATCATTTGAGAAAGAACACTAAATTTAAATCAGTTATCTAAAATATATGTATTTATAAATGATGTCTCTGAAGACATCATTTCTCATTTCTTGATCCATAAGGCAATCAAAGTTTGATTATTTGTACCTACTCTTCTCCACCACTAAATCTATATTACATACTTGATAATTTTACTATTTTATCAACCTACATCTCAATCACTGAATCAGCTTTCTTTATCCTGTTGCTATTCATAGGTACACTCTACTTAACTTGCTCTGGACCATCTGATTTTCAGGTCAACCAATGAAAGTTCATTGGTTCTCAAATCCCCTTATTCAAAGTCACCTATTGAACAATGTCTTCCTAAATAAATAAAATAATTTCAGATTCTCAATTCGGTATATTTTACTCGTCTAAAAATGAAATCTATACATAGATTATGTTACATATTATAATAATGTACAACATATTATAATAACTACTCAGTCAGCAATAATAATAATATCGCCTCATTTATACTGCCCGATAAGGACTATTAAAGTTCCATTATTACAGCAGTAAGCCCAAGACGTATTATTATGTGGTAAAAATCCCAAATGGAAGGATAACTTGTCATGTCCCGGCTGGGTTTCGAACCCACGATCTCTGGAACCTCTGGATTCACAGAGTGCCGCCTTTACCACTGAGCTATCGGGACAGAATTTTTCTATCAAAAAAGCTTCATCTTGTTCAAGTATTTGCCTCAAGTTCCGATAGAGGCCTCTGATTCTCATCCCGGACCCCTCACACCCTCATCATTGCACCCCTCACACCCTCACCCCTGCACCCCTGAAGCTGCCCCATTTGAGAATACACCTCGACCCGTCCTGGGCTGCCCTCTCATGGCAAACGAACACAGTCCGATTCCATTTCTCCTTCTTGTTGACTCCTTTTTCATTCCATTCTTTTTTTAGTTCTCTCTCCTGTTCCTTTTCATTTTCAAATTCTTGCTTAAAATTTAGGGAAATTAGCTTCCGATGATACATACCTACGATGAAATTGAATTTTATTTATTTAAAATCTTCTTATGAGACACGATTTTCATTCTATTTTCAGCTCCATACATGATAATATCATGATATAGGACTGTAGATTTTCAATAATTTCATAAAATCTACATTCTACAGTCCTATAAGTTGTAAAAAAATACAAAAAAAAAAATCATCGTTCTAGTTAGGTAGATTCAAAATTGTTCTAAAAATTATAGCCAAAATTAAATAACATTTAAATTTCGCGGTTTTTTGTGCCAAAAGCTTCACAAAATCTCGTATGATATCGCGATATCACAGACTAATAATATACTAATAGCTAATTGCTAATAATATTACCTCGTGATATTCGCCAAAAATCACACAGTATTATAAGCGTTATTCGTAGATAACCTCGCAATGTTCGCTGATAATCTCGCGGTGATTGCGGAAAACCTCAAAGTATCCTAATAATATATATAACCTCGCAGTAATCGTGGATAATCTAGCAGTATTAAATTTGTTCAAAATCTCGTAGTACTTGAGGACAAGATGAACAAGATCGCTGTATTTGCTGATGATCTCCCGGTGTTTGTGCAGGGTAAAGATAATCTCACCAAAGTATTCGTTGATATTCTCGCAGAATTCTTGTATAATTTCGCTGATAATCTCCCGGTATTTGTGGGAAATGATAATTTCGCGACAGTATTAGCTGATAACTTCGTAGAATTATTGTATAACCTCGCTGATAATCTCCCGGTATCTGTGGAAAATGATAATCTCGCCACAGTATTACCAGATAACTTCGTAGAATTCTTGTATTCTCTCGCTGATAATCTCCAGGTATTTGTGGATAATGATAATCTCACCACACAGTATAAGCTGATAACTTCGCAGAATTCTTGTATAATTTCGCTGTTAATCTCCCGGTATTTGTGGGAAATGATAATTTCGCGACAGTATTAGCTGATAACTTCGTAGAATTCTTGTATAACCTCGCTGATAATCTCCCGGTATCTGCAATGTGGAAAATGATAATCTCGCCACAGTATTACCAGATAACTTCGTAGAATTCTTGTATTCTCTCGCTGATAATCTCCAGGTATTTGTGGATAATGATAATCTCACCACACAGTATTAGCTGATAACTTCGCAGAATTCTTGTATGTTTTCGCTGATAATTTTTGTGGATGATGATAATCTCGCAGCAGTATTCGCTGATATCCTTGCATTTAAAGTTGCTTTCAAAAAAAATGTTCTTTGGTTATATTATCACCAAGTGAGTCACTCATTTACTCATCCTAAGTGGGCGCGAGAATAGACAACAGAACGTGGATTGTCATGATGACCACATGGATGGGGATTCGAAACCAAAACGGTCACCAATCCATGTCCTCACCACGCTGGACATTGCTTGACTTAACCGACACTGCCCGACAGTACCGAAAGCGTCGACTCTCTGTTTCAATACCTGAAAGCTATCAGACACTACAATAATATGTTTTAACCAATCTAAGGAATGAGTGCGAACGACCTGTCTGCCCACAAGGTTAAAACGCTTGAAGGGGGAATAAATAAATAATAGGAAACTACGAGCAATCTAACAAGAACCTTTTTTAAAGCAGAAAAATAGTAAAATTTTATCTGTCATGGAAAAACGTCTTCTTAGCCAAATTGCAAAACATGACAAATCATTTTATATCCTTGCGGGAATCAAACGATGTAAGCATCTTAAATGCAAAAGTATTCAACTATGTAGTATGAATTATGCATCAAACGAAAGCGCAGAGATTGTTTGTAAGGTTTTGTACGAAAATTTCATGAAACCTTCGGCTGTAAATTATGTAAATCAGAAAAATAAACAATAGTTACCTACACTATAGGTACGCATTTACAGCCGGTATAGCATGTATAATGAGTCCTTCTTACGTGATCTATTAGTGTTAGAGATAACGTGGATGTAGTAAAATTAGGGTGATAGAATGAGAATTAGGAACTGGTCCGTTGAGATGCTGCATCTGTTCGCGGGTCCGGTTTTCAGGTGACCTCTGACCCTGAGAGTCTTTTTTCATTCAAATTTTTGACAAAAGAAGAGAAGGGTCGCAAAAAACTGCTCTTTTCAGCTTTTTGAAATATAGGACTTTAATTACAACGAGTAATTCGTGACCATGTTACGCTCTCGCTGTAGGAAGATCCAGTATCTTCGCATTAGTGAAATAGACTCAGAGATAATAAAGTTGCAACCTTGAATGGTACTTACTAAATTCTATTTGTTTTGATATTGATTCAAATTTCAGACTCACGAATATGACAGTAGGACAGGATTTGTCTAAAGATATAGCCAAACAGGTAGTCAGGGACATAAATTTACATCTGAAGTATCGGTATACACTATTATCTCATTATTTAGCGGAACAAAGAAGCCTGGATTCAGCATTCTATACCATGGAAAGCAAACATCTATTCATAATTTTTATTACCTTATATTACTTTATACCTACCTAATTAAAATAAACATCTTAATATATAAATTTCAAAGACATTGACTGACTGACCACTGACTGATCATCGCTCTACAGCCCAAACTGATGTAAGTCCTAGGAAGCTGAAATTTGGTAGGTAGCTTTGTCTTATAGTCTAGATGGGCAAAAAGACGGGATTTTTCGAAATTCCCACTACAACATCTGCCATTGGCGAAAAAGGATTTTTTGCTTTCACGGCCATGCCTCGGCCCGCAAAGCGGGCGACAGCCCGCTAGTTGTTTATAAATATAAATAATAAAATGTTTTTAATCAGATCTTAATGTAAATCTACCTATGTGTATCTAGTAATCAGTGAGTAATAATAATAATATAATAATAATGCTTTTTCTTTGTGTTATTATGTCACAATTTTAGTGGGTAGCGCAGAATCATAGGACTTCACCACTTTAATTTATAATATCTTGTATTATTTTTTTGCCTAAGACTCTGCCACTATGAGTGGACCCCGAACATCCAAGTACAGAGCAGAAAAAATCCTCCCCCGCTGGGAATCGAACCCAGGTCACCATGTGTGCAATGCCTAGCGCGCTAACTCGCTCTGCCACAGTGACTAGTGTAATCAGTGAGTATACCTTATACACACAAATATTTAATAAGTGCTTAATGACTGATTCATGATCAAAATAGCAAAAATGTCACAATTATATACCTAAGTCGGGAATTAGAAGTTTCTCCCACTAAGAAGGTAGGTAAGAAATAAGACTGACCTCAATAGCTTGATCGATAAGGCGGTGGACTTGGAATCTGGAGGTCGGTGGTTCAATTCCTGGGTTTGGCGGAGATTTAGTAAAGCGAGTTTGAGTAGTTATGATATCAAGAAAGTGATTAATATAAATATGATACTTTAACTTAGGTAAGAAATAAATTAATAATGAAATACCTAACTTGTAGCAGAGTCATGTTTTTTATATTCAGATAAGGTTTCACGGCGATGACTGCCTAAAGGAGTAGGTGTTGCAGTATTTTGGGTACACAAATTCCTGTTCCTACTGATATTAAAATTGTTAAAAAAGGTAATCTCTATATATAAAACAGAAATAAGGACTACCTACCTACCTACCTACCTACCTACCTACCTACCTACCTACCTATGTTTGTTTGTTTGTCCGGAGTTGTTTAGCCAAAACGGTAAGAGATAGCGAAAAATGTCTCAGAATTGACCCCCCCAAAACCATTATCGCTTTGTCCAGAAAAATTATAAAAAGTTCAAAAAGGCATTGCTGTCCAGCAGTACGGCCATGCCTTAGTAAATTTGAAATTTAGTCCCGTTGCAAAGCACGGGCAAACGGCTAGTTTCTTATAATTATGAGTCATAAGCTCATGGTGAGCAGAAATCTTGCCCTTACCACCACGGCACCACGCATTTGTACTTTTTATTCTGATTAAAATCCTGAGGATGGAATCATTGGGGAGTAACAAGGACAGGGAATGAAAAGAATTGTTAAAAAAATACAAAGAAATAAAGGAAGGAAAATAAGAGAGCGAACAATAGATAAAACCGAAGCTAATATTTTCCGCCATATTAAATATTCTGCGCAAAACCAGTGCAAAATTTGAGATTTCAAAAAAAAAATCTCTTTCTAATTGATTTCAGTGCTCGAAATAGAAACTGAAGTTAATATTTAAAAATTTAAACTATCATATTATTTGTGTTAGTCACATTAATGTGATGTCACTATTACTCAAACTCGCAAAAATATGTCTCATACTTGGGACTCGCAACTCCAGCCAGATTACGGAGTTCGGCACCTTTTGGACGGCGCATTATTATAAGAAAAGGTACCGCAATTGTGCCTCGTGGAATATAAGTCTTACTATTATACAATTTAGATCAAGTTTTATTAACCGTAAAACCATTATACATACAAGGAATATTTATAATAATTATCAAAACATAACTTGATTAAGGACAGTGCTAATGTCAACGACATTCTAATACAATATTGATAAGTTGATAACTAATACAATTTAAGTGCATCTACTAAAAAAAATCCTTATCTACCCTATGTAAAGAAAATCTGACTGCTAATCCAGTGGTCGCGGGTTCAAAACCCAACCGGGACATGACAAGTTGACCACGTAGTAATACTTATTGGGCTTACTGCTGGAATAATGGGACTCATTAGTAGAAATAAGGTGATATTATTATTATTTTGTATATTGCGTCAGATTTATAATAAATTTAATTGTTTATCTCATGTTACAATAAATGAAAACCCATCGAACTTAGGTCTTTCGAAAATTTATTATTATGATTGTTCAAATTAAATATTCCACCGATAATGTGAAGGCAGCTATTAATCTAACTTGAGGAACGGATCACGTTCCTAACATGCCGTCATGCCCTCAACTAATGCATATAATTCCAGCACCTATGCTTACAAATATGGTTAACATGGTAGTTTTATTTATGAGAAACATTGCAAAGGTAGATCAATTCCTACCTTGGGACAGTGGAGTTGACTAGACATTAATATGGGCTAAACGTAATTGGGTTTAATTGCAAGCTAAAAATTCAGAATGAATAAATGTACTGCTCCTACAAAATTCTCACAAAAATGTTCTCCTCATAATACGTCACTGCTTTACGCTGGATATTTTTCTTCTTTTATTTATTTCTATTCATATTTTCTTTAATTTTTCATTGTGAAGAATCTCTCCTGGTGTTTTTTCTTCATTAAAATGTTAATATTTAATTCCGTTTAGGTTTTTGTTGTTTCCCTCTCGCTGAAGTCAGTTCTCATTCCCAACTTCTTACTGAGAACATGTTTAATTGTTTATGTTTACTATTCTTTCGGTTTATCTTTATGAGCCAGTGTCGATGGAATGTTCAATGCACCAGTTTTCTCAAGTTAAGAAACGTCCGCAAGTTAAGAAAGATAGTCGCCTAGATGGGAAGTATAGTTTCACTTCTTGCGCATCAGAGGGGATGTGTACAACTGATGGATAGGTAAGCTACAACACAGACCACAAGCGTCTACTGAAGCTCCTGTTTTATGACTATGAAATAAAAAAGTTTGAAAAATAATAATTAGTGTTTTAATTAACTCATATTAACCATCTGAAGAACGTGGAGTCTGAGGATTTCTGAATAAACTGTAGGTATGTTTAATAATATTATTATTTATATCACTCTCCAATAATATTGATTAGGATTCATGGAATCTCGATGAATCTGGCAAAATCGTTTGCTTGAAATCACGAAAGGCAATCAGTAAAAAATCCTTCGTCAGTTTAATCACACTTTACTTAAGCTAAACCTCGCCAGTAAAATAGGTACTCACAAGTCGCAGTTCGTGGCATGGTCCATGTTAACATTTTTAATCTGAAGACATAAGACACCATGCGCTATGACTATGAGAAACTTTGTCACAGAGTAACAATACCTAGTGCTGGTTCCATTTTTAACACATTGAACTGTATTTAAAAAAAAAAATGTATTTTAAACTTGGGGTATTTTTTTCTCAAAATTATCACAAAGCAGACATTTCTTTCCTCTCTGAATTTTTTATTTCAAAAAAGTTTCTTTGCTTTTATGGAGGAGAAGTCTGTTTAATTTCCATTCTTTTGATATTTTATCTTAAATTCAAAGGCTTCAATGAGGGAATCATCCCCTGGAAGATATAGAGGAAAAATCTTTTGTTTTCCTTCCTCCATCTTTTACTTCTACATGGAAACTCGTGTACTATTAATAAAATCTATGATGTAATGACCAACTTGCTTCTTATTCAGGATTTGTGAACAATAATCAATTATTTTTAAAGCTTACATCAATAACATCAATAGTATTCAAAATCCCTTCGAAGTTGAAATCCACGGACAGCTGTTTTGTTGTAGTTGGTTTTCTCACTTTGGAGTCTGGTATAGCTTTGCAGAACCCAACAATAGACTTTTCACTTTAACAAATCTGGAAATATGTTTTTTATGCGAAAAAGTTAAGAAGTTGTGCGTTTGACTTGGGCAAAATATTTTACAGCATAGTTGCCCAGGACTATTAAATAACTGGATCAAGTAAATATCATATCTACAAAAAAAATCTGGTGTAAACATCACACAACTTCCCTTATCCCCAAAAAAAATCAAATTCCGCCACTGGTGACTCAACGGTAACAGATAGCTACGGAATTTAGTGCCAAATTCGTAATCAGCACCTCAAAATCATTGAATTTGATATGTCACAACCCAGATCTTGATGAATAATAAAAAAGTTAGTCAAAGCTGGTTTCCCCACCCCTTTTTTGCGGTCACTCTTTGCTGCCCTGCGACCGCAGAGTGTGGTTTGTGTGGTATATCAGATCTACTTTCATACCAAAATTTCAAGTCTCTAGCTTTTACTGTTCTCGAGATATCTTGTTCCAGAAATGTGAAAAACTGGGTAAGTCAAATTTTCGACAAATACAATAGGTACTCGTACTTTCCTTATTATAGGATAAGGAAAGTAAAATTTTATCAGTCATAGGTACAGGTAGTATAAGTATACTTGTTTTGTGAGAAAATTCAATATTGAATGTACGAGGTTTGGCTATTAAGTTCGTAGATTCTTTCCATAAAACGATGTGTGTTTAACTTACCCAACTTTAGTAGTTATCTCCTTCAATGTACTCCCCTCCTCTATCCCTACAACGTTCTAAGCAAATTTTACATTGATCGAAACAGTGGTGGAGGTCATTTTGTGTGAGGCCTTTCAAGACTTTTGCCGGATTTTTCTTAACGTCATTTACGCTGTCAAATCTGGTACCTTTCAGGGTAGATTTGATTTTTGGCAATAAGTAAAATTCGCACGGGGCCAGGTCGGGTGATTAAGGAGGGTGTTCCAACACTGGGATGTTGTACTTGGATAGGAACGTCTTCACGGAGAAGGCACTGAGGGCTGGCGCATGGCACCATTTTTGCGCAAACTTTTGTCATGTTGAAATTTTCGTGCAAAATTTGTCTCACACATTATCTATTAATTTTAAGTGTATCAGCCATTAGTCCTAGAATTAATTTACGGTCAGAACGAATCATAACACCAATTTTTTCAATGTTTTCGTCAGTTTTTGAGGTTTGGGGGCGACCAGGACGTGGATCGTCCTCAACATCTTCCTGACCACCTTGAAACCGTTTAAACCTATTATAAAGCGTTGATCTTTTCAAACATGACTCCTGGTACACTGTCTTTAACAAAGAAAAAGTTTTACCAGAAAGTTTTACGTAAAATTCAATAATCACTCGTTGCTCAACGTTTGTATCAATCATAATTCCGGCAAAATTAAAAAAGGTGTCTTACGCGTCGGGCTATTACAACAGAACTAATTACAGTACAGGCATGTGACAGCTATCAACCAAAACACAAGACTTGAAGCTTTCTAAACATGTTCATCATATCTTCCTAGCATGGACAGCTTTTCCTTAGCGGCTCGCGTCTACGAACTTAATAGCCAAACCTCGTATTTTGTTAAAATAGGATTTCCTCTAATAAACCTAAAAAACTAAAAGTATTTCGGCATGACCAATACTTGAACTACATGCAACCTCTTGGTTTGGATTCCACAACTCTCAATACCATGGAGTATATCTAAGTATTACATAGAGATATCATTGAGTATTACTATGTAATTAGATACCATGAGTATTACTTAGTTCTAATGATCGTCCTACTAATGTAACATGTAAGAAGAGGATGTTGCGCCTCCACCATTCCACTAATAATTTATTTCACTCCGCCACACAAAAGTTCAAAAAGATAATGCCCTACTGATAATAATTATGATGGCTTTGGAAGAGGGGAGGAGGGCTCACAAGAATTCAGATAGTTTAGTGAAGCGTATTACATCTTCAGAATTAAGAAGAGAGAGAAAGAGAGAGCTCAGAAAAGAAAGTGGAAGGAAGTAGAGAGAGAAGAATTCTGGGTTTGAAGGTGAATAGAACGGAGCAGCGGAGATGGCGGTAAGTTTACAGGGTTCATCAAATTGGTAAGATGTGAAGATGGCCTTTGAAGATGCACTTGTACAAACTACTTACTTATAATAATAATACTCTTTAGTGGAAAGTTACCACCAGGCGAGGTTAATGCTCAAAGCATTTTCTACCACCTAACCCTCAGAGTCTTCGTATTATGTGGTCACAAACTCAAATTAATGAGGAAAAATTCATGCACTGGGTGGAATTCAAACCAACGGATCCCTACGCTAATTGGATTACCAGAGTAGCGCCTTAACCACTTGAGTATCAGTGCATCTTTTCTTTTCAGGTTTAACTTCACCAATCATATCTTGTTCCCAAAATCAAGCGACTTATTGGTATCAGTAGGGCTGTCGGCTACCAAAGCTCCTTGTGACTGCGACCTTAAATAGATCTTTTGTGAAATGAGCCACATATTAAATTGCTTCAGATCATCTTGGATACAGGTCCGGATTAGCTGACTGCATGTGAGATGGGAGTATAGATGTGTGTCGGCAAAATGTCCTCTATCAGAGATGTCGTCCTCCTTGAAACTCTGTAACTTGTAGGTATATTTTGCACCTCAACACACAAATTCTAAGGCACTTAAGAAACTACCATCTTGAATAAATATAAGGTATGTTGGTTCTAGCTGCTACAGTTATTTATTTCTATTAGAGTAGAGTGTTATCAAAAAATCTTATAAAGAATAAATGGAATTGAAACTTGAAATTGAAAGAACAACAGCAAAACTTAAAAACTTGTCATAAACTGCGGTACCTTTTTCACTCATAAGGTCGATCTTGCTATCCTGTATGCCTATTGGTCAAAGTTTCTTCGTTGAGGAGGGTAAGCGAGTTATTGTGTATTGCATATGCTCGGTGAAGCGTGTGCCCAAGGTACAAAGCTCCGCAACTTTCATCATATTTAAGACGAATATTCCCTTCCCGACGAGAAATATTAGATGATGAACTGGGCGAAACTTACAACGAGGGGGTAGCAGAGGCTGGTGGAGGGGAAGTTAAGAAGAATGGTGGAGGGGGACCAACGGCATAAATAAGATTACGATATTTAGATTTAATTAAAAATCTTTGCCGACCTCCGGACTGTGAAACGAGTTGGAGAACTATTTCTTTGTGTTGTGTTCTGGTCGGTCGCTTGTGATGGAAGGTATTTTATCTCTTGTTCACTTGACTTGACGGGCGTTTCGCAATCTTTTAGTTTACAGATCTGAAACGCATTTGAAACCTCGGGCTTTCAAATTCAAATGCGTTTCCTAAATCGGCAAAAGTCTACTATGCTCCCAGGTAGTTTAAAATGCACAATTGATGGCTCCCTGTTGTCGAAATATCCTTTTTCTATATATAAAAAAAATATATCACTAAACCAATAAAATCAATGTAGGTAAATTGCATAATGTGTTTTCAATCCCAAGAAACAAACATGGCCGCCATATAATAATCAAAAAGTAGAGGTAATAAAATAATATTCTCTGATATGGAAAGCAATAAAGGATCAATCAATAGACCGAGATCAGCCATTTCGAAATAAGAATATCGGGAGGGTTGAGTTTTGGAAAATAAAAATGTAAGAAGAAAATCTGAACAGTGGGGTGGAAAGTAATATCTGCATCCGAGGGGGTCTGAACTGGAGACTGAGGATTCAGTGGCGAACAGCCAGAGCCGGGATCCCATTGAGAGCAATATTTTGTCTCGCAACGTTGCCAAGCGTTTCGCAACGATCCATGCTTCGCTCTCCCTGTAGAATCAAATGAGATCGAATACTCTGACTGATCACTGATAGCCGGGTCGAACGGCCGGTGTTAGGTCCCTGTTGATAACATTTAGATTTAACACTTAGAAGACCGGCATGGTTTTTCGTGAATTCTCTTGTGGGACCGGCGATAATGCGGCTATACCGACCCCGTGTACCACCGGTGGTACACCCGGTCGTCTAAGTGTTAAGGTCACGTGTTCAATTTGGAGTTCTGTGATTGGTGTAAATTGATCGAGTGACCTTAAATTTACACGAGAAAGGACATTGCTTCGCAACGCTTTGCAACATTTCCCGTTTATAATTCGAGACAGAATGTTGCGAAGCAACAAAATGTTTCACTCTGTGGGATCCCAGCTTGGCCTCTTGCTTGTTGCGTGGTCTTGATCCAGGACTTTTCCTGTTCAAATTCCAGAGTTGAATAAACATTAATCGTATGTCACCTTTATTTATATGAGCGGTCTTGGGTCCGCTCCATGAGGTGGGTATTGTCGTAAAACCCGACAGGACTTACATTACCCTCCAAGATAAGAATAACAAAATTATTCCTTTTAATGAATCATAAAATAGGATTAGTACCAATAGAAGTCAGACTGTTCCTCAAGTCGGAGATTCTACTATCAATCTCAGCTCACTATTGTCCGACTCGAGGGATAGTATGGATTATTTTTGTTGTGATGTCTTTTACCGTTCACTCGATGAAGACTTAAATGATCAGATTACCTCAATCTTGCGTAATAGTTCATTGTATTAGAATTTAGGTTTGTTGGTATAGTTTTACATATAGGTAATTCTAATTCATAATTTTTTAATCATACCTATTAGAGAAGACATCTGTGTGCGTCCAAATGTGCACTTATCTTCTAATAGCCCAGGCAAATTAGTGCTCTAGCGTCAAAAAATTGCTCAATAGCTGGAAATCGTTTTAAACCCTTAAAGGGGTCCTGAATAATGGGTATATGAGTTTGCGACGGATTTTAGGTTGTGCTTCCGAGTTTAGGGCCTAAATAGTGCAAATTTTTTTCACTTTTTTTAAAATTGCGCTTATAACTCAAAATGTATTTATTCTACAGAAAATTTTACTCAGTTCTTGTCTAAGGAACATAAAATTATGCGTCTAATGACGTTTGAATCATTAAAAAAGGTTAAGCCGTTCAGCCACAATCGCTCCTCAAAGATGGGTGGTTTTTTCAAACATATCTCAAATTTTGAAAATTCTCAACTTTTAACGCCTGTAAGTCAAAAAGGACTGCACCAATTGAAAAATTTAATAGAATCGAACTAGTAGAAAATGTAATTTTAAGTAAAATACTGTTTGAAATTTGAAATTTGCTCACTCCAGTGCTGAGATATGAATTTTAAACCGAAAGTGTTCCTAGAGCCAAATTTTCGCTAAGGCAGTGCAACGCAAAAAACTTCGTCTGAACTCTAAAATTATCACATTCTTACAACTTTTCAAGCAAAACTGAACGTTATCTACTGAATTCATTCGAATAGGTAGTTTAAAATATTGAGAAACTTGCACTGAATTTTACTAAGATCTGTTTACTGAACATGTGATTTCAAGACAGCAGGCACACTATGGAGGATGTAACTTGTTTTATATGCGGGAACATTGTGCAAGAAGGAGCGGATAGAGGAATATTAAAGGAAAAGTCACTTCGAACGTTTATTGAGGCCAGCAGGAGGAGGAATGATGGGCATCACACGTGGTTACAGACTCAGAAATCTGTTATACTTCACGAGAAGTGTCGCAAAGGTGTCTACACGAAGGAGCCAAACATTGTAAAAGCCGAAAAAGAAGCAGGAAACGGAAGCCGTGTGACAAGGGCCGTGAGGAAATACCAAAATTCAACTTTAAGGAGCTCTGCTTCTACTGTGGAAAAGATGCCTCTGAAAGCTTCAAGGTTAAACAGAAAAAGCTTCCTCTTCATAGACGTGAAATTCAGACACAAGAAATAATGCAAAAAATTAAAGGTTCTGCAATTGCCAGAGGAGATGAAATGGGGGCGGTGGTATTGCGTAAGATGGCAACTGAATCAGACCTCGTAGCCGCTGAAGGCAAATACGATTCTTGTCGTGGTATGTTCTTTAATTCACGCCCATCTATGGATCCTGATGCAGCTCAAGGTATATCTGGACGAGGGGAGTGAATTAATGTAGTAACTGGGGCTTTGAAGCCGAAAGACCTAAGTTTCCCAGTTACTGGGGTTTAACGAAGAAAAGGCCGCTGGTTCAATAACGCTACTACGAAAGGTGTAGGTGTATTAAAGAGTATTAAATTTACACGGAAAGATAAAAGGAAGAAATAAACTACTACTATGAAATGAGATTGGATGATCTTACCTTGAGTACTTGTACCAAGTACTTACGCCTTTAGAAGGGGATCAAAGGTGGTAGATCGAGGAAGGAGAGAAGACGTACCCTGACCACTGGTTGTTACAATCTGAACGAGGCATCGTCGTTCCCAATCTATCGTACCGAATCTCTGGCTTTCTTTTAAGATCATATGATATGCCTATCATCTGATATCGAAGTGTTATCTCTAACAGTTAGGGGCGTAGAGATCGAGTGATATGCGTGGGGTAAGTTTGGAGTCAATTCAAACTGGAGTCACATGGCGTGAACAGGGAGAGTTCGCTCAAACTGGTCACTAGTGGGATTGATTTCACCTTCAGTATGGAGGTTCTAGGTACTAACGACTTCTTAGGAGTGAAGCACTGAATACCCCCTCATAGCATGGAACGTATCATGGCCTTATCATCACTAAAAATTCATTAACTCAATTCGTATATGACAACGCCGATATAAACATGGATACCATTGATGGCCATGAAAAGTGGTTCACTCCTAAGAAGTCGTTAGTACCCAGAACCTCCATATCTTTTCCACAGTAGAAGCAGAGCTCCTTGAAGTTGAATTTTGGTATTTCCTCACGGCCTCTTGTCACACGGCTTCCGTTTCTTGCTTCTTTTTCGGCCTTTACAGTGTTTGACTCCTTCGTGTAGACACCTTTGCGACACTTCTCGTGAAGTATAACAGATCTTTGAGTCTGTAACCACGTGTGATGCACATCATTTCTCCTCCTGCTGTCCTCAATGAACATTCGAAGTGACTTTTCCTTTAATATTCCTCTATCTTTGCCTTTAATATGTTGTAGTTACTGTAGCCGAGTGAGTTAGCGCGCTAGGCATTGCACGCATGGTGACCTGGGTTCAATTCCCAGCGGGATGGGATTTTTTCTGCTCTGTAGCTCTGTACTTGGATGTTCGGGGTCCACTCATACTTCGTGAGTCGTGAGGAAAAAAGAGTAGCTGCTTTGATATGAAGTAGCGACCAGTGGCTGAATCATAGGCACACAAATAATACAAGATATTGTAAATTAAACTGGCAAAGTTCTATGATTCTGCGCTACCCACTAAAACTGTGACATAACAACACAAAGAAAATGCATTTTTATTATTATATTATTATTAATATTCCTTCTTGCACAATGTTCCCGCATATAAAACAAGTTACATCCTCCATAGTGTGCCAGCTGTCTTGAAATCACAACATGTTCAGTGAAGATCTTAGTAAAATTCAGTGCAAGTTTCTCAAAATTTTAAATTACCTATTCGACTGAATTCAATAGATTACGTTCAGTTTTGCTTGAAAAGTTGTAGGAATATGAGAATTTTAGAGGTATAAGTACTACCTATATGTAGGTATAAATAGGTAAATGTACCTCTATGTATGTGTATATCTATGAATATTTTCAAATAATAATTTTAGATTTTTTTAAGAATATATTTATAACCATTCAGCTAATAATTATAAAAATTGAATACTATCTACGATTAGGTTGCAAAATTTTAGTGAAAATATATAAGAGTGAGTTTTGTATCTCAACCCAACAATGGGGAAGTAAAATTCTGGGGGCTTGGTCTTTTTCTTGTATCATTCCTCCCTCAACAATAGGAGAGTAATTAGAGAAAATAAGAGAAAAAGAAGAAGCTGAAGGAAAATGAGAAAAAAACATTTTCCTGTGAGATTGAGCAGAGGGGCGGGAGAAGGAGAGTTTCCCGCTATTAGACATATTGTTTTCATATGGAAGTTATGGAGGATCCAGGAGGATATTGAGATCCTCCAGCACATATGAGACTATTGTCTGAGCTTCAGGCTAGAATATAGAAGGGAAAAAATCGTTGATACAATAATTTCCAATATATTGGTAGAAAAAATGTTGAGAGAACAGGTAAAAGCAAACGAATTTGAGGTAGAAATAAATCAAATTCAACAAATCGAATGTAAACAAACCAGCAAGGGACTCTCACATTATAGACCAGCAAGGGATTATATACTTATTTCGCTCACAGAAAATCTTTTTGTGACTTCTTCGTGCTTTGGACCTTATTATTGGTGTGCTTGTGTTTAAACAAGCTCATAACCAGAGACTTCTTGATGCTGGCAATCCGGCCCAACCCAGTCTGGGTGAGGTTTATGAGTTACATGCGAATAGAGGGTAATCCCCCGTTTCGCTTTAACCTAGCTGTTGAATGGGACCTAAAACCCCAGTTAATAAAAAAAAAAGCAATCTGTTTTATTTACGAATCTTCCTGCTGAAAATCACTCCAGAAAAAATCAAATTTTATATTAACTTTTTTTCTTTAATATTTTTTACGTAATACGTATGTCATTGCAAAATGGTTCTAAAAGAGCTTAAAATACCTAGATAACCACCGGGCTATTCCAACGTAGGTACTTGCCTGATACTTTTAGCAAGCTATGTGTTCATATGATGCATTGAGCAATCTTCTCTACTTTCTACCTCGTGCTGTATTGCAGTTGACTTCACAATATTTCTAATATAAAGAAAATTCCTTCCTTCCTTGATTTAGGTAAGTGCACGCATACATACCTACTATTCATTACGAAGAACGGTGCATTGATAACTTAGATGTACGCATGGTTCAAGACTGTTTTTTTTTTTATTTTTTTTTAAAGATGAGTGTTTTCACAGCCTTTTTTTATGCCAGTAAACAGGAGCTACTGTAGACGCTTGTGGTCTGTGTTGTAGCCTGCCCATCCCGTAGTATGCCTCCCCTCTGATGGGCGAGAAGTGACATAATACTTCCAATTTAGGTGCTGGGTCAACACGAGCGCACCGGAAAGTATTCCTTACAAACAACTGTAAGGGATATCACTATATATATATTATTTTTTTTTAAAGATGATGTTTTCACAGCCGTTTTTATTTCGTAGCCATGAAACAGGAGCTTATTCCTGTTTAAACAGTAAATATTTCTCAGTAAGTAGGTTGAAAGATTCTTACACTCTTTAAATGCTACCGTATTAACTTCTTTTCCAAAATAGACGGCAGAGGTTTATGGGACAACATATTATGGAATCACGTGGGAGACAATTATGTCATGGATGGAAGCAAGTGAGAGAGAAGAGTCAAAATGGAAAAAACGTCCTCAGAAAAACTGTATACAGTGCTGTACAGATACACTATACCTACTTTACCACCAACATCTAGAATCGCAGAAGAAGGGCTTTCTAAAAAAAAAAAAAAAAAAAAAAAAAAAAAAAAACAGGCTGGTATATCTTAAGAGATTATAAAACATAGACCTGTTGGCTGGCGCTACTTGACGAGCGCTTTGCCTACCGGCGAGCTTGATAAATCGGGGAAGACCTTTGGTAATGAAAAATGCAAGATAGAGAGGGTTAGAAACTTTGCGAACTACAACACTGACAAGAAATCACCAATGTAACCAGTGTTCTTTGTTTGATTCGCCATCAGAGTATCATGAGTGCAGCTTGTAAAAATGTTAAATCTTCAGAAAAGTAGGTAGTAGGTGCTTAATTTAAAAATTAACAATCAGTCCAACTCTTGACTGAATTAAAAGAACACAAAATCTAGCCTGCCTTTCATAGAAGTAGGCTATTTGTTTTCCTTGGAAATAATGATAATCAAATCAGAGTAGGTAATCCAACCTGTTCAAGGCTCAAGAGTTTATATCTCTTTATTTAACAAAACTAGACTTCTTACAAATAGATTATTTCTTCCATTGGCTCAGTGGAAGGTAAAGAGCCTAATACACTCGGCTCAAGAGTAGAGAGTAGCTTTAGATAATGTAGATACTTTTGGATTAATAGGTGCGTGGACACAACGAAGGCCTATACCCTGGGCCCTGGGGTTGAGCCAGTACCGCGTAACATAATATAAACCATGTAGGTATTGTTATTGAAAAAATTATAATAAAATGTTTCGATTTAATGTAGGCGGCCACAAAAATCATATTATAAAGCTGTAGGTACCAGGGTCTGGGGGCGAGGGTCTAGGGATTCTAGGGTGTAAGTATAGACCTAGGGTCCTCGTTATGGCCGCGTACTAAGAAATGAACTGTAAAAAATGAGACAAGATAAGACTAAACAATAAAAATTTCGTCTCGAAATCACAACAGGAGGCAGAATTTTGTCTCTTCAGGTGAAATATAAATGAGGTAAAATAATATCTGTCTACAAAAATAGAATAAACTAAATAGATTGAACAATCTTCTTTAGCTTAATCATAATTACCTATCTATCACCTATTATCAGATAATCTAAATTTCCTAGCATTGACACTGGACAATAAATAAAATCACTGGTTCACAAAATATTCGTCTCTCCTGACTGACTCAGCAATGCTTTTAATAATGGGCTTTACCGTATCTCTCAAGACTTATAAACTCAGCGAGTTACGGCGATAACTTGGATCTTTTTAAGTTTGTTGAAATGGATTCAAGGGTTAATGATTTCATCTTCACTATTAGACATCTTACGCCGTGTGGTTTTAGAAAAATACTTTTTGCCTTGCATTATTGGATTGACCGGCAACATTGGACCTTTAACCTAAAATATTTTTGGTAGCAAAAATTTAAAATTCAAAACCGGAAAATTTTAAGAAATTTGAATTACAATAAAGTAATATTCTGATCTTTTATTACTTGAAGTTACTATCACAATCAATTTGATCTTTTAAATTAATCTTTTAAACAATGTAAGAAACTCTATCACATTATTTCATACTACAATAATCGGGTCAGAGAATCCCCATAAACCAAAAATTTATTGGAAGAGGTAAGTAGGTATATTTTGGAAGAAAAGCCTTTCCCAAAGATGAAAACAATACCACGGGACATATTTCCGCACTCAGTTCTTTCTGGTTTTAAAAATACCCAGGTGTATTGTACAGGTATTCCTAAAACACTTCCATCAACAGCTCAGAACTAGCTAGCCAGTGCTAAAGTTGTATGGAATCCACTAATTTTTAGACTTTTTGGTAAAAACTTTGTGATGCTGGTATTTTGGTCCAACCCAGGCTTTTTTTTATTAAGAGAGGTGGTATAATCTGTAGACGAACACTAGATTTTTATCCTAGTGAACAGTGTGAGTACTGAGATGCGGACAACAGTGCATCATCCTCACTATAAACCACCTCTCCCCCTGAACATATGATCCCGGAACCCTTCAAAACATTAAATCGGGTATCATATGCTAAAAGGTCTCCCATTATGTGTTTTGGGGTTTCTCTCTTTCTTTTCTTTCTCGTTTATAATTTTTCTGATCATTTCTTCGATGTTTTTTCCAGCTTTCAGTGAACTTAGCATTTTTTCAAATTATATTTTCCTCACTCAGTTGTCCTTCTATTCTGAGACATTTTGCTCTTAGATTATTGAACCTCTTGCAGAAGAAGACAGTATGCACTGGATTATCTTTAGGATTGTGACAGTATCTGCACTTTTCGTCCCTTGACTTTTTAATTTTGAATTGGAAGGTTCCAAAATGACCATGACCAGTCAAAAACTGGCATAGTTCATAAGAAACATCATCATAGGTGAGGTTAATATGGGTAGCAGGTTTTCTAGTTTCCTGCTACAATAATACCAAGATAAATGCTCAAACTGTCAATTTCACAAACAGTACACGGATAACTTAAATAGAACTACATACTCATAACTATTGAACCTTGGGAACTCATCAATCCATGTTCATTCAACCCCAGTATGCTGGGCCAAATTTTTATTGAATATTGCTGATTTGTGTCATTATTGACCCGTATTTAAAAAAGCCTGAAAACTAATGTTTAAAGATTTCATGAGACATTTTTCTATTTCCAATAGCAAGATACAAATAATATTTAATGGTATTTGGAGACTAAATAATTTAATACTGCTGAGCTTGCTTCCCTATCAAAACAAGAGAGATATTGTCAGCATGTTCTAGGGAAACAAGACATGTTTTCTAACTGTGACCACGTACAACAGGGTAAACGCATGCATTATAGTCTGGGTACCTTCAGAAAAAACCATGTAAAAATTTCTAATGATTTTATATTAGCATTCTATTTGAAGAACTATATTTTTGAGGAATACATTAAGCTCTGGAGGTTTGATCTCAAATCTAAAATTCAAGTTTTAATATCTAATGAATGAATGTTGTATAATGTGCTAAATATACAGAAATATGTGCAGAAAAATAGTTAAAATTTCAATTAAAAATAAGAGAGGACAGAAAATCAATTGGGTAAGGTAGTAATGGATAGAAACTTTAGGTAGTAATAATGCTCATTAAAATAACATTTATTTTGTTTATTCAAATACCTTATTGTTTTTTTTTCTCTCCAGATAAAGCATTCATAATGAACTCTTCACTTTCAAGAAGTTTTCAACCCCAGTCTCCAAGAACACCAAATTTCTCCCCTAACATCAAATCTTTCAGTGGAAAAAAAACTCTTTCTTAACTCCAACAAGAATATCAGGGTAAGTAAAATAGGAAATACTAAAATTCTGCTTTAAAGAGTTGAGAGTTCATAGCTCATCAGTAATGATTACAATAAAACCAAAAGGTTTCAAACCAATTAAAAAACAGTTGTAAATACAAAAGAGTTAAATTTAATAAAATTATAGAATGACTAGCTAAAACCCAGCACTTCGTTGCTGTTGAGTTTTTTGCTTGCAATAACATCTGTCATCAATTCCATGTTTTTAAAGTATATTTATTTTGTTCCCATCAGGAGACCAAGCATTGCCAGCAAATCCAATCAGAACATTCAAACTGTGTACAAGTCTGCATCTCATGTAGTTGAGAAGTTTGGTTCATTCCTGCCTGTCATTGTCAAAGAAGCTACCAAACATGCTGACCGTGAGATATTGCTTTTTTAATTTTATTATTTACTAGATCAATAGAAAAAGCTAGAGCAATTCAAATATATATTTTTAAGACTAAGGATGATAACCAGGACTAGTTAGAAGAATGACCTTTAACAGCATTTCCTTAATTCAGATGAATTATAAGAAGACCTCGTAACCAGGGGAACTTGGGATCAGATCCTCGTAACCAAACTTGGGGTTTGGTGGAAGAGAAAGCCACAGGCTTTAACCTCGCCCCATGGTTCACCTTATATTCTATTGTGTTCTTTTTAATTTTTTTATGTCCTATTTTGTTGAAAGTATCATGTAGTTGACCAATAAAGTGTTAAACAATATAATAATCCTAGTAATCTCATTGAATTTTAAGTTTGTAAATGTGAGTATTCTGCCTTTTTAAATGTAGTAAGCACCAAGATAAAATGAAACTTGGGCAGTTTAAAATAAAATTCTAGACTACTATTACAGATGGTCAACAGTTATATTGGTGCTACTCTCATTTTCATGAGCTCAAATATCATTTCTTACATTACATTATAAATAAAATATATTTTTATTATAAATTCTTCTTTCTTCCAGGCAACTCTCAGAAACAGTTATATTGGTGCTACTATCATTTCATGAGCTCAAATATTATTTCTTACATTTCATTATAAATAAAATATATTTTATTACAAATTCTTCTTACGTCCAGGCAACTCTCAGAGCCCCAGCTGTCACCTGTCCGACTCAGGCTGGGCGTGGTTTGTCCAGGGCCGGCGCCTGCTCGTCTGGCAATTCAAGGCAAAGGATGGGCAGGCCCGGGAGTTGGAACTGCCCGGGAGTGATCTGGCTCATCGCTCCTCTCTTGTGTGTGTGTTCACAGCCCTGGGAGGCACTCAGGTGAGAGTGTGCAGGTTGTTGTTCCATTCAATATATTATTAAACATGTTGGATCAAGTTTTATTTACAAATAACATAGAATATATACAATTATACATACATAGAAATTAAAATTAACAAAACAAAACTTAATCAAGAGCGGTGCTAATGCAAACGGCATTCTCTTGCTGAGTCATTGTGTCAACTTGCTGTGAATACAGCTGTTGTTTGTAACATTAATAAATAAATAAAATTAGTACTCCTTTCCAAATTGTCGTCTGAGTGATACATCCGGGAATCTAGTCAACTGAACAGGATTGTTTTATAAATCTACAGCAGTTAGGTAGATAGGATTTGTAGAACGTTTGTTTTGTATCATGTGGGTTTTGTTGACAGAGTGGAACAAGTCTGTCCTGGTAGTTCAGTGGTAAAGGCGGCACTCTGAGAATCCAAAGATTTCAGAGGTCGTGGGTTCGAAACCCGGCCGGGGCATGACAATACATGTTATCCTCCCATTTGAGATTTTTACCACATAATAATATGTCTTGGGCTTACTGCTGGAATAATGGACTTTAATAGTCCTACTCGGGCAGTATAAATGAGGCAATTTATTATTATTACTATTATTCATCTTGAAAGTTGGGCTGATTGGTATGATTTCAGTATTTTGGAGAATCTGGACCAAAGGTGGGTGAACATTGACGTAGTCTCTTGAGGTAATAATAATAACATCACCTTATCTATACTGCCCAATTAGGTTGTAATTTATGCATATCTCATTCTAAAAAAGGTGTAATATTTTCCAGGCTTGTATCGCGGTCTCCCCTGAAGGTAATATTCGGTACTGGTCTTCAATCAATCATGCTGAAACATCATTTGACACCAACACAGACTTGCAGGTAATATTCAAAATCAAACAATTCAAAAGGTTTTTGTAGCTTTAGATTGAAATATTTTTTAGTTGTAGATATGGATAAGAAGCTAGATTACTCCCAACTTAACAAACAACATTTTACAGTGGCATGTACTAAACATACTGATAAGTATCATGTCATTGGATATTTTTGGCCTGTCAGGAAGACTCCAAAGAAAGAATTGATCTTATGTTTAAGTTTTTTTTTTTTTAATATTAAAATATATGATAACAAAGTCTGGTACAAAACAAAATTAATCCCTGTTTAAAAAAGAAAAAGAAGAAGAAGAAAAAAAAAAAAAAAAAAAAAAAAAAAAACTGGAGATGAAACTCAATCATCATAGGGTGGCGTCGTCGTGAACGATGGTAGCCAGACAGTGGAGGAATGTCTCAGCACTTCTACCACTGTCTTTACAAGGAGGCTAATAATTGACAAGGGCTCCCAGAACCAAGCCAATGCTGGTCTACTCCCTGTTTATAGTCCCCCAGCCAGACTGCTGGTCTACTCCCTGTTTATAGTGCCCCAGCTAGACTGCTGGTCTACTCCCTGTTTATAGTCCCCCAGCCAGACTGCTGGTCTACTCCCTGTTTATAGTCCCCCAGCCAGACTGCTGGTCTACTCCCTGTTTATAGTCCCCCAGCCAGACTGCTGGTTTACTGCCTGTTTATAGTCCCCCAGCCAGACTGCCGGTCTACTCCCTGTTTATAGTCCCCCAGCCAGACTGCTGGTCTACTCCCTGTTTATAGTCCCCCAGCCAGACTCTCCACAATAAAATTAATTGACTTCCCCTACGCCTTCTCATCCCACCTCACCTCCCCAGGGTCAGGAGTGCGACTGCCTCCACTACATTCCCCCTCTGGGCTTCGTCCTGGCCACCACCACAGCCTCGATAGTCCTCATCCAGCCTCGTTTCACCTGCGGCCGCATGCAGCTCACCCTTCGCAAGTTCAAGCAGAGCCAAGGCTGGCTGGGAGGCTTCGGAAGCAAGTTCTCTATTCTCTTCGGCACACCACAGACGCAGACTCAGGAAACCGTGAGTATCATTTTGTTCTCATGTTGTTGTTGTTGTTGTAGTCAGATGGGGTGCAATAGTTCTAAATAATGGACCGCAGCACATAGGAATTTCTTCTTTTTTGTAGAAAAGACCCCCAGGAATTATGTAATGTAATGTTGTAGTCAGATTGGCTAGAGCTGGAGGGGTGAGTGATGGTCTCCAGCCAACTTTAATTCAAAGTTGGCTCGTCCTGAACCACATATTTCTATGTGCGATCAACCATCATGAGGACTTGAACTTTTCTTTATAAGCCATTAAACCCTTGGGAAACTGCAAGCTACTCTGGCTTGTAAGGGTTGGCTAGTCTGGGTTCCACCACCATGACACTACACAATGAGCGCACGAATAGCTCAGTGGTTAAGCACTCGCTTGCCATGCGGAAGGTCCCGCGTTCGAACCCCCGCGCCGACAAAAATTTGTATTCAAAATTTGGTTACAGTTGTTTGTAAGGGATACAAACAAGTAAGGGATGCACTCGTGTTGACCCAGCACCTAAATGGGAAGTATTGTGTCGCTTCTCGCCCATCAAATAGGAGGCATACTACGGGATGGGCAGGCTACAACACAGACCACAAGCGTCTACAGGAGCTCCTGTTTCATGGCTACGAAACAAAAAAGGCTGTGAAACACTCATCTTTAAAAAAAAAAAAAAAAAAAAAAAAAAAAAAAAAAAAAAAATATATGCATGGACATAAAACACGAAAAGAAAGAAGAAGTTGTGAATATTTTGCTAAATACGTATGTATCTGATTTCTTTGTGGTATCTTCATATTTACGTCTTTATAACAGGTACGTCGCCCAGTCCCTGCTCATGTAGATTTAAGATTAGGTAATCACTTTGAAACTCTTTGATCAGTGGAAATTGATCACACGACCTTAAATGTAAGTACATGAGCAAGGACCTAGCATTCGCATCGTGACCCGGCCATGAGAGTTTCCGTGACCAGGCCAGTCTGACTGGGGGACGTTAAACAGGGAGAAGACCAGTGTCCCGCTAGAGGACTATAAACAGAGAACAGACTAGCCAACCCTTACAAGCCAGGCTAGCTTGCAGTTTCCTAAGGGTTTAATGGCTTATAAAGAAAAGTCCAAGTCCTCATGATGGTTGATCGCACATAGAAATATGTGGTTCAGGACGAGCCAACTTTGAAATAAAGTTGGCTGGAGACCATCACTCACCCCTCCAGCTGTAGCCAAGCTGGCTACAACAACAACAACAACAACATGAGAGTTTCCATTACTTTTCTGAATTCTCTTTATTATTTATTTTTATTTACACGCACCATTAATTATTCATTTTTTATTTATTTATTGTTACACGCACAAGTAACTATTTATTATTTATTTATTTATTTTTACACGCACAAGTAACTATTCATTTTTTCTCAATATGAGAGAACTCCGGACATCCAAGCACAGAGCAGAAAAGTTTCGATTTTCTTTTGCTCAATGAATTGAATTGAATTGAATACTTTTATTTATTTCTACAAGAATAATAATATAAAAAATACATCTTCTATAAGCTAAGTCTAACTTCTGAGGAGTATGCTCTGCCTAATTTCCCTAAACTTCCTCTCCTGCAGAAACTAGTCAAGATGATCAGCAAGAGACACGGCAGTCTGGCCCAGCGATCCTGGCAGGTGATCGTCATCGCCGGACATTCCTTGCAGAGGTGGATCCTGTCTCCCGAGGAGCCAGAGCGTCTGGTGTACGACACAGACCTGGGAGTGTATCTACAGGACAGCTACCGCAAGACACTGGCATGGGTAAGTGTATCTACAGGACAGCTACCGCAAGACACTGGCATGGGTAAGTGTATCTACAGGACAGCTACCGCAAGACACTGGCATGGGTAAGTGTATCTGCAGGACAGCTACCGCAAGACACTGGCATGGGTAAGTGTATCTACAGGACAGCTACCGCAAGACACTGGCATGGGTAAGTGTATCTACAGGACAGCTACCGCAAGACACTGGCATGGGTAAGTGTATCTACAGGACAGCTACCGCAAGACACTGGCATGGGTAAGTGTATCTACAGGACAGCTACCGCAAGACACTGGCATGGGTAAGTGTATCTACAGGACAGCTACCGCAAGACACTGGCATGGGTAAGTGTATCTACAGGACAGCTACCGCAAGACACTGGCATGGGTAAGTGTATCTACAGGACAGCTACCGCAAGACACTGGCATGGGTAAGTGTATCTACAGGACAGCTACCGCAAGACACTGGCATGGGTAAGTGTATCTACAGGACAGCTACCGCAAGACACTGGCATGGGTAAGTGTATCTACAGGACAGCTACCGCAAGACACTGGCATGGGTAAGTGTATCTACAGGACAGCTACCGCAAGACACTGGCATGGGTAAGTGTATCTACAGGACAGCTACCGCAAGACACTGGCATGGGTAAGTGTATCTACAGGACAGCTACCGCAAGACACTGGCATGGGTAAGTGTATCTGCAGGACAGCTACCGCAAGACACTGGCATGGGTAAGTGTATCTACAGGACACTGGCATGGGTAAGTGTATCTACAGGACAGCTACCGCAAGACACTGGCATGGGTAAGTGTATCTACAGGATAGCTACCACAAGAAACTGGCATGGGTAAGTGTATCTACAGGATAGCTACCGCAAGACACTGGCATGGGTAAGTGTATCTACAGGACAGCTACCGCAAGACACTGGCATGGGTAAGTGTATCTACAGGACAGCTACCGCAAGACACTGGCATGGGTAAGTGTATCTACAGGACAGCTACCGCAAGACACTGGCATGGGTAAGTGTATCTACAGGACAGCTACCGCAAGACACTGGCATGGGTAAGTGTATCTACAGGACAGCTACCGCAAGACACTGGCATGGGTAAGTGTATCTACAGGACAGCTACCGCAAGACACTGGCATGGGTAAGTGTATCTACAGGACAGCTACCGCAAGACACTGGCATGGGTAAGTGTATCTACAGGACAGCTACCGCAAGACACTGGCATGGGTAAGTGTATCTACAGAATAGCTACCGCAAGACACTGGCATGGGTAAGTGTATCTACAGAATAGCTACCGCAAGACACTGGCATGGGTAAGTGTATCTACAGAACGTCAGGTGTACATCACAGACCTAAAAGTGTATCTACAGGAAAGCTACCGCAAACACGGGCACTGGTATGTCTGACTTGTAAGAGAAAAATCCAGGAACAAAATACACACAAATATAATTTCTCTAACACAGTTTGTCCTAGAGAAAAATTATTTGATTTCAATAAATTTATTTTCCTGTATGTCATTTTAACCTTTGATAACAGCAGAAAGGTTTTAATTTTTCGTTTCAATTGGAGAAGTGCAAATCACCAATTACGGTCGCTTCTTGAGTGTCAGTCTTTCTCGCCCGAACAATACATTTTGCACAGTACACACATGGATAAATATGGATCATTTTTCACGGCAAAGCTATTGAGTGAAAAACAAGTAGACCCCATCTAATGTATAAACTATTTGTTTTCTAGGAGTCTCGCAATGCTGATGTTGTAATTCTGGATGCTTACCCGAACGGAAATGATGTCATCTTGCTCATAGCTACCAAGAACTCTTCATTCTCTCCTCTGGCCAACTTTGCATTCAGTAAGTTTTAGGCTTTGTTCTATCATTAATTATTCTAAATCTAAATTCAAACGTTTGAAAAGAGGGAAACAGTCTAATACATTATACAATTATTATTATTATACTTACAGGGTCCGCCAGCGTTACCTGATGGTTTTAGAAATAATGGTACACATGCTATTTTTGAGGTATAATAGTCAAATGTATTTTAAAATGAAGTCAACAAAGTAAATTTTACAATGTTTAATGTTTTGTTGCTCTCATGTTCACTTGTGGAATACAACGTTAGTCAAATGCCGACCCTCGTTTTCGATACACTCATCTACCCTGTGTGCAAAATTCGCCATCACTTTCTCCAGCATGTTTCGGGGTATGGAACAAATTTCTCGTTTGATGGCACCTTTCAACTCATTTAGAGTGCTTGGCTTTTCCATGTACACTTTATTCTTGAGGTACCCCCACAGAAAGTAGTCGCATGGTGTGAGATCCGGCGAGCAGGGTGGCCAGTCAACATCTCCTCTCTTGGATATGACTTTTCCAGGGAATAATCTCCTACTTCGGCAATGGATTCATTGGAAGTGTGACAGGTCGCTCCATCTTGTTGGAAGTAAACTTGACAACGACTCAGGCGGCGGCGACGCAATTCCGGGACAAGATATTCACGTATAATCTGATAGCGCTCAGAATTTACAGTCACTGCTCTTCCACCTTCTTCAAAAAAATAGGGGCCTATTACAGCGAATTTTGCCACTGCAGCCCACACTGTGACCTTATCAGAGTGCAACGGTTGTTGGTGCAGCTCCTTGGGGTTATTCTGTGCCCAATACCGACAGTTCTGTTTGTTTACTGCCCCATTGAGATGGAAATGAGCTTCATCGGACATAAGGAGCGTGATGTCTTGGTTTTCGTCCAACATTTCCCTCATTTTGTTTGCGAAAAGAATCCTTCGCATGATATCCTGCGGTTTGAGCATCTGTACAGTAACAATTTTGTATGGATGAAAATTTAGATCGTGCAGAATGCGTCGAACAGAAGTGTTTGACAAGCCAAGAGCCTGAGAGTGTTGCTTAGCAGATCGGCGTGGACTGTTCAGAATTGCATGACGTACAGCCTCGACGTTTCCAGGTGTTCTAACACTTCTTGCACTGCCTCCTGGCTTCTTTTTCAAAGCAGAACCGGTCTCACGAAAATTCTGAATCCATTGCAGAATGGTGTTGCGAGTAGGAACCTTTCCACGGGGGCTAATGTGGAAGTGAGAACGAAATTTTCTTTGTGTCACAGTCACAGAATCACCATGTTTAAAAAACGTCTCCACGACAAAGGCGCGATGCTGCGAGGTCCACGACTCCATTGTAACTAAACCTTCATTAGTACTGAACACAGTGATACTCTCATCAACAATCTACGACAAGTTATAACTTGGTACTGTGCAAGTCAAATTCGTCAGGTAACGCTGGCGGACCCTGTATTTTATATCATACCGACCTCAGTAGCTTGATCGATAAGGCGGCGGACTTGGAACCTGGAGGTCGGTGGTTCAAGTCCTGGTTTCAGCGTATATTTAGTAAAGCGAGTTTGATTATAGTTGTGGTATCACAAAAGTGATTAACACAAATACGATAACTTGTTTGTTGTTGTTATATTTTATATCATATGGCACAGGAGGAAAGGTTTCTTCATTTGATTTTGCTCGAACTTACTCTGGAGGTTGCTACTTATTATTTAATATGTCCTTGGTGTTTACTACCCATGCCATTTATATTTCCAGTGTCTCTGAACACAGAAGACAATGGTGAGTCAGCGAAACTGTTGGACGTGAAGTTCGTAGGTAATGTAGACTGGGCCACTCTTCTGAGCAGCACGGGAGAAAATTCCAACCAGCAGCGGACTCGAAGCCGGTGCGTCTGCTGATCCACCAGAACACACCCATTGTGTATAACCAGCGCTACATTGTGCCCATTCTAGGTGAGGCTTTTCAATATTTTTTTTTTTTATTAATAATAATATCGCCTTATTTATACCGCCCGATAAGGACTATTAAAGTCCCATTATTCCAGCAGTAATCCCAAGACATATTATTGTGTGGTAAAAATCCCAAATGGGAGGATAACTTGTCATGTCCCGGCTGGGTTTCGAACCCACGACCTCTGGAACTTCTGGATTCACAGAGTGCCGCCTTTACCACTGATTCATAAATAAAAAAATATATTTTCTTATCCTCTCTTTCTCTTTTAATCTGGTACGTTCTGTAGATTCAAATTACCGTGCATTGGTAGTCGATTGGTTAAGGGGTCTGGTAATCTAGGTGGCGCAGGGATCCATTGGTTCGAATCCCACCCGATGCATGAATTTTTCCTTATTTATTTGAGTATATGACCACGTACTAATAAATAGCACTCTGAATGTTAGGCCGTAGAAAATGCTTTCCAGCATTCACCTCACCGAGTGGTTACCTTTGAAAAATATATAATATTTGTTTATTTTTATAAACTAGAGTGAGTGATGGTCTCCAGCAAACTTAAGTGGAAAATTGGTTCGTTCTGGACCACATAATTATATGTGTGATCAACGATCAATAGAACTTGGGCTTTTTCTTTATAAGCAATTTATTAAACCCTTGTCAGTCTTCCGGTTGTCATTTTTCTCGTGTCAGTCAGCGTAATACTTGACGTGAGTTTGATTCCATGCCAGGAGTTTTCTCATATCAGTCAGCGTAATACTTGACGTGAGTTTGATTCCATGCCAGGAGTTTTCTCATGTCAGTCAGCGTAATACTTGACGTGAGTTTGATTCCATGCCAGGAGTTTTCTCATATCAGTCAGCGTAATACTTGAGTTTGATTCCATGCCAGGAGTTTTCTCATATCAGTCAGCGTAACACTTGACGTGAGTTTGATTCCATGCCAGGAGTTTTCGCATGTCAGTCAGCGTAATACTTGACGTGAGTTTGATTCCATGCCAGGAGTTTTCTCATGTCAGTCAGCGTAACACTTGACGTGAGTTTGATTCCATGCCAGGAGCTTTCTCATATCAGTCAGCGTAATACTTGACGTGAGTTTGATTCCATGCCAGGAGTTTTCTCATGTGAGTCAGCGTAATACTTGACGTGAGTTTGATTCCATGCCGGGAGTTTTCTCATATCAGTCAGCGTAATACTTGACGTGAGTTTTTTTTTATTTTATTTTTTTTATTAAGCTTTATTAGGAGGACAAACAGACAACAGTATAAAATTAAGAAAAGAAAGGAAAAAAAAAACAAACAAATGACAAAATAAATAAGTAAAAAAAAAAAAAAAAAAACTATAATGTCCTACCTAAAGGGCGGGGTTATTGCCTGTGGCAATCTCTTCCACCCAACCCTTCCATGATTCCATTGATTCCCTGCCAGGAGATGCAGAGGAGCAGGCGGATCTGATAGACCTGGGCAGAGTCCCGAGCACCACATCCTGGAAGGCACCATACTGAACGCCTCCCTGCCCGTCTTCTTCTCCCGCCACCATGGCTTCGTGTCTCTTCTGCCCGCCGACGTGAACCCAGACGATGTGTTCAACTGGTGAGTGCTTTTTTTTTAACGAGGGGAAAAAAATTCCAAGGAAACAGTGAACCCGATACGCAAATAGCAAACAAAACCGAACCCAAGAACAAGGACCACGAAGTGTAAACACATAGTGATTTGTATCTACACCCCCAAGTCCCAGCTATTGAGAAAGGCCTTACCAACTATGAGATCGGGAGAGTGGAATTTGGCGAACCCACTAAAAACAACCCCTCGTTGAACCAAGGTAGATAATCTGGGAAATGCTGCTAGACCACAACACCACGATCGAAGCTGCATGTTTTTTTTCCTCTAAAAGGGGGTGGGCGGGGGTTAATAATAATAATAATATCGCCTTATTTATACTGCCCGATTAAGACTATTTAAAGTCTCATTATTCCAGCAGTAAGCCCAAGACACATTATTATGTGGTAAAAATCCCAATTGGGAGGATAACATGTCATCATGTCCCAGCTGGGTTTCGAAACCACGACCTCTGGAGTCTTTGGATTCACAGAGTGCCGCCTTTACCACTGAGCTACTGGGAAGCTGAATGTTTTTCTTCCTCTAAAAGGGGGTGGGCGGGCGGGGGGGTTAGGTCACTTTCAACATTCGTAAGATGTGTCTTAAAGTGAGACTTGAAGACTTTTTTTTTAATTTGGGATTTACGTCACTTTCAACGACAATGCTCATGCCTCAGTAGATTGATCAATACGGTGCGGCGCGCTGCACCGTATTGATACACCGCACCGCGGCATTGGACTTGATCGATCATTTTCAGTTTTGGAGTCCTCCTTGTCGATTATTTGGACTCCACCTTATTGATCGATCTACTAAGGGTGGCATTTAAGGACTATAACATGTATTATTTCCGACCTCCGTGGTTAAGAGCATTGGTTACTGATCCGGAGGTTGCGGGTTCGAATCCCGGCCGGAGCGAAAATTTCTGACCAAAATTTTCCGTATCCGCAATGGCATGGATGTAAAGGTAAAGTGCCCTGAAGTAATGCGAAAGCGGTTCCGGGCACACTTACCTTTTTTTTTAATAAAAAAAAACATGTATTATTATAGTTTCTACAGCAGTGCCAACTATAACGTATATTATTATTATTATTTTTACAGCAGTGCCAACTGTAACGTGTGTTGTTATTGTTTCTACAGCAGTGCCAACTGTAACGTGTGTTGTTATTGTTTCTAAAGCAGTGCCAACTGTAACGTGTGTTGTTATTGTTTCTACACCAGTGCCAACTGTAACGTGTGTTGTTATTGTTCCTACAGCAGTGCCAACTGTAACGTGTGTTGTTATTGTTTCTACAGCAGTGCCAACTGTAACGTGTGTTGTTATTGTTTCTCCAGCAGTGCCAACTGTAACGTGTGTTGTTATTGTTTCTACAGCAGTGCCAACCTGACCAGTCTGGACGTGATGTCCCACGACCTGCTGTCCCTCTCAGAGGCGGACATGGAGAAGCTAGGCAAGGAGAATGACAACAAGAGCAAGATGAAGGCGGCCTTCCTCCAGTTTGTCAGCAACAACTTCGTGAGTGCTTTTTTTATAGCATTATTCTATTTTTTTTTTTTTTTTAGCATGTCCTGTTTTGTTGAATGTATGTAGTTGACCAATAAAGAGTTAAATAATAATAATAATAATAATAAAATAATAATTATTTTTCTATAGTTTCGATTAGGAGCATAAGGTATAGAGAGTATATCGCCCATATCGGTCTCTTTTTTTGAAATTAAGCCAATATCATTTCTGATTTTCTGAACAAAATTTGAGGGTTTGGTGGTAAAAAAATGCTTTGGGCATTAACCTTGCATGATTTTAACCTTCCAGTAAAGAGTAATATTACATTGGAAGAAAATTAATGTGAAGAAATACAACAAAAATGAATAAGTCACTGTTGAAGTTACACAACACATGGTAGAACACGTAATAACCAAAATGGTTTAAAAGTAATACGCTTTCTTCCTTTACTTTATTATTATTTAACACTTTATTGGTAAACTACATGATACATTCTGCAACATAGGACATGAAATAAAAAGAACACAGTAGAAGATGTACTGAACCAAGGGGCGAGGTTAAAGCCTGTGGCTTTCTCTTTAACCGAACCCCAAGTTTAAAAGTTGATAACCTGTTGACCCAGCCAGACTAGTATTTACCATATTATTGTCCCTGTAGCTCAATGGTAAAGACGGCACTCTGTGAATCCAGAGATTACAGGAGTCGCGGGTTCGAAACCCAACCGGGACATGACAAGTTATCCTCCCATTTGGGATTTTTACCACATAATAAAGCGTCTTGGGCTTACTGCTGAAATAATGGGACTTAATAGTCCTAATCGGGCAGTATAAATAAGGCGATATTATTATTATTATTATTATTATTATGCTTCTTGTTACCTTCTCAGGTGACTAGCGAGGCGATACTGAAGGAATCCTTCCCATCGGACCTCAGCGTGCCTTACTTGACGGATGCCCCCCTGGACTCGGCAGTGGTACAAGTGGCTCGAAGTCTCATAGATGATATTCCTGCCAAGGACCCGCGCTGGGCAGAGCTCAAACATCTCAACGGTAAGTTGGACGGAAAAGATATGGTGTTAATTTCATAAAACTGGTTTTTTTTTCTCCAAAAATGTTTTTTTTTAATGACAACCTATTTTATTTAAAGTGGGTTTGGATGGACAAGTTTGTCCTATAAAAAATAGTTTGTACAACATTCACTCTTTCTTTTTAATTTGGGTTTAAATATCACTTTCACCTGCATGGTCATTTCACGTCGTGGGTGTTCCATTCGTTGGAAACTTACAAACCATTTATTCAAATAACCAGCCTGAGTTGGGCCTAGAATAGCCAGCAATTCGAAAGTTCGAATTTGAATGGTCACCCAACCAAGTCCCAACCTCTCCAAACGTTGCTTAACTTCAGTGACAAAAAGAGAACTGGTGTATTCAACGTGCCATGGACTCTGACTGGTAGCAAGACTTTGTAAGATTCTAGTGAATGGAAACTTACAAGTCTGAATGTGAAAACCTATGTCCGCACTTGTGCGCTTGCCCTTTCACTTTCATCATGACGCAAGGCAAGAGGAACGAACGTAAAGGGTTGGGTGGAAGAGATTGCCAAAGGCAATAACCCCGCCATTTAGTTAAGACATATATTATGTATATATATTTTTTTTTCTTCTCTTATATTGTATTTTAATTTGTAATTATTTGTGTTGTATATAATATGTCCAATTAAAAATTTGTAAATAAATAAAAATAAACGTAACGTAGGTACGCGCTATTCCATGCCTCTTTCGAGTTGCAAGGTCAAGTTTTTCAAGAGGCATGCGTTATTCTGTCGTGTCCCCGAGCTTCCTTGTTGAACAAGTGTAGACAACGAGTTGCATGCCTCGAGAAGCATACGCGAAAGGCATTCGCTAATTGCGAGTTGAAGGAGAAGAAGTAAGTGTAAGGGAAAGCGCACATCTCTTCCACCCAAAGGGTTGGGTGAAAGAGATTGCCACAGGCAATAACCCCGCCCTTTAGGTAGGACATTAACTTCATCTTTTTTTTCCTGTGTCTTTGCTTAATCTTATTGTTTTTCTTTATAATTTCATTATATTTTACTATATGTATTCAGGGTGACCCAAAGATACAGTCAAATATCTCAAAAACCGTTAGTAATATAAAAAAACGTGCGAAGTAAAGTCATAATGGATTTTAGGGGGAAACTTATTAGGCACATTCACGTTTCTCTCAAAGGTCTTGTTCAACCTTTTTTTGAGAGAAACGTGAATGTGCCTAATAAGTTTCCCCCTAAAATCCATTATGACTTTTATATCTTTCCATTATGACACGTTTTTTTATATACTAGCGGTTTTTGAGATATTTGACTGTATCTTTTAAAATGGGTCACCCTGTATATATTTTTGTTCTACCTAATTAAGCTTACTATAATAATAATAATAGCTAAAGAAATGATGTTCATGCTGTCCCCCCCGCAGGGTCCAACATGGGCATGAGCGTGACCATCTCGCTGGACATCTCCCTGCAGCTAGAGGAGAAGCGGCAGGTGATGGAGTGGTACGTGGGCTTCCTGCGAGAGTCTGGCCTGTGGACTCGCCTGGCGTACAGCACGCACCACGGCGTCGTCATGGCAACCACCTATGTGCTCGCCGACTGTGTGGAGAAGATCCTGGCCGCTATCACGCTGAGGAAGCTGCACAAACAGTGAGTGGACGTACATTAATTGAATGGGTGAGTAGAAGAACCAGGATTGTCAAAAATCGACTTTTCAGGAAAGCAAAAATAAGACAGATATTATCATGCTAATGAGTATGCTTCTGCTGCTGCTGCACAATCCTGGTGGATTAAGAACAAGAGGCAGGCCAAGAATGCGTTGGGAGGACAATATCAGTGAAGATAGTCAAGAGATGGGAGTATTACCTAGTGAATGGAAGATTGCAGCACAAGATAGAATTCGTTGGAGGGCTGCTATAGAACAGACATATGGTCGTTAAGGCCGTCGTCACAATAAAGTAAAAGTAAAGTAAAAGTAAGTAATGAGTATGCTTCCCCCACTTTAAATCGAAAAAAAAAATATACTTATAAGGGGTATTTCTCCTTCATATTCACAGAGATGATAGAAAAGAGTACATTCCTTCTTATTCTACGAAGAGAAAAAAAATCGATTTTTGACATTCCTGGTTCTTCTGCTTACCCATTCAATTACCAACCCGTTGGGATTTCATTGCAACATAATTCTAGAAGTTATCAAGTGTTTCGAGATATCGGGATTTTGAACAAGGAGCAGAGTTCGACAAGGGCCGAAGAATTGTTTCAAGTGAGCGAGATTCTACTGTATCATTACTAGCAGGGTGCTATTTTCCTCTTTATTTCGGTTTTTTTTAGAGTCTCCTCCCATGAGACTGATGTCCCATAGAAAGTATCCAGAAATTTCATATGACACATCTTACAAAATTTCAGGTTTGAATTAGAGGTGATTTCAAAGAAAACTACGGACAAATCAGGCAACACTAAGAAATACATTTTTTTTGTTTTATCCAATAAATTACTTTTTTCTTTTATCTACAAAACATAACAATCAACGAAATTGATAAAATAAAATCGGATAATGTATGTAAAATTATAATAAAATTTCGTCAATTTGCTGGTTTAGTAAAATAAAAAAGTGTCTAAATATCTTTAAAATAAAAGAAATATCTTTTTCATTTTACTAAAATGATTGTATCGCCTTATTTTCACTGCCCAATTAAGACTAAGGCGTCCTATTATTCTAGCAGTAAGCCCAAGACGTAATATTGCGTGGTCAAAATCTCAAATTAGAAGATACCTTGTCATGATTAGCTTAGGAAAAGAGAACCTTTGTAAAATTCCAATATTGTTAATAAATAAATAAAATGTTAATAAATAATAATAAAAAAAAAAAAAAAAATATTAAGCTATTGATATTTTTTAAAAATCATATTTGTGTTAATCACAATTACTCAAACTTGCTTTACTAAATATTTGCTTAACTTGTGATTTGAACCACCGACCTCCAAATTACAAGTCGGCCGTCGTATCGATGAAGCTACTGAGGTTGGTTCATTTATTGATGATTTTCCTTCTCAGAGTGCCTCAAGTGATGGAGAAAGTGATCGACTCATGATAATTTTCCTTCTCAGAGTGCCTCAGGTGATGGAGAAAGTGATCGACTCATGATAATTTTCCTTCTCAGAGTGCCTCAGGTGATGGAGAAAGTGATCGACTCATGATAATTTTCCTTCTCAGAGTGCCCCAGGTGATGGAGAAAGTGATCGACTCATGATAATTTTCCTTCTCAGAGTGCCCCAGGTGATGGAGAAAGTGATCGACTCATGATAATTTTCCTTCTCAGAGTGCCTCAGGTGATGGAGAAAGTGATCGACTCATGATAATTTTCCTTCTCAGAGTGCCTCAGGTGATGGAGACAGTGATCGACTCATGATAATTTTCCTTCTCAGAGTGCCTCAGGTGATGGAGAAAGTGATAGACTCATGATAATTTTCCTTCTCAGAGTGCCCCAGGTGATGGAGAAAGTGATCGACTCATGATAATTTTCCTTCTCAGAGTGCCCCAGGTGATGGAGAAAGTGATAGACTCATGATAATTTTCCTTCTCAGAGTGCCCCAGGTGATGGAGAAAGTGATCGACTCATGATAATTTTCCTTCTCAGAGTGCCCCAGGTGATGGAGAAAAGTGATAGACTCATGATAATTTTCCTTCTCAGAGTGCCCCAGGTGATGGAGAAAGTGATCGACTCATGATAATTTTCCTTCTCAGAGTGCCCCAGGTGATAGAGAAAGTGATAGACTCATGATAATTTTCCTTCTCAGAGTGCCTCAGGTGATGGAGAAAGTGATCGACTCATGATAATTTTCCTTCTCAGAGTGCCTCAGGTGATGGAGAAAGTGATCGACTCATGATAATTTTCCTTCTCAGAGTGCCTCAGGTGATGGAGAAAGTGATCGACTCATGATAATTTTCCTTCTCAGAGTGCCTCAAGTGATGGAGAAAGTGATCGACTCATGATAATTTTCCTTCTCAGAGTGCCTCAGGTGATGGAGAAAGTGATCGACTCATGATAATTTTCCTTCTCAGAGTGCCTCAAGTGATGGAGAAAGTGATCGACTCATGATAATTTTCCTTCTCAGAGTGCCTCAAGTGATGGAGAAAGTGATCGACTCATGATAATTTTCCTTCTCAGAGTGCCTCAGGTGATGGAGAAAGTGATCGACTCATGATAATTTTCCTTCTCAGAGTGCCTCAGGTGATGGAGAAAGTGATCGACTCATGATAATTTTCCTTCTCAGAGTGCCTCAGGTGATGGAGACAGTGATCGACTCATGATAATTTTCCTTCTCAGAGTGCCTCAGGTGATGGAGAAAGTGATAGACTCAGTAGTGACGGAGCGCAAGCTGAAGCCCCCCAGCTCTGGTCTGACGTCATCAGATCTGTTCTACCGGGAAGTGAGTCAGGTGCAGACTCTGTTGCAAGCTCTGGTGACTCATGCAGACACTGTGCTGCACAGTGGTCAGAGTGCACATACCAAGGTGAGTGACGTCATCAGATCTGTTCTAGTGAGTCAGGTGCAGACTCTGTTGCAAGCTCTGGTGACTCATGCAGACACTGTGCTGCACAGCGGCCAGAGTGCACATACCAAGGTGAGTGACGTCATCAGATCTGTTCTACCGGGAAGTGAGTCAGGTGCAGAATCTGCTGAGTTGCTGACTCATGCGGACTCTGTGCTGGGGAGAGTTCAACACTGTTGATATGTTTTTCTTAGAAATTATCAACTTGTCTCAAATGACCTCGATTTTCGATGCGAAAGAGACATAAGGTTTGACAATTTAAATTGGTTGAGGTTTAGAGTATGAATAATTGCCAGAATATATAAATGACTTATTCTTTTTAAACTTGAGTGTTCTCATATTTAAAATTTAATCAGCGTTTTATTTCATGAAAAAACAGCTACTGTCGTCACTTGTGGTCTGTGTGTTAGCTTGCCCATCCCGTAGTATGCCTCCCCTCTGACGTGCAAGATGTGACAAAATACTTCGTATTAAGGTGCTAGGTTAACACGAGCGCACTGGATACATTTTTTTTTATTGGCTCTGGGATTCGAACCCGGTACTGTCCGCATGACCTGCGAGTATCTTACCACGGGTCTCATCCTTTTCCAAATTCTCTACATTTAATCGCATGATTGATATTTATAATACATTAACCAAACATAATCCTAGCATCGATATATTCTTCCTCTCCTTGAGTACATTAAAAAACCAAATTTCGTTATACTGAAATATTAATTTATGTTATAGGTTGCCTATATTTATGTTATAGGTTGCCTATAACATAAATTTTATTAATATTTTCTCCTATTATCTGAATCATACATTTCTCTTAAAGACCTTTCATTTATATGGATTTTTAATTTTAATTTTCGTTTTACTTATTAATTTTAAGTGTGTAAACATGATGGTAATCATGTTATTTTGCATGATTGCCACCATGTTAATGGCAGATTGTAATATACATATTGTATTGCCGTAAATTGTAATATAAATAAATAAATAAATCCTGCGCTCTGTGTCTAATGTGTTCCAGGTGAGCACCCTGGCACAGGTGGCCTCGGTACTGTTGGAGACTCTGCGTGCTGTCACCGCCTACAGGAGAAACAAGGAGGAGGCGTTCCAGCCCTGCCCGAGTGTCCTGGCCAAGTAAGTGGACGATAGCGAACTCAGTCCTGGTTTTTTTTTTTTTTTTTTTTTTTTGGCTTTCTTTAAAGTGGCAGGGTTCTCACATGTGAGCTCTTCCACTCAACCACTATAGAAAGGAAAGAAAGAATAATAATAAAAAAATATATATAAATAAAAACGGTAAATATAAAGATAAATAAAAAAGAAAAGAAAAATACGTCCTGGTGTGATTTTTCCTCAGGCACTTGTCTACAGACTAAGTCCCCCCAATAGCTTAATAATACACGGACTGAGTCCCGCCATGTAATGTACAAATATGTACCTACAGTATTTATAGACATTCATGTAACTATAATAACAACAATAATATCGCCTTATTTATACTGCCCGATTAGGACTATTTTCAGCAGTCCCATTATTCCAGCAGTAAGCCCACGACATATTATTATGTGGTAAAAATCCCACATGGGAGGGTAACTTGTCATGTCCCGGCTGGGTTTCTAAACCACGGACCCCTGAAATCTCTGGATTTTTTTTATTTATTTTTTATTTGTACAAGAATAATACTAGAAACAAAATATCTTCTATAAGCTAAGTCTAACTTCTGAGGAGATGAAAATTATTTTGTTCTGATTACAGAAATACAATTTATTTTTAGGTAAATGATTAAAATTAAAATATTCATCTGATCATTGAAATTTAAAAATACATTAATTTTAAATTAACTCTATCTTTGCTGGCAGTTTTCTAAAAATAAAATAAACTATCCATCTTCTTCTCACTGGTTAAAAAAATTGAAATTTCAATAATGTAACACGAAACTTTCTGTTTGCCTTTCTCTCCAGGTCCAGCGAATATCTTCCTTGGACGTCTGCAAGTGACAAAGATGGAGTTTACTCTGAACTCATGCATTTTGTAAGTTTGTAATAAATGTACCAACTGGTATTAATTATTACTCCATGGCACGGATAAATTATGCTATTTGAAAGTAATTACTAATTATAATGAATTTTCATGTAGTAATAAATTAGAAAACGAAAGAAAAAATTTAGTCACCTCATTTGCATCATTGTTAAGTTTTTCTTCCTTTATCTTGATATCTTTCAATGAAAATTGAAAAAAAAAAGGTAATATACGAGTATTATGACATCTTGAAATATGATTTTTGTTCTCATTGCGGTGTCAGCTATGCCGAACACGTACTTTGTGTTAACCATTTCAGTTTTCTATCTTTCGGACCTAGTTCTTAAAGTTATTATGTGATTAGTTGTGATGATCACATAAAAAAAGAAATGTAATCAGTTTTTTTTAAATGAAATAAGTGGAAATAATCAAAATTTCGAGGTTTGTTTCAAAATATTATTAAAATAAAAATTGTGATCAAATTTCATTTTTCTACCATCCTTATTAGTGTGTAATTGTGTACGTATTGCGAACACAAAAGAGTTTGGTTTTTGTACTTATTTATATTTATCTCCTCTTTCAGCACAAACTTCTGGACCAAACAGTCAGCGGTGGTCTTCTCTCAAGTTTGGATAGTCCTGAACTGGTCAACACACTCCACGCCTCTCTTCTCTCGTTGGTGGAATTCCTGCTGGACTCCTCCCTGCCTACGTCTCATCTCTAAACCCCGCCCCCAGCCCCACCAGCAACACCTCCACTGTCCCCTCACATAAACCTGGCGGTGGCTTTTCTCCTAAACCAATCTCAGCCCCCTCACCTAAATCGTCCATCATGTCAGCCAAACGATCTCAAGGGGTTGCTCCTTTTTCATCGAACAAATCATCCATTGCCAGTCCGTTTTCTACCTCCAAATCGACTAATGTCACCCTGTTTCCAACATTCAAGTCTTCGACCGCCACGCCTTCACCCAAATTCGAGAAAGCTCGCAGTCGTTTCGAGAAGGATAGGTTCGAGCTGATCTCCCGCTTCCTCAGCTACGGGCACGATGCTGGCCAGAGCGGGCGCTACCTGGCGGAGAAGTATCGCGACTTTGAGCTACTGGCGCGCCTGGCGGACTCCAGTGGCAACACGGCAGACCTGGCAGCTCTCATGAACAAGTACCAGGATCAGTCGGACGAGTTCCCGAGGTAATAGAATAGAATAGAATAGAATAGAATAGAATAGAATAGAATAGAATAGAATAGAATAGAATAGAATATAATAGAATAGAATAGAATAGAATAGCCGCACTGTTGTGGTAATAAATCGAAAAGGGCCAAAAAAAAGAGCCGGTTGGTATTTGATATGAAAGGTCTCGATGTCCTCATGCTTGATTGAACATTTATAATGCGATTGAATCTGTATGAGCTTTACAGTTCACAGAACCTCTAGTATATTTTATAGGATAAAGTAATACACAATGCCTTCATCTTGAAGAAAAGAAGGGTGGAAATAGTACACAATGCACGATAGCCCCATCATGTCCTGACTGTCTTCTGTTATTAATATTTGAAATGCTTTTAATGTACCTAACTTAGAACAAACTAAACTATACAAAATGGACTCTAGGGTCAGAGTTTTAGCTACACGAGAGTCGCAACCTATCGCTATACAATGCAACACAGTGTCAAAGCGTGGAAAAAACAACACTTGTGGTTTATTAACCGAACACAGTGAGGTTCTGTTTTAACTTGCATACTGGCCGATTTGGCTTTCGTCTGTCTGTGCGTGTGTCTGTCTGTTCCGGGATAACTCTCGAACGGATTCTTCAAAATAGATGAAATTTTGTATACATGTTCATTGGGGTCCTAGAATTTTTTTGAGCCGAATAAGGACCGTTTTGGTGAAAAATGAAAACGATTTTTTTTATTTTTATTGAATTAAGCAAGGCTTTTTAAATTTTGTAGAGTCGTTGAGAAAATATATTTGAGTTCAGTAGTAAAATTTTGTAATCGTGAAATCTAAGGGGGCCGCACTGTGGTAAAAAATCGAAAAAAGGGCCAAAAAAAAAAGGACCGGTTGATATAAAACCTATCGAGTGGGACCTATATTGAATGAAAGGTCTCGATGTCCTCATACTTGATTAAACATTTATAATGCGAATAATGCGATAGTTTAATCTGTGTGAGGTTTACAGTTCATTCCAGTCTTAATTCAACTTGATAAATAGATTGCTGTAATGCTGTATTGTTATTATACAGTATGTTTCAGAAAAGGTGGCCACCCCCTCGTAACTTTTGAACGCGACGGAATTTTTCAATTCTGTAAAGTCCTAGGTATAGGAAGTGCCCTATGGCCCATCCTGTGGTCATATTTATTTTTGGCCCCGGTCGGCCCTTCCGGCTTTTAGGCCATATTTTTTCATTTTTCTCGCGAATTTTAAATGGAATGCTATATTTTTTATTCCTGTTAATTAAAGTCCAAGTTAGGCCGAGTATAATGAGCTTTTAAAATTTTCAAAAACCTTATCAGGGGCGGAGCTAGTAGGGTGCAAGTTTCAAAATTGTTACACCCTGTATTTCAGCGTTAGTTAGATTTTTTAGTACTTTTTTTATGTTCATAGGTTCAAAATATTGTTTTACACCATATGAAATCAAAAAAATATTCTTGTTTACTTCTAATCAGGGTCATAGTAAGGTTTTTGTAAAAGTACTTTTTTTCTCACGTCAATTTTTCCGTAAATTAATGGTGTTCTCGAAATTGGCATTTTTAGAGGTGAAAGTCTGCAGTGACATATGTTTTTTATGCTTGAAATCGAAAGAAAACTTAACGGAAAAGCGATTAAAATCATAAAAAAAGCCATTTAACCTGCTAGTTTTTTCACGACAGTGTCCGGTAAAGTGGGTGAATTTCGTATTGGATTTTTTTGTTGTTGTTGAGGAAACACAATTGGCATAGAAAATAAATAATATCTAATAAGGGAATATTACTTCAATGAACATAACTAAATGCGAAATTAAATGAAAATTATTTCTTCTAAATCAGTGCCGGATATTGGTTTAATTTTCACCCTCAAGAGTTTGGTACTTGACCTGGTCTTTTTTTCTCTTAAATTTCGAGATAATTAGATTTTTATTTAGAGATCTGGTATTCATTACTAGCAACACCAGTATGATTTTTTTTTAATTTGGGTTTAATATCGCGTTTCAACTGCATAGTCATATCATAACGGGGGTGTTACATTCCATTCGCAAGAAACTCACCAACCTCCTAAACAAATTTATCTCACCCAGCCTGGGTTAGGCCGAATGCCAGCATCACGAAGTCTTCTCCTCGCTGGACGTTGCTTAACTTCGGTGATCCTACAAGAATCGTTGCATTCAAAGCGCCATCGGACTGACTCCAGAATTATTGACAATGTGTTTTCTACAGATTTTACCAACTTACCAACTAAAATTGTCTCAAGAGGGACCCCTAGGCCGACTTTAGAAGCAGCATTATCCGATAATTATTTTTGATACAACTTGAACTTTGAAAATTGAAAAAAAGAGAGAGAGAGAAAAAAAAAAAAAATTCCGGCACTGATTTAGAAGAAATAATTTTCATTTAATTTCGCATTTAGTTATGTTCATTGAAGTAATATTCCCTTATTAGATATTATTTATTTTCTATGCCAATTGTGTTTCCTCAACAACAACAAAAAAATCCAATACGAATTTCACCCACTTTACCGGACACTGTCGTGAAAAAACTAGCAGGTTAAATGGCTTTTTTTATGATTTTAATCGCTTCTCGTTAAGTTTTCTTTCGATTTCAAGCATAAAAAACATATGTCACTGCAGACTTTCACCTCTAAAAATGCCAATTTCGAGAACACCATTAATTTACGGAAAAATTGACGTGAGAAAAAAAGTACTTTTACAAAAACCTTACTATGACCCTGATTAGAAGTAAACAAGAATATTTTTTTGATTTCATATGGTGTAAAACAATATTTTTGAACCTATGAACATAAAAAAAGTACTAAAAAATCTAACTAACGCTGAAATACAGGGTGTAACAATTTTGAAACTTGCACCCTACTAGCTCCGCCCCTGATAAGGTTTTTGAAAATTTTAAAAGCTCATTATACTCGGCCTAACTTGGACTTTAATTAACAGGAATAAAAAATATAGCATTCCATTTAAAATTCGCGAGAAAAATGAAAAAATATGGCCTAAAAGCCGGAAGGGCCGACCGAGGCCAAAAATAAATATAACCACAGGATGGGCCATAGGGCACTTCCTGTACCTAGGACTTTACAGAATTGAAAAATTCCGTCGCGTTCAAAAGTTACGAGGGGGTGGCCACCTTTTCTGAAACATACTGTATTTGTGTTAATCACTTTCGTGATATCACAAATACGTGTACTTGCTTTACAAAATCTCCGCTGAAACCGGACTTGAACCACCGACCTCCGGATGACAAGCCCGCCGCCTTATCGATCATGCTACTGAGGTCGGTTTTATCCAACAACGCACTAGGCATTGCACGCATGGTGACCTGGGATCGATTCCCAGCGGGGTAGGATTTTTTCTGCTCTGTACTTGGATGTTCGGGGTCCACTCATACCTCGTGAGGAAAAATGAGTAGCTAAACTGAAACATGCTCGCCCCCCCAGGTTCATCTACCAGTGGTACGTGGACAACGGCAAGGCAGGCCACTTCCTCAACCTCCTCTCCGAGTCTGACGATCTGCTGGGGGGCCCCAGTAAGCCCGCGCTGGGGGCCCTGCGGGAGTTTCTCGAGGCCCGGCCCCAGCTGGCCTGGGTTTATGGGGTGCGGAGTGGCGAGTTTGCTTACGCAGGTGAGTCAGACGTGGGTCTATGGGGTGCGGAGTGGCGAGTTTGCTTACGCAGGTGAGTCTGGCGTGGGTCTATGGGGTGCGGAGTGGCGAGTTTGCTTACGCAGGTGAGTCAGACGTGGGTCTATGGGGTGCGGAGTGGCGAGTTTGCTTACGCAGGTGAGTCGGAAGTGTACTTATCACAAAAATTTATTTAATTCTGACATTCTGTCCATTTTTTAGTCATAAGTTAGATAAAAATTTAATTCAATGGGGCCCTGGTGTGAGGCAGCGAAAAAATTCACGAAAGATCTGGGTGACCGCCTCTCATCAGTGACCGGGGACAAAAGAAGCAAGGCCTTTCTGGATCAAAGAATATCCATCGCCATCCAGAAAGGCAATGCAGCGTGCGTCATGGGGACCTTGCCAAGCTGTTTGAAAATGGAAGAGATTTTTATTTGTAACATTTTAGAAAAATTAAATAAAACTTCATACTTTAGTGAGCTAAAATAGTTAAAAAAAAAAAAAAAAAAAAAAAAAAAAAAACCTGAGTTAAGATAGGGTGACAATGTTTTATACATTTTTCAATGTCGTACAAACTAATAAATATACTATACTATACTTGATAGTGGCGTTATGTGACGAAGCCTAGCCCATAGAACTAACTATCTAGCCTACTTTAAGCTTTTATTCTAAAGTGTTTTGATTTGTAATTTAAAACTCGTTCGATTAGGAGGGTTCTTTTCTGTGTTTATAGATGTGTGTTTGAGATGGTAATCTCCTGCGCCTCTTGATTATTGATGTAAAGTTTGTGGGTTAGATTCTCAGTTGGAGCAAAATTTCTCACAGATGATTTCTACACTGGAATGTCGTGGCTGATTTTCTAACTTAACACTTGGACGACCGGGTGTACCACCGGTGGTACACGCGTGTCTGTACGGAATGGACCGAGTGTATCACCGGTGGTACACGCATGTACTACGCCAGTGAATAGCCTAAACATCGCCGGTCCCACAGGAGAACTGACTAAAAACATGCCGGTCGTCTATGTGTTAAAGTAGGTAATACCCAGGCGGTCCCAGAATAGCTTATTATTATTTTATTTCGCAAACGTTTTGCCTTTTACAACACTTTTTACTATTTTTCAATCCATCTCCTTCTTGAGCTTGCCCACTCGTCCTTCTAACACCTTGGATGGATGTCAATTTCTTCCTACAATTTTGACTTGAAATTTTGACGGTTAAAATTTTAAAATTCTAGCAGGACTTTATGCTGCCATACCGGCGCGTGCCTGGCTAGTTCTAATAGCTTATTGAACCTTTGAATTAAAAGTGCCCGAGTCAAACAATTCACGTCAGTGAATTAGTAGGAAAAATTTACCAGTAACCATAAGTTCCTCTTAAGGCTATTTAGCATTCCTGATTTTCTACCTTTTCTTTTCATTTTAACATGGATTCAGCATTCCTACTTCAGCAAAAACAGATCAAAGTATGTCTGTTGTGTACGTAGAATGCCACAGCAATCACCAGAGATAGCCAAAATATTTGTCCCGAGAGTTGATCAAATATTGACCGAGACCTCTGACATAATCTTTGAACTTAAGTTCTTACGTAAATCATAAACACATCGATTAGATTTTGATAGTGTAAGATTAGAGCCATAACTATAACTAAGAAAGTTTGGTTATGTACAAGTTAACTTAGTTAAAAATCAGCTATTCACTAAATTAGTTAATGTTAGTCAAATTGCAAAGCACAGGAAGACGGCTAATACATATTATGAATTATTTTTGAATTTTCCTTGCGTTTAGTTTTTATTCAGGCTTTAGTTTAAAGTTACAACCAATGCAAAATAATAATAATGAAAACATCGACATTAGGTCTTTTCTAAACTTTTGATATTTTATTATTTCTTTTATTATCAATGGATCAGGTCAATTCTAAACTTTTGATATTTGATTGCATCTTTTCTTAACTATTCAGGTGAGCTCCTCTTCACGCTAGCGACTCAGGAGAGCACACTGCTCGCTCGCAAGAAGCTCATGCTCTCCCTGGCCAAGCTCTGTTACGTGAGCTGTGCCTCCCCCTCGTCCTCCCTAGAAAGCCGCCTCAGCGCTATTGAGCTTTCTCTGCAGGTGGTGGCTCACCAGGAGAGCATACCCGAGGAGGTGCTGAGCCAGTTCGGCTACCAGCTGGAAACTGTCAAGGTGTTCTCCGTGCCTGAGATCATTAGGGTGAGTTAATAATAATAATAAACCTGTACAAGACTGTAGATCACAATAAACCTGACATTGTGTTTCAAAATAAACAAACAGACGAAACAGTTTTCATTGAAATAGGCATTCCATTGAGCCACAACTTGTCAAAAGTAATGATGGAGAAAACGAGAAAATATAAAACACTGGAAGAAGAAGTAAAAAGAATTTGGAAACAGGAGAATGTATACACAGTAGTTTTGTTAATATCAGCAACAGGTGTTATAGACAAAACATTAGAAGAAAATCTGAAGAAGTTGAATATCCATCATAACATTATCAATATGATACAGAAAGCAGTGATCCTCCAGACATGTCATATTACCAGGAAGTTTCCCAACTGCAAACAATGAAGATTTCCTGTTGGCTTGAGATTTATCTCCGCCCCGTTTATTGTACTATCAATATTAATGGAAAATATACCTACAAATAATAATAATAATGCTTTTTCTTTGTGTTATTATGTCACAATTTTAGTGGGTAGCGCAGAATCATAGGACTTTACCACTTTAATTTACAATATCTTGTATTATTTTTTTGCCTTTGATTCTGCCACTGGTCGCTGCTTCACATCAAAGCAGCTACTCATTTTTCCTCACGAGGTATGAGTGGACCCCGAACATCCAAGTACAGAGCAGAAAAAATCCTCCCCCGCTGGGAATCGAACCCAGGTCACCATGTGTGCAATGCCTAGCGCGCTAACTCAGTCTGCCACAGTGACTACTATTAGGGTGAGTTTATGTCACGATAGCTCAGTGGTAAAGGCAGCACTCTGTGAATACAAAATTCGCTATTTCGAAACCCAGCGAGGACGTTCCATGTTATGCTCCCACTTAAAGTTTTGACCATATAATACATCTATGGTTTACTGCTGGAATAATGGTAATCTATTGTCCTAATTGAGAAGTATGGATAAGTGATATTATTTTTATTATATTATGTCCTTGGAGAAAATAGATTATTTTTCAATAGCTGTGGTAGATGTGGTTTATAGATAAAATTATGATTCCTTTGAAGTATGCTATTGGACAAGCCTCATTGAAGCAGACATTTAAAACACATTTGGCCCTTTTTGTAAGGATGGGGGGGATTTTACTCTCTATTTGCTGGAAACTCATAAACCAGCTACTCAAATTAACCTCACCCAGCTTGAGTGGTGCCGGGAAATCACGAGGGTTCGAATTTGAATCACATTGAGGTGTCATCCTTCATAGGGTCACAGGAACATGGAGAAACTATAAGAAATTTCGGTCGGACCTGTCAAAGATACAGAAAAGTCTTATAATTCTGAGCTACCCACTAAAATGAATAACACAAAGAAACACATGTTAAGAAATAAAACTACACCACAAAATAAGAGGACTGTATCCCCTTAGTATAGGGTAGTCGCATTAAATATATAATGTTACCTATTATAATTATGTACAAGACAGAGAAACAAATGTTATATTTATTATAAAAAAAAATATAACAAAGGTGCTGTCAGCATTTTGCTGATTGCCAGTACACAGCATATCCATCAGTTTAAATACATTTTTTTTCTTCTTTTTTAATTATTCTTCTTTTTTTTTTTCTTCTTTTTTTTTTTTTTTTTTTCTTCATATTAATGCAAATAAATTACAAATTGTTTCTCCTCCAGATGAAGACCTGTGTGGAGAACTCGGATGCCTCGGAGTTCTCCTTCACCTCAGCCCTGGACCTGCTGGATCATGTGGAGGGGGACAAGGAGAGGTCTGCCCTTCTGCTGGAGGTCTGGGTCAGCGCCATTCTGCGAGACCAGGACAGGTAATGGAATCCAACAAGGTATCATTGCACTAACAGACTGATTTAATCGTGAACTTAATTGACCATTAGTCATTTGATTGTGTATATATTAAGTTAAGTTATCATATTTGGGTCAATTTACGTAACACTTTACTTCTCGAAATCAAATAAGTGGTAACCGTATGGGTTTGATGGCACAGATTGCCTCAGGCAATAATCACGCCCTTTGTCAATATTATTCTTGTCAATAAAGAGTTATTATTATTATATTAATTACTTTCATGATGTCACAACTACTCAAACTCGTTTTACTAAATCTACGCTGATACCAGGACTTGAACCACCGACCACCAGGTTACAAGTCCACCGCCTTATCGATCAAGCTACTGAGGTCGGTTTTATCCAACAAGTAGTCACCGTGGCAGAGTGAGTTAGCGCCCCAGGAATTGCACGCAAGGTGACCTGGGTTCGATTCCCAGCGGGGTAGGATTTTTTCTGCACTGTACTTGGAAGAGAATGCCAAAGGCATTATCACCACCCTTGATCAGGCTTTGTTTATATTTATTCCACAACTTGTTACCATGTTTATTGTATATAAAAAAAAATGTGAATAAAGCTTGGTCCTCGTGAAGAAAAATGAGTAGCCGGGTGTGATGTGAAGCAGCGACCAGTGGCAGAATCATGGGCAAAAAAAATAATACAAGATATTGTAAATTGAATTGGTAAAGTCCTATGATTCTACGCTACCTACTAAAATTGTGACATAGTAACACAAAGAAAAAAGATTATTAATATTATTATTATGTAATCCAACAAGGTATCATTGCACTATTATTAACAGACTGATTTAATCGTGAACTTAATTGACCATTTGTCATTTGATCGTGTATAAATTTGTTTCGTAAGTTCAATTTTTTTTTTTTTAATTTGGGCTTGACGTCACTTTCAACTCCATGGTCATATCACGACTGGGTTTTTACCCTCTATTCGCTGGAAACTTACAAGCCGGCTACTCAAATTAACCTCACCCAGTCTTGGCCGAAAATAGTCAACATCACGAGGGTTTCAATTAAATTCGAATGGTCACCCATTTAAGTCCTAACCTCGCTGGACGTTATGTAACTTCAGTAACGAAATGAGAACTGTAGTATACAACAACGTACCATTGACGCTGGCTTAAATCATGAGTAAATCTGTCTATCAGCAATGAAAATCTCGTCAAACACACACAATCTAGACAAATAAATATGGCTCTTGTTTTATTAACCTTACACGAATAAGAAATTCCAAAAGCCATTCTTTTGTTTATGATTGTAAAATTATATTATTTTAGGTAGTTCCCCTTTCCAAACTTATTTAAAAAAATAATCACTCCTTCCATTTCATTTCTCAGATACCTAACTCCTCTTGCGGACAATGAAGATCCAAGTCTCGTCATACAAGAGTTGATGTTCTTCCGAATAGTAGATGTCATTGTGAGATTCGGTAAGTTTATGATGATGATATTAACTATTTTTTTGATAAATAACTCCCTTGAAAATAGATTTGCTTTTAAAAAATATTTACTAATAATGATAAGTTAAGATATTTTCTGTATTTAAAAATTATTTTTGTGTGGTAGGAAATTATTAACAATTACTATCAAAACAATAGGAAAAGCTAAATTATATTTGATTATTACGACCTTGTTTTTTTAAAAATAACAGTTACTTAAAACATTAAAAAGAACTGACCATTTATTTAATCATGGCTAATTTTGAAGATATTTCCCTGCGCATGACAAAGTTTGAAGATATGTTGGATAAAATTATGAAATCTCAAGTCATTCCCTGAACTTCACCCCAAAAAATATTTGAAAGTTACTTGAAATCTAAAGGGTAACTTGTTACCAAATATTACAAAAAAACAAATGTAATTTTGAAAACCAATAATGATCAGTACTTGTAGTTCCGTGAGCTATTTACCTGATTCAGAAATTGACAGTATTTTTTTTTTTTTTTTTTTATGAGTGTTTCACAGCCTTTTTTAATTCGGTGCCGTGAAACAGGAGCTACTGTAGACGCTTGTGGTCTGTGTTGTAGCCTGCCCATCCCGTAGTGTGCCTCCCCTCTGATGGGCGAGAAGTGACACAATACTTCCCATACAGGTGCTGGGTCAACACGAGCGTACCGGAAGGTATCCCTTACAAACAATTGTAAACAAATTATTCTTTGTTTACATATATTCTGATTCTGGTTTCCCCTTCTCCCCGCAGACTCCAACCTCTCCTCCTACCTTCCTCCCCTCGCCCACTTCCTGGACTCTGAGGACCTCCCCGCCCCCTGCGCTCCAGCGCCCAGTTCAAATTCCTGATGGAGCTGGGATACGAACATGTGACTCGCACATTGAAAGTCGGCACCGGAACCGGCCAGCCTGCGGACAACGAGGAGGGAGAGATGGAGTGTTGAGGAAGATTTACTACTTACCATCCCGAGACACTTGTTTTTCAGACTAGATCTAGACTCGCTCAAGCCAGGTTGATGTATGCTGGAATTGAAGCCATCTTTATGGGGCAGAGTGAACACCTGAACTCCCCTATAGTCCGCGCCATGGACAGGTATATAACAACACTGTTCAAAGGCCGACACTCATTATATAGTTTAATAAAAGTACACATCAGTTATTGCTGATATATCAGTGTAGATGTATGTTAAAAAAAAAAAAAAAAAAAAAAAAAAAAAAAAAAAAAAAAAAAAAACTCTAGCTTCAACGTAACTTAACCTTCTTAGATAACATCCATCACCACGAAAGTCTGCTAGCTGGAGTATTATGGTTTATTATGAGTCGATGGAGTTTCTTACTATAGCCAGGGTAGTTTTTTTTTTCTATCAGTAAAAAACCAATTTTTGTCAATAACGTCGCACGTCGGCAGAAAAATTCGACTCTGCGAAATGATAAAATCTTCTATAAATACTACTAATATCATCGCTTTATTTATACTGCCTACTAGGACTCATAAGTCTCATTATTTCAGCAGTAAGCCAGTAAGAGGAATTACTTGCACAGAACTTGCCATGTGCTGGAGATGGTTTGGAATAAGATTGTCAGTATAATAAATTATGTCAGTTGTAACTCAATAACTTTTGAGCGCACAATTAGATCACTAGTAAGATACGCTTACCATACAGAATTTTTCCTTAACTTGTAACGAATCTACCCCTTCGAACAGTCATCACGATAGTGTGTTTCACTAAGACTGTGGGCTTGAGACATGGAGTCCCATTACGCTAACAGTTTCGTGTAGTTTTCTTTAGATAGACCATCCAATTTAATATTCTCCTTGCTCGACTCCTCTTTTAGACATTCACTTATTCTGAAGAAAATTTATGTTTTCGCACAATTACCTCTGGCATTTAGAATTGAATGATTTGTAATGATAATGTTTTGTAAATACAATTTTTGTACCAATAACAAAACCTTGAATACAAGTTTTCATTTTTATTTCCTATTTTTTTTTTTTTTTTTTTTTTTTTTTTTTTTAAGTGGGGTTTAACGTCGCTTTCAACTGCCATGGTCATATCACGACGGGGGTTTTACCCTCCATTCGCAGAAAACTCACAAACCTGCTACTCACATTGACCTCACCCAGCCTGAGTGGGGCCGGGAAAAGCCAGCGTCACGAGAATTAGAATTTGAATGGTCACCCATCCAAGTCTTAACCTCGCTGGATGTCGCTTAACTTCGGTGTTCTGAAGGGAACCGGTGTATTCAACATGCCATCGACGCTGGCTTCGTGTAGTTTTGTTTAGATAGACCATCCAAATTTAATATTCTCTTTGCTCGACTCCTCTTTTAGACATTTACTTATTCTGATGAAAATTTATGTTTTCGCACAATTACCTCTAGCATTTAGAATTCAGAATTTTTCCTTAACGTGTAACGAATCTACCCCTTCGAACAGAGTCATCACGATAGTGTGTTTCATTGAGACAGGGAGTCAGATTACGCTAACAGTTTCGTGCAGTTTTGTTTAGATAGACCATCCAATTTAATATTCTCCTTGCTCGACTCCTCTTTTAGACATTCACTTATTCTGAAGAAAATTTATGTTTTCGCACAATTACCTCTGGCATTTAGAATTGAATGATTTGTAATGATAATGTTTTGTAAATACAATTTTTGTACCAATAACAAAACCTTGAATACAAGTTTTCATTTTTATTTCCTATTATCTTTCAGGTATGGAAAGTATTGTTTACGGTCACTCTTCAAATTGAGTTGATAAAATTTCTGGACGAATTAGACTCTCCTCTTGAATACAAGTTTTTATTTTTATTTCGAATTACCTTTCAGGTATGGAAAGTAATATTTACGGTCACTCTTCAAATCGAGTTGATAACATTTGTGGACGAATTAGACTCTCCTGATGCCAAAAGTATTTTTTTCTCAAATGGTCTAATTAGTGTGTCCGTGCGCGCTAGTACAGTGTTTAGAGAGTTTAGAATTTGCAACGATAACACATACACGACCGGTTGTCCCACCGGTGGGACAACTGCGTGTGTACTGAATGGACCGGTTGTCCCACCGGTGGGACAAGTGACCTTCTTGATTTCTAACCTGCTTGTCCCACCGGTGGGACACCTATTCCTATGTTTTAGTATAGAAATATACTCTATACTTCCTGTATAATTTTACTCTCCAAGCGGGTTTTTCGTAGATATGCTTAGATATAGCGGTCCCATGCGTACATACACTGAAAATGGTGTCGGTCGTGTATGTGTTAAACATATGTACCTATATGTGGATCTAAACTGAAAAGTCTTTTAGTAGATAGGAAAAAAGCATGATGTAATAATGATTTCAGGAAATTCCTCGTGTATAATTAGTGAACATAAAATGTCAATACATTCACAAGCACACATATTTTTATGACAGTCAAGGTATGAAAAGGAGGTGGCAACGTTGAACACAATTTTGAAATGTACAAAATAAAATACCAATTTTAAAAATAACAGTCAAAAAGTTTCCAAAGAGACTAGACCAAATTTCGTAGTAATTTTTACATATCTGCACTTTCTCTCTTTCTTTGCTTGATTCACCAAGCCTAGCACTTTTACATCCAGCATCACGAAGGTTCGAATCTTAAGGTCACCTACCAAGTCTTCATCACGCTGGACGTTGCTTAACTTCAGTGATCTTATGATGTATTCAAAATGCCATCGACTCTAGCAAACAGCGTTCTTATTATTACGTGTCCAAACAGCGTTCTTCAGTGGCTATTATTCAAGACACTTGTTAGCTCATCTCTTTTTTTTTTCTCAAGCTCTGTAACTTACTAGAGCAAAAATTTCTTTCCCAAATGTTCTCTTAATGTCCTGAACAAGCTCTCAACTTCTATTTTCTCAGAATACTGAAGCAACTATTAATCTCCCTGTATTCCTGAATGGCTTGAGAAGCAATTTTCCAGTACAACTTTTCCCTTCCCTAATTTGTTCCTAGATAATTTCCCAGTATTCAGCTCTTTTTCCCTCTCTCTTCATCCCTCAGAGCAACTACTGCATTCTCTCTCATGTTCTCTACTGCCCTAACTTTTCCCTTCCCTAATTTTTTCCTAGATATTTTCCCAGTGTTCAGATTTTTTCCCATCTCTATTCATCCCTCAGAGCAACTACTGCATTCTCTCTCATGTTCTCTACTGACCTAACTTTTCCCTTCCCTAATTTGTTCCTAGATATTTTTCCCATCTCTCTTTATCCCTCAGAGCAACTACTGCATTCTCTCTCATGTTCTTTACTGGTCTAACTTTTTTCTTTCCTAATTTGTTCCTAGATATTTTCCCAGTGTTCAGCTCTTTTCCCTCTCTCTTCATCTCTCAGAGCAACTACTGCATTCTCTCACGTGTTCTCTACTGTCCTAACTTTTCCCTTCCCTAATTTGTTCCTAGATATTTTTCCCATCTCTCTTCATTCCTCAGAGCAACTACTGCATTCTCTCTCGTATGGTCAGCTGGCCAGGCTCCCGTTCACTTGAGCACGCTCTCATTCCGCCACACGCACACATAGTTGTTGCTGGTCAGGGTCCCGTTCACTTGAGCACGCTCTCATTCCGTACTGCCTTCTCTCTGGTGTTCTCTACTACTCAGGGTCCTGTTCACTTGAGCACGCTCTCATTCCGTACTGCCTTCTCTCTGGTGTTCTCTACTACTCAGGGTCCTGTTCACTTGAGCACGCTCTCATTCCGTACTGCCTTCTCTCTGGTGTTCTCTACTACTCAGGGTCCTGTTCACTTGAGCACGCTCTCATTCCGTACTGCCTTCTCTCTGGTGTTCTCTACTACTCAGGGTCCTGTTCACTTGAGCACGCTCTCATTCCGTACTGCCTTCTCTCTGGTGTTCTCCCCTACTCAGGGCCCTGTTCACTTGAACACGCTCTCATTCCGCCACACGCACACATAGTTGTTGCTGGTCAGGGTCCTGTTCACTTGAACACGCTCTCATTCCGCCACACGCACACATAGTTGTTGCTGGTCAGGGGCCTGTTCACTGGAGCACGCTCTCATTCCTCCACACGCACACATAGTTGTTGCTGGTCAGGGGCCTGTTCACTTGAGCACGCTCTCACTCCGCCACACGCACACATAGTTGTTGCTGGTGCTGGAGATGAGGTAGGAGCCCCGGGGGTGCATCACCACCTTGTTCACTACTATGTCGTACACGTCCAGGTTGATCTTCTTGCTACCCACCGCGTGCTTGTCGATCACCTGGTGGTGAGCAGAGGAGGGAAAATAAGTTTTTTTTTTGGGATAAAGAAACAGGATTGCTTTATTTAGTTTTTACAGATAAAAAATCTTGTCCATTTTGTTATCGTCGGGGATAGACCCCATTATGCTCACAGCATTCCCTTTTTGAATTGCCAGACTCAATCTTTTTTTTTTTTTTTTTTTTTTTTTTTAAGTGGGGTTTAACGTCGCTTTCAACTGCCATGGTCATATCACGACGGGGGTTTTACCCTCCATTCGCAGGAAACTCACAAACCTGCTACTCACATTGACCTCACCCGGCCTGAGTGGGGCCGGGAAAAGCCAGCGTCACGAGAATTAGAATTTGAATGGTCACCCATCCAAATCTTAACCTCGCTGGATGTCGCTTAACTTCGGTGTTCTGAAGGGAACCGGTGTATTCAACATGCCATCGACGCTGGCAACTCAATCTTTGTTTAAGGAATTCGGCGTATTTCTGGTAAGTATCGTAAGTATCTGGTAAGGCGTATCGAGAAAATAAGTATTTCTGTCCCGGTAGCTCAGTGGTTAAGGCGGCACTCTGTTCATCCAATGATTCCAGAGGTCGTGGGTTCGAAACACAGCCGGGACATGACAAGTTATCCTCCCATTTGGGATTTTTACCACATAATAATGTCTTGGGCTTACTGCTGGAATAATGGGACTTTAATAGTCCTAATCGGGCAGTATAAATAAGACGATATTATTATTATTATTTATTACATTTGACAATTTTAAATTTCCAGAAGACCCCTGGGAAATTTGCTAGGTAATTGCATGAATAAAAATTTAAATTTCAAAAAAGATCGTTATGAATTACTCAAAAACCACAGTGAAAAAATCTTGGTTGTCTTATCTTTTAGAATTTAGTTAAATAGGTTACTATTGCCCTGGAACCACTTTCGCATTAATTCAGGGCGGTTGACTTATCTAAACTATCTTTAACTGAGTAAAGCAAATAATATTTCTAACATTTAACTCGATATGGTTTCTTGCTTTGATTCTTTTAAAAAATAAATTTGATGAGCCAGCGTCGATGGCGCGTTGAATTCACCGGTTCTCGTAGGATCACCGAAGTTCAGCAACGTCCAGCGAGGTGAATACTCCGTGATGCTGGCATTTCGGCCCAATCCACAGGTTTGTGAGTTTCCTACGAATAGAGGGTAACACCCCCGTCGTGATATGACCATGCAGTTGAAAGCGACGTTAAACCCAAATTAAAAAAAAAATATGACGTTAAAAAAAGAGCAAAATAATAAAGTAGTACCTCGGGCCAGGATAGTATTTGGACAGGGTCTAGTACTTTCCCTGCCACACTGGAATGTTGCAGTAGCTCTGGAGGGAGTGAGTAGATCCAAATACAACCCTCGTCATCGCCACAGAAGAGAAGTTGAGAGACTGTAAGATAAACAAGTAGGTAATATTTAGGCTACACTTTGAATATACCAAGATATTTTTTAAATGACTACTTATTTTCATTTCACTGCTTGCGTGAATGTGAATTTCACAGTCACATACTCAATAAAGAAATCATAATTATAAAAGTAATGCAAAAAGAACATGAGATATGTTCCAATGGATTTCCTACAAGCACAAAATGTAGAAATAACACTTCACATAAGGGGGAGATGAAATTGGCGCTATGATGCTTGCACCTTTTTATTTTATTGGATCTATCAAGAGTTGTAAGGATTTCCATGGTTTTTTTTCCGAACCAGATACTCAGTACTCACATGGATTGTAGCTGAGGGACATGAAATAGTTATCTGTCTGACTCCAGTTGAGTGTGAGGGCAGGTTTGAGTCGGATAGAACTATTGGCTGGACTGGCTAGAACATTGCGCAGTCCACTGGTGATGGAGTTCATGTTGCAGATGTAGATCTTGCCATGCAGAGCACATTTCACTGCAATAAAACTAAAAATAAAAGGGAATAGGTTTTAAGAGCCAGTTGCCCAGTAGTCAAAACGTCGCGTTAGTCTGTTAATCCACAGGTCGCGGCTTAGAAACCCAGCTGGGACATGAAGTTATCCTCCAATTTGAAATGTTTGACCCCACATTAATATGTCCAGGCCTTACTGCTGGAATAATGAGATTAGTCCTGGATATTAATACCATAATTCTTAATAATATATTGATTTACACTAGCTCAGACTCACATAATTGAAGTCACAGATTTTATTTTTTTCTTCTTCTCAATTTTATATCAACTTACAGACACCAAGATATTTCTTGGTGAAATAAAGAGTTTTGTTAAATAAAGAGATTTTACATTATCTCTATTGTCAATAATTATAATTAATTACCCTCCGTGGCGTAATGATTGTTTAAAAAAAAATAGTGTGATTTTTTAGTTTATTGTAATTACTCCGATACGATCAGACTGATGAGTGGACTCAAATAATAATAAAAAAAAAAAAAATCACCCAGACTTTATTTATTGGAAATATTTTTTCCCAGTAAATAAACAGTTTATATTCTTTATTAATAAAACAGAATGTGTACTCTTTTAAACTTATCATTAACCTCATTAAGCTTTTATTAAATCACTTTTCTTAAGCTTTTCACTCACCCATTGCAAACGTTCTGAACTGAGTCCACCAGCTGTTCCTCATCAGTGTAAGCTGTGCCTTGCAGCGGCTTGCCAGGCAGCTTGAACATGACAACTTCATAGTTCTTGGTGAACCCAACAAGACCTGACACGTGTAAAGATTAAAGGATTACTGGATCACGTTAAAGGATTAGTGTAAAATTTACTCAATAATGAATAATAAAAAAACATAAATAAAAAAAACAATAATGAAAAAAAAAAAAATCTCTTTTGTGAATGTTTGTCATTTGTATGGGAGTCAGAATTATTCAGCTCTATACTTTAGATGGTATGTCCTTATACCTTGTAAGAGAATGAAATAGTTGTTAAATATTTGTATGAATAGCAAACAGAGTTATGGCAACACATGCTAACAATGTATTGATTAAGGAAACATGTGATAAAGTGTCCCAAAATTATGTAGGTACATATTTAACATTTTGTTTTTATTTTACAGGAAATAGAGACCAAGCCAAACTAATGATTTAAAAATTCAGTAAGAAAATATCTTTTAATAAATAATAAAAAAAAGTTCCCATTATGAAGAAAACTGAATTTTCTTTATTTCTTGAACAAAATTAAAAGAAGTTCCTTTACCTCGATTGGTTGCACAGAGGAAAAGTTGAGACTCGGGCTCGTAGATGGTGGAGAAGATTTCACTGGGAATGGTGAACTGGTGTACTGGGGACAGCTCTGTTACGTAATTGGGATACGTAGGTGCCCCAATGTCAAGAATATGGACAGTCCCGTTGTTTGTACTACCTGTGAGAGAAAATTAGATATAGACCCTTAAAATCTATGGTTTAAAATTATTTTTCATTAAAGTATTTTCTTTGGTATTGTATTTAATACTTAGTCATAATGCCATAAACAATACCACTTAAATTACTATATAAACTATATTATTATTATTATAAACTGGTTGGGTCCCACAAGAGAAACCCAATTTTTCACACTGGGTTCTATTAGATCTTTTGTGACCTAAAATAAATTACTGTAAATTGAAGAAAAAAAGTAAGTGGTTAAATTATGTCTATTTGTAAATATCTTTAACATTTATATCCCATGTTAGTACTTGGGAAGTACATAATTATGAGATAATAAGTTAGGACCTTTCACAGCATGAGAAATACTCACAAACAAGAACACTGGGGCTGTCTGGGTGAATAAGAATGTTGTTGATGGCACATTTGGTTTTACTCTGCTTTGGCAAAAGATCTCCAATGTGAAATGCTATGTTTCTCTTTCCATCAATCAGATGGATTTCTGCTCTAGCTCCAGCAGCAACTACTATCCAAGTGTTGTCCACATATGTTTCTGTGATTGTTAGGAACATTTCTCTGAAACCAAACAAAAAAAGTACCTACTTATGAGAGCACTAAGTTTTTTTCTAATTTAGATTTTGATATTAGCCTTGTTTGAACTTCTGTATCCCTTATATAAAGATCAAATGCTGGTTGTTTTCTCTAAAGTAATCCAACAAACTTTTCTTCTTTCTTCAAACCACTAGGTTGTAGGTTTGATTCTTATTTGTGGCAATATATTTATTTAATTATTGTTGTTTTTAATAAATATTTTGTTATTTTCTTATTACATTTTTTTTTTTATTTCATAAATCATTCCTAAGTTCAGAAGAATTAGTCCAATTGAGCTGAAATTCTTTATTTGTTGTTGAAAATCATAAAAGAAGCAACTACCACTTAAGTCCCATAATCTTCTGGGAGAATAAACCAGCCATGTATCAAAAATCCTATGGAAAAACTAGAAAGTGGAAACTCTGTACATCATAATTATGTACCCATATTTATGTAATTTTGGATCCATTTGATCTTTTTTTGATTCCTCCTCATTACATAGTTTTAGGAAAGTAACACATTTCAAAAAATTGATGAGAATCAACTTTAATGGTTTCTAGTATGAGTCATTCTATTTTTTTTTTCAAGATACTATTGAACATTCATATATTTATTTATTTACAAAAATTATTACAAACAATAAACAAAATAATTATAACATTATTTAAAAAAAAAAACATTAAAAATAAATATATAGGTAATTATGTACATTTTTAAAATAATAATAATAATAAAGAGGAATGTATTATTTACTGTTTTTTAAGTTATGAAGTATTAGTAAAGGATTTTCCAATGTGTGAAAGGACATATTTATGCTATTACTCTTTGCAGTAAAGTACAAACAAAATACATACCTGGGATCTTTGGCATAGTACTTTTTGATGCCTAGTTTGTCACATTCAAATGTATCACTGTCAATAATGCACACAGAATTTCCTCCACATGTCACCAATTCACTTCCACTTCTTGAAAAAAAACAATCCCAAATCTGAGGAACAAAAATAAAAATGAAATATTAAAATTCACAAATAAATTATATCAACTTTTTATCATTTCATTTTAGTTGTTCTGTATCATGTCCATGAATATGATACAGATATAAAGCTGTGAAATATGAGGTTATGTAGATGGCGGCACTCTGCACTAAAGCCATATTTTTCTTTGAAACAAAAGTGGATTCAAATGGAATAAATAGAAGAATGTTATTTTCTTTTGAAGAGAAAAAAAAGAAAAGAAGAAATCTTCTTCCATTAGGTATAAATAACCAAAATGAATTTATGAAATTCTTGTTTCCATTTCTTTATTCCTGGTTAAATTGTTATTTTTCCCTTGTTTATTTTTAAAAGTGCTGGTATATTTCAAATTTTCTAGCTATTGCCTTTTTCACCCAAAATTCCTTTAGGAACTTAATAAATCTTAAAAAATAAAAGTATAAAGTTATTTAAATCAGCAAATAAAAATAACACTCTTAAAAGATATCACCAGTAAAAATTTCATGTTTAGTTATCAAATAACTGTTATAGAACAATGTGTTAGTCACACTTGGTACTAAAAATTGGAAGAAACGTAATTTTCATTCACAAATGGTGGGGTAGCTAAACTTGGGAATAAATTGAAGAAATTGGAAAAAACCTAACTTGGAATTTTTTTTAAAACAAAATCAAAATGTGGCCTAATTTTCACTTTGACAAAATTAAGCTAAGATCATCATCAAAGCTACTCTTATCAGCTTAACAAAAGACAAAATCCCTCTTAACACGTTCGTTACCAAACGGCCATATGTGGATGTTTTTGTGTTTTTCTTTGAGACCGAAAACACACATGTGGTTGTTATCAAAATTTTAACAAGGGACCGGACATCCATATATGGCCTTTTAGAGGTAGGTTGTTAGTATTAGAACAGATATAGGATCGATTCTTGTACAAATACGATGCCAAATATGCAACAAAAAAAATTTTGGTCCCCAGGATGCAACAGCAACTTTACCGCCTGGTCCCTACGTAAAACTTGAAAAAATTGGCTTGGTAACGAACGTGTTAACCTTAATATTTCAGTAATGTAGACACCATAGCTGAGTGTAGTAGTGCACTTGCTGGCAGGCAAAATGAGTTCAAAATCAGGGTTGAAAATTTCTACCATGCTAACAGTGTCTTTTGGCTGTGTTGAGGTATACAGCTCTAGAATTGATATGTATATTTCAACTTTCTATAGAGTATGAAATCATCTTTGACATTTAACACTAGCAACTTGGCATAGATGCCAGTTCTTTTCTTGTAGTAAGGTTTATAATATTCCTAACATGAATATTTTGCATAAATAAAGCTCAGAAGATTATTGGGCCTTGAGCAACTTTAACTCAAGGAAGTATATTCAGTTGTGTGACTCAAGGCTGAAGGGCAAAGTCCTTCCTTTCTACACTTACCTGGGTGGACAGGTCGCCAGGGTCTTTGGAATGAGCTTTCAGGAACTGCAAAGGCTCGAATTCCAGGTTGGACATGATGAAATGACGTTCCTTTTGGTTTTACCTGGCGAAAGAAGTGAAAGTTGGTGTTAAGATGACAGGATTGTCCGTAAAATGCCGCCCGCCCGTGATTAGTAAACAAGTTTGAATTTTTCGCGCTACAAGTTATTTTAATTCTTCTTTGCTTCAAAGTCCGTGCGCGAGAATCTGTGTAGGTATAAAGTGTACGGATTTTCTCGAGTGGATTAAGACAGATCGTCCCTCACTAGAATTCGTCTTGAGGGACGGTTTAGCTTTTATTTGAATTAATTCTATTTGAAGATTTAGCCTTAGAACTTTGGATGGTTTTTGTAGGACAGCAATAAGGTCATTTTTATAGATTTCTGTAATAATGATAATAGCACAATAAGTAACTGTGCGGTAATACGTTTCTATCTCCATACTTAATATAGAAAATAGATAACGAACTCTGGTATATAACTGAAGCACCCCTCCTGAATAGGAAATAGCATACAACTGCCTCAATGGAAAATGGCTAATAGTGAGTATTATGATCTCCACCATTTTCTATTGAGGAAGTGTTTCACATGAGATGCCCAGACTGCCCAGAGAACATTAGGAGTTCTTCATTTACATAATATATTTATTGTTCCTAAATACCTATATGACTTAAGGAGGGTTTGTTTTATTGTAATCATCTCATTTACCTTTTCACTCGATATCTGGGAAGAAATTTCCAAGAAATCTGTGAGGGCATGTCCAACAGATTTCTTGAAAATAAAAATATGCAAAGAGGAAGAAATTTCCACGTATTTCGGTAAACAAAAATGAAGCGGTAAATTTCAAATATGGTAATTTTTGTATTGTATATCCACTGGAAAGGGAAATTTTCCGGAATTTGTAATAAAAAAGGCAATCTTGCAAGATTTTCTTAATTAATATGAATTGATGAAATTTACAACGTGTCATAAATGTTGCAATTGAGACCAAGTAGCCGTCAAATCCAGCATCCCGATTAAATTAAAGTGTGTGTTAGGCTAATCTATCCATATCTGTTATCAAACTAAAACCTGATAAGCCTGTATTTTTCCATTAATCCTCTCATTTGTAAGTACCTTACCACTATTATGTTTAATTCATAACTGTTATTTTTCATAGGTTAATTTTTATGTCTGAACAAAGTTGTGTGACTGATTTTATTCATGTCTTTTTTCTAGACTTAGGGTGCATAAATGAAATGTCACCTATTAAATCAACTACCTACTTAATTTTAATAATTGTTTTCCTAGGAGTCTCTAGATACTAAATTAATAACCGGGAAGTGGGTGAAAACAATAAAACAAAATACATATAAACTCTGTTTCGTGTTAATATAGGCTGGTTGGCTGGCACTACTTGACAAGCGCTCGCCTCCCGGTGAGCTTGATATAATAAATCTATTGATCAATAAATTGAACATCATATCATCATCTATCTATGTTAGAATATGCCATTTTTTGAAAACTATTTGGTTGAAGTAAAGTATCAAGTCACCCTTCATTGTGCATAAAAAAATAATGTGATAGATATTGATAATAATGCAATAGACAATACCGGTTCAATATAGCAATAATCTAAGGGCCTCTTAGCTTTAAAATTTATTGCTGTTCTTTTTTTTCTTTTTTTTTAAGTGGGGTTTAACGTCGCTTTCAACTGCCATGGTCATATCACGATGGGGGTTTTACCCTCCATTCGCAGGAAACTCACAAACCTGCTACTCACATTGACCTCACCCAGCCTGAGTGGGGCCGGGAAAAGCCAGCGTCACGAGAATTAGAATTTGAATGGTCACCCATCCAAGTCTTAACCTCGCTGGATGTCGCTTAACTTCGGTGTTCTGAAGGGAACCGGTGTATTCAACATGCCATCGACGCTGGCTATTGCTGTTCTAATTTGATTGATATATGCACCCTTACACCAGTTGTATTGTAAGTGGTGTAGGAACTTAATTGGTTATTTATACAGTAGGTAATCAGCTATGTTGGAAAAATAACTTGTATGCATAATACTGTCTAGTCTAGATACAAAGGAACATTTAGCCCAAACGGCTGGAAAAAAGGTAAAAGTTGCATCCCATTTACAATTGGGATTTGATTAAATCAAATCAAACTTTTAGTCTGTCTAATTCTGAAAAATGTACTTTGATTACAATGTCTGTGTTTCAGAACTTAACAAAAATAAAATGTGTGGAACAGGAGATTATTCAGGAAACATGAAAGCTTTAATCCTTGTAGGAGGCTATGGAACAAGACTCCGGCCTCTCACACTGAGCAGACCAAAACCTCTGGTAGAGTTTGCCAACAAGCCCATGCTTCTTCACCAGATTGAAGCTCTGGTTGAGGCAGGTGTTCGTGAAGTTATCTTAGCTGTCTCCTACAGGGCTGAGCAAATGGAAAAAGAACTAACTGTTGAGACTGAAAAGCTAGGTATTAATTTAGTGTTCTCCCATGAGACTGAGCCCCTGGGCACTGCCGGTCCTTTAGCACTAGCCAAAGACATTCTAAACAAAAGCCAAGAACCTTTCTTTGTTTTAAACTCTGACATTATTTGTGATTTCCCTTTCAAAGACTTGGTGGATTTTCATAAAAACCATGGAAAAGAGGGAACCATTGTTGTCACTCAGGTGGAAGAGCCCTCCAAATATGGAGTGGTTTTGTATGACCAACATGGTTGCATTGAGAGTTTTATTGAAAAGCCTCAAGAATTTGTGTCAAACAAGATCAATGCTGGAATGTACATTTTTAATCCTAGTGTGCTAGATAGAATAGAGATCAAGCCAACTAGCATAGAAAAGGAGATCTTTCCACTCATGTCTAAAGGAAAGGATCTGTATGCCATGGAGCTGCAAGGATTCTGGATGGATGTTGGACAGCCCAGAGATTTTCTCAAAGGTAAGTTTGATTTTTGTATAGTGGATTTTTGGCTCAGGCACTTAAAATGACCATTGATCTAACCTAAAAAGTTTCTATGATGGAATTAGAGATCAATTTCAAAATCTCTCAAAAGCTTGTGAATAAATTTAGGGGGGGGGGAATAACTCAATTCTACCATGATGAAATTGAAGAAAGCATTATTTAATATGATTAATGGCTTGAGAAGGGATTAATTCCAATGTGAGCATAGAATATTGAGTGATTCCAAAGGTATTGTTATAGTATCATATTAATGGTTGGAAAATAAACTTATAATATGTCTTTCAGGTATGTGTCTCTACCTTACTTCCTTACGTCAGAAAAAACCAGAACTTCTCATGGATGGAGAAGGCATTGTGGGCAATGTCCTGGTTGACCCAACAGCAACCATTGGTCCTGGGTGCAGAATAGGACCCAATGTGACTATAGGACCAGGAGTGGTTATTGAGGGGGGAGTTTGCATCAAAAGAACCACAGTACTGCGGGATTCCATCATTAAATCCCATTCCTGGCTTGAAGGGTAAGTAGCTTTAAAATCATTATGCAATTATTACTTTAAATAAATTTCTAATATTAGAAATCGGAAGAATTGTTTTTTTTAGAATGCTACTAACAAAAAATTCCTTTATATCAGTATTGAAAAAAAAAGACTTACAACATAAGCCTTTTAAATTGTGAATGATAAACTATTTGTAAATAAAGTACAAGCTTTAACACTGCCTGATACTCATAACTAAACATCCTGAAGAAAATCTGTCTCCATTATCCATGGTCAAATCCATATAACTAAGGTCTTCAAATAACTGTAGCACTGGTTATTATTAAAAATAATAACTTCTTCAGTGGTCATTTTTGTACACTTGAGAATCTTACTTAAAAAAATGGGGGATGAATTAAAATCTAGTTGCTACCTTCAAATTAATTTGTAAATCATTAATTTGCTCTCTTTTCACAGGTGCATCATAGGCTGGAGGTGTGTGGTGGGACATTGGGTTCGCATGGAGAACATCACAGTGCTTGGAGAAGATGTGATTGTACAGGACGAAGTATATGTGAATGGAGGGCAAGTGCTTCCCCACAAGTCCATAGGGAACTCGGTCCCTGAGCCTCAGATTATCATGTAGTCTCTGTTAGAACCATTCTATATCACCCATCTAAAGGTAGCTTTGTTGGTACCTGAAACCTATTTTAATTGTTATTGGTCCAAGCAGACATTGTTGCAGTGACGGCCAACCTGATAAAATATTGCAAAGTTGCTGGCCCATTTGGCTATATACTTTATTCATACACTTGAATAAGGTAAACTGCAGTTTTTCTTGATGAAAATTATTTTCTTCTATATCCATCCATAATCACATTTTGAGGAAAACATCTGTAGACTCAGAGTTATCCAACTTATTAAGGTTCATCTTTAGGTTGTGAATTTTTTTATCAATACCACTGCTAAACCCAAAGATTTTTTTAAATCCTATTTATACATGTATCTTAAATAAAGAAATGAAGTTGGACATACATTTGTAAATAATAATAGTATAAAAAGCACAATTTTATATATACATATTTATTTAAAATAGATTGATTTTTTATTCCATTTTATATATTTAAACACTTTCTATTTTATATTATTTTAGTGATTATTTTATACATAATTATTGTAAAAGATATTCTTTACTCTATGTTTTAAGCATTCTGCAACATTTTAATAATTTGACCAGCTATGTATAGGAGCATTATGTTCTTATTTACAATATGTACACTGTGTGTCAGATTAAGTATCAAGAAATTTTGTATGTGACTTAATGTACTAATAAAATAAATAAAAAAAAAACGACCAAAAACAGTAATACTTTCTATACCTTATAGGTAATAGAAAGTAAAATGTGTTTTTTTAATAGTTACTGTCAAAATATAACTTTTTGTAATTCCTAACTTATTTTTTTTTATAAGATTCCCAAAAGTAAAATTAAAAACCTTCATTTAAATATGGATTAAAAATATTATTGAAGAGTGTTCTATGTTTTTTAAAAAAAAACTTGGGTCAAAATAAAAAGACAAAATATGATTCACATGTTTGAGTCAGTTCTTACGTTTCTCATGAAAAAAAATAAAAAAATACCCAATATTTGCCCTTAGGCCCATTTTTAAATCTGTTTTGTGCTCGAAATCATTGTTGCATGTATTTTGTACAGTTCTTAGAGAAAATAAATAAATATATTTATACTTATTCTATAGAAAATAATATGTAGTATATACTTTTTTTTACCAACAGGGAGAAGACCAGTGACTCACTAGAGAATTATACATTTTTCTCAGAGGTCTAATTTTATAACATTTTTTAATGGTTACCAAGGACACTCTAATTGTGGTCATGCACTATTCAAACCAACTATTTTTTAAAGTTGAGCTTTTAATTAAGCTTTTTGTTTTATAAAGAAAAAGTGCAAGCTTTCACAATAGTTGATTGCACATAGAAGTAAGAATATGTGGTTTGGTACTAGCCAACTAAAGTTGGCTGGAGGCCGTCACTTGCCCAGTTGTAGTCATCCATGCTGGTTACAACACCAACAACAAGAGGAAAAAAGTAACTTTAAAGAAGTTGCCCTAATATTCACTGTCTACTAGTAGAAGGTACATTGGGGTCAATGCTCTGTTGGGCAACTTTCTGTTTCTTCAGTGCCTGAATTTTCTGTAACACTTCTTGTTGCATAGTATTAGCCCTTTTCTGTTTCAGTGTCCGGCCTGTGTTACGTAAAATGCGAGGTTTTGATTCTAAGGCAGCCTCAACATTTCTCATAATGGACACATGAGACGGAATGTGAATGAACATAACATTCCTAGATTGAATGAAGAGGGACTCAAATGTGAGCTCTCGACCTGTAAAAAAATATTTTCTGTTGATTCAGAACTACATGCATCTGGAGGGAAAATAATAAAGTTAAAAGTATGATTTTTTGTTGTAAAGCAAAAGGCTTCTTCACACTTTTAGTATGTAGCACAGCATTACTAAGAGTCTTGTTTCCCAACTCATTTTACATTATTTCTTGTACTCTGGAAATACCTACCACCGCTGATTGTTACTCATACATAACAAGCAGACATCCAAGTACCTGCAGAGCAAAAAAAATCTGTGCTGCTGGGGATCAGACTCATTTCACTGTAAGTCGAATCCTAGTGTACTAACCCACCCGGCCACTGTGACTACTTTAAAAAAATAGAACCCAGGCCCAATTATTGCTAAATTTCTACCCTGCTGGAGATATAACTCAGGTCACCAAAAGTGTAAGCCTAGTGCACTACTCCACTTTGCCAAGGTGACTACATAAAAATAATATGTTAAAGGATTTTTATGAACTTACCCCTATGATCCCGTAGCAGCACATCACTCATGTAGATGTTCATGAATCCATCAACATGATCCATTTTACCAGATACTGAGGACTCATTCCGTAGATCAACACAAGTCACCATACCAACAAGAGACTTTGCCAAACATGATAATGTGTTGAATGACTGGTACTTTTCTTTAGCAGAATCCAGAAAGGCAGTCATTATTAATGAGTATTAAATTACTTAACTTTCAAAATACCTATACTTACTGTGCATAGGTTTGTACATTTACACTAGTTGTCTTTTGGAACTATGGAACATAACAGTCAATTAATAAAGAAAACCGTCTTCATTTTTTAGTAGGATGGTAAAATTTATCTAAAGGGATACCTTTACAAATAAAAAAAAACACTTTTTTTAAATTAGTGATGTATAATTAATTTATCTTTTAATTTTTCTGTTTTAGCTTTAATTTAAACCGCCAACAAGGATTTTTTTTGAAAATTCAGGTTCACCAACAGCATCAATCAAAAAGTTACCAATCTTCAAAAAAAATAATACGCCTAGATATTTTATATCTATGCAATTAGCTATTCATTTAAATCCACAAACATTGAAGGCTGAATATAGACATACCTACATGAGTCTAGTCCACGCCACGGTTCGTTAGCAGATTATTAGGTATAAGATCAGTTATAACTTCCGGGAAATTTCTAATATTAGAAATCCGGTACACTCGATTTTGTGTAATATTGTGTGCATATGCACATCATTGTTTTACATAGGATATTTATATTTATTTTATAATTAATTATAAATTAACTCTGATATTTTGACTTTTTTGTCCGAAATTAAGGACAAAAAAGTCAAAAAATAAGGTCCACCTCTTACCGATACAGAATTTTTTGTAGAATCTATAATGTAGTAAAAATAATATTCTCCATATAAAACAAATTTGAAGAAAATCGGTAAAGCGGTTTTGGAGATACAAGTGATTTAGTATAAAATCTCAAAATTGGCACGTGTATACCATGTGAAACAATCACGAGGAAGTGTTGTGTCCATAATTGGCAGTGTTTTTTTTATTTCTGTTTAAAGTAGGTAGATAAACTGTAATGTTAATGTATAGCTACTATAAAGCTGATATAATATGTGTGAATTCTGTGTGCTTCAGTCGCTCAAGTCAAACTTACGAAAGAAACAATACAGTCGATCACAAAAATGCTAAGTTTTCATTGCCTAAGTACCAGTAATTAGGTAAGTACTTATTTAATGTAATTATTGTACCAAATTTGATCAAAGCGATGAGCCAAAATAAATAAATAAACTAGTATAGAAGTTAAATAGTTCACAAACTCTCAAATGAACTGCCCACAGCCACAAGAATCTAATTAGGTGTTGCCGATTTTGAAACTAAAACATATTAGGGTATGGTCCCCGAGTGCATGGTCACTAAAGAACGGATTTAATCAATCAACTTTATACACAATGGCTAATGGCCGTGCTTAGTCAGATTGTTAGTGACTATGCACTTGGTCTTATGTATATTATCATATTTTTGATTCTTTACTAATCACTCTTCAACATTTCTAACCCGCACAGCACAATTCATTATCCTTTCCAAAAGTTAAAGGGGGGGGGGGGGGGGGGTTGACAACCACGGAGATTGTACACCCGCCCCCCTGCTCCCTCCTCCTCCTCCTCCTCCAAACCATTTCTCAACTTTTTATTCAAGTTGTGATGTGGAAAGTAGGTAGGTACTAGAGAAAGTTTACTTTTCAAGTGCTCCTCTCTCTCTCTCTTCTTTCTCTTGTATGTAGGCTGTAGGTATGTTATTAAAAAGCACACATAGTCACATACTCAAACTTTTTGGCACGAATAAAGAAACTGATGTAAGCACTGTTGAGAAGAAGGGGGTGAGGTTTACGGAGGGGGGGGGGTGATGATTATAAAGACACAAGAGATGAAGGAGAAACCTCTCCTCGTCTTCGCCCAAGAGACTAGCTCCTTGCTATGTATGTACTTTTCAACTGTCATTTTAGGCCCTATTATTATACATACAGACAGATCTACATATTATTTATATTGTATAGTTAACGCCGGTTTTAAATTCATGTTCATATCACGCGACCGTGATTTTACGCTCCACTCGCAAAAAACTTACAAACCAGTTAATCAAATTAAACTCACCCAGAATAAGTGAGGCCGGGAATAACTAGCACCAGGACCGATTAGACCAATATACCTAGCTTTTGAAAATATCTCTTGTAGATATTAATTTTATCTTGCAATCTTATTTATTTTCCAATCCGTTTTGGGGTGCAAATACTCAATATAATACTAATAATTATATATAAATCATAATTTTACTATTGGCACTTCTTGACTCCCCTAGCGTCGTGACCAATGAAAAGGTGTTTCATCTATAATAGTTAGTTGCTGAGACCCGAACTGCTCAGAAATATTAATCATAATCCGTTTTACCACTCTTCACATTAGTACAAAATAATAATTATTAATTATATATACACTCACCGGAAGAATTAACCGGACACTTCCTGTTTTCCCCTTTAACACCGTGTATTTCCATGCGGCTGCAAAAGGTTGTAACTTCTACTGTAGATAACTTTTTTATATGACTTTTGTTTTGTATAAAAGAAAACAGATTAAGGATTTACACTCATTATAAGAAAAAATTCAGGAAAAATCATTGCAACTCATGGAAAGAAAAATTTAAAATTTCAATTTACCGTATTTTTGAGATTTTTGAAACATCCTCAATGAATTGTGTTTTTTTTTTAAATCCTTGTATTAGTAGGTCATGTTGAAATTGAAATCTTTAGGTTTTTGTATTTTTAAGAAAAATCGAATGATAAAAATAAAACAGTGAACTGAGTGTGTTCTAAATAAAACACCTCTAAAATTCTGTGTTTTGCAAGTTTACATTTGTCTTTCCATGAGTTGCAATGATTTTTCCTGATTTTTTTTTTTATAATGAGCTTAAATCCTTAATCTGTTTTCTTTTATACAAAACAAAAATCATCGGAAAATGTTATCTACAGTAGAAGTTACAACCTTTTGCAGCCGCATGGAAATACACGGTGTTAAAGGGGAAAACAGGAAGTGTCCGGTTAATTCTTCCGGTGAGTGTACTTACTAAGTTATTACCCGTTGGGCGATATTTTTGTAAGTATAGGTGACGTATACATACCTAACTATAACTATTCGATTTATTTATATGATTCTTTTATTAAAATTTTAAGTAATTTACCTATATGATTTTATCTCCCTCCTTTTAAAATTATCTCTCAGGTACCTAACTGTGTTGTATAGAGAAAAAAAAATGTTTTAAAATCTCGAATTCAAAAAGGAAACAAATCATTTTCTGTTTTACGGTTACTTAAATTGCGACAAAAAGTGTTCCATTGTTAAGATTGCAATAAAAAGAGCATAAAAGAGAGATTTGAAAATTTTCTGTTCTGATACACTGCCATTATTTTGTATTTTGCGAGCAACTTCTCCTCCGCTCTTTTACTTTGGTTTAAAAAAAAAAAGAAGTTGATAACAGGAAGGTCGGAAAAATGAAAATTCAAGCAGAGTGAAAACACAATAACTTGTGGATTGAGTAGGTAGACTCGTTATGGTCTGACTGAACTGTACTGTAGCTTAAATGAATAAAATAGGATTTTATTAATTTAAGTGAGATCGCTGATTTTCAATTTTGTAGGTATTTATTTAACTTTTAGTAAGTATATTTTTGCAACTATTTACCATATTAGGCCTAGCGCACGATGTGAGTATTGTTATGTTAACTTTATTATGTATAATTATACTTTGTAATTTGTATCTATATTGTTAGGATCTATATTGTAAGGTCTCAGATATTAATCTGATTTTGTACAAAAAAAATGTACAAGATGGTCATATATTATGTACCTTTTTATGTTGTGTGTAAATTTAATTGTACAAATAAAGATTTTTTACATTACATTGTTAGACATATACCTACCTATTTTTGAAGGTTACAACTTTTATTATTATGTTTAAGAAATACCAACAGCAGTGTCGGTACACAATCCTAAAATATCTATACAGGGTGGGGCAAAAGTCTGGAAACCCCTGAATAACTTTTGAATGGCTTCTTCGGTAAAGATAAAATTTTGTATGGTAAACCGGGGTAGTAAGACCTTTTTTTATAGTGGGGCCGATTTTTGTTACCGGCCCCCATGTCGGGGCCAGGGGGGCCAACTTCATTTTTTTTAATACGAACCCCTACTTTGCGATACATTTTTGGAAAGGTCTTTAAATAAGAAATACTTTGGTGCAAATTTTATTTTTTAAATATTAACTGTTCGCAAATGGCGTCCAACTTTGTGTATGCAGTGTAAAATCTGGAAACCCCTGAATATCTTTCGAAAGGGCTTTTCCAGTAAATTTAAAATTATGTTCGGTAATCAGACCTTATTTTAGAATGGGGCCGATTTTTTTTAACGGCCCCCATGTCTGGGTCAGGGGGGCCAACTTCATTTTTTTTTTTTTTTAATACGAAACCACACCCTACGATGCATTTTTGGAATTAAGCACCAAAGTATTTATAATTTAAAGACCTTTCCAAAAATGTATCACAAGGTGGAGGTTCGTATTTAAAAAAAGGAAGTTGGCCCCCCTGGCCCCGACATGGGGGCCGGTACCAAAAATCACTCCCATTTTAAAAGAAGGTCAAATTACCACAGATTACGGTACACAATTTTAAATTTACTGAAAAAGCCGTTATGAAAGATATTCAGGGGTTTCCAGACTTTACACTGCATACACAAAGTTGGACGCCATTTTCAAACAGTTAATGTTAAAAAAATAAAATTTGCACCAAAGTATTTGTTATTTAAAGACCTTTCCAAAAATGTATCACAAGGTGGGGGTTCGTATTTAAAAAAATGAAATTGCCCCCCCTGGCCCCGATATGGGGGTCGCTAACAAAAATCGGCCCCACTATAAAAGAAGGTCTTATTACCGCGGTTCACCATACAAAATTTTTACTTTACCAAAGAAGCCATTCGAAAGTTATTCAGGGGTTTCCAGACTTTTGCCCCACCCTGTATACATAAGTAGGTATATTAGAAGGAAAGCAAACATGTACTCTTTCTATTACAAAGTAAATACAAGACAATCTATACATAAGTAATAAATATTTTGGAATTTGAATTCCTACGTATAACCTTATCAATGGTATTTAGATTCTAAGCAAACAGTAAGGTTGAAAAGTGTTGGGTAAATATGCATTTTTCAAATCAGTGATGACATGAACTGTGATATTTTAAAGAGATACGTAGGCAAATTGTATGCAGTTAAACAAGTTTTTCAGTGGTTCTTAAACATTAGTTGGCTAAAAGGATATACCTAAATTGATGGACAAATATTTTTCCTACTTTTACGAATAGGTAAAACGTAAAACGAGCGTTCAAAGCAATAATTTTATTGCTTTTGGTAGTTTTAGAACCTTATTTTTTTAATTAAGTTGAAATAAAAGTAGTACCTAATTTATATCTACATCGGTAAATAATGATTCAGTATGCATATCTATGCTCCAGTCAGCGTACCAGTGTACCCAATACTAAATTACCTATTTTTATTTAGTTTAAAGACCACTACAATTCACAGAATTCACTAATACATACGTACTTACAGACATGCTTGCATAGGTATACGTGTGTGACCAGTGACCGCATTTAGATTGTAATAAAAGGCTTTTATTTATTTTTAGGAACTCTTGTTAAAAGAAAAACTGATCTAACGTACCAACCCAATTAAAAAAGGATTCTACACAAGATATTAAAATAACATAATAACATACCATAATAGGTATGTCATGTATCTTTGTATCTATAGATTCATAAATACTTGGATAGGTACCGTCTTGTAGTAAAATAAATAATGCATTCAGAGAGATGAAGATGTTGAGATGCGCGCATATCTAAAATGACTTTCATGATAATCCGTCTCCCGTGTGCAATTTTCTGCATTAAATTGTTTAGCAAGAAATGCAGTGGAGGAGATATAATTTTAAAAATAGGTTTGCAGTGAAGTAAGTTACGAGCATGTTGGTATTGCCTACTGGCGGGTTACACCCCCCGCCGTCGCTTCGCCAACCCATCAAACACACACAAACATACCCACACACACACACAAACCACACACACACATCAAATACTCACAATTCACACGCACACCAACACACCCGCACACACATACATCACCCACATCCACACATACACCTAAACACACACCCACAACCCCACACTCAAACAAAATGTCATAAAAAAAAGGTGAGTATTTTTGTGTCACCCATCTATTTTTTGTCCTTACTTGGCGTAGCTCAACAACGGCTCATCATAATTTCGCGATCGATATGTCAAATAAAAGCTTGAACCCTTACCTAAAACTTTCTCGCGTTGACTTGATAGGTCGTCGTAAATATTAGGTTGAAAAACGTAAATATTTTTTGTGTCACCCATCCATTTTTAGGACTACCTGTTTTTCACTCACAGCTTTTGCAGCTTAACCCTAGGGAGAAATAATCTAATAGCCTATTAGAAGAATTCCCTGATACAAACGGTGAGGTCATACGGTGTGGTTTGTAAAAAGAACATATAGGTACACATTATATTCATACACACAGACAGCTTCAATATAATTATAGTTTGAATTGTGATATGCATTATACATCTTTTACTTGGATCAGCATAGATTAATTGACCTCAAGATTTTTGACTGACTCACTTCACTCTGCTATCAACATTCTCAACTGCTGAAATTAGTCTACCCCAAGTTCTTTGGCACTGATTTACCCTTTCTCTCTCTCTCTCTCTCTCTCTCTCTCTCTCTCTCTCTCTCTCTCTCTCTCCCTCTCCATTCATTTAATTTTCAATTACTGATACAATTTGCCCTTATCTTCTACTTACACTTTACTCACAACAGTATATGTATACTATACGTCATCCTATCTCCTCTATATCTAGGGTAAGAAACTAGGTATCTACCAGCTCTTTGCCATACTAACCACATCATAATAACTCGTATGTTACTGCTCTTATAATTTATGAAAATTATTCAACTTCAGCCTGTGATATGACCATGTAATTGAAAGCGACGTTAAACCCAAATTAAAAAAAATAAAACCTTGAGCCCAGACTTACCATACAAGTTAAAAGGGAATATTATAATAATAATAATAATAACACTCTTTAGTTGAAGGTAATCACCAGGCGAGGTTAATGCTCAAAGTATTTTCTTGCACCTAACCCTGAGAGTCTTATTATTATGTGATCACAATCTCAAATTAATGAGGAAAAAATCATGCATTGGGTTGGATTCGAACCAACGGATCCCTAAGCTATCTGAAGTACCAGACCAGCGCGTTAACCACTTGACTACCAGTGCCGAATATTCATTGGGACACGGCAATATTTTTACAACAATCTTCTCAAATTGTTTGGTATTTTCTTTAAAAAAATATTTTTAATACTAAACCCCCACCCCCTTTCTGTCTCTCTCTCACTGACCATGCAAAGCAATTCAACAATGGAAAACTCTCCCTAATCCGTTCAGTCTGCTGTATTGCGAATTATTTTCCACATTTATGTTAGCGGTTCAATAGCTCTCGGAAAAATATTTCATACATAATATATACATTATGGAAATTTATATACGTAGATAGTAGATATGTTTACCAGAACGTTTACTATGTATAATATTTATATCTACCATCTATGTCGATGGGAATTCATATTTCTCGTAGATATATAATATTTCCAACAGTTCTCAACTTGACCGGAAGAGTTTGTATACCCTTCCCTCCAGCACTCTTTCGTTCTACCTATCATTTCAGCCATTCTACCTAGGTATCTTCATTTCTCTCCTGTCTCTCTCTATTACCCTTCTTATTCTTTTATCCAATTTTCATTATCTTTCTTTTTTTCTCTACCACCCTCTCTCTCTTTCTCTCTCTCTCTCTCTCTCTCTCCTCTCTCTCACTATCTCTTCCTTTAGGTACTCGTACTCTATCCTTCTATCTCTCTATTTTCGTTAGAAAATAACCCACATCAAAGTGTCGAGCCCCGCATACAAACTACGTGAATATGTTCCTATCCATGTACAAGTACCTACATGTATATACGTTTCTATTTACACGTATTATGTAAAACATGAAGCATGTAAAACCGCAGACTTTACAGCGAAAACTCGAGGATGGAATGGATTTATTTTACATCGCGGTTTAGCGGAGCAGAAATATGGGCCCCGGAGCCTGTGAAACTTTTTTGTTACTGCTGCTATTTTGTATTGCCTATTACCCGCCAATGTTAAGCGACGTTGAGTGAAAAAAAGAAGCTGGTAATGTTCTCATGACTAGAAATATGATTTTTTTTTTTTAAATCGGAGCTAAATGAATCATATTTAGCAAAAACGAATACAATACTACTTCTGATATGTGTAATATTAGATAGGTATTAGATATCTATTCTCGAACCTCGAAAAGCAACAAAAGAAATTGGATAATTGAAACAGATTCCATTGAACTCCTAAGTTAGAGATAAGTGTACAAACCATAGCCGTTAGATAAATACTTGATTTACGCTATTGAATTGAACTGGAAATACATTGCTACTTGTGTAGGTATGCTTGCATACATGGAACCTGTCTTTCCATTACATATATTAAATTTATCTATCAGTTCCTATTTTACCTTTTATTGAAACGATCCTCAAGAGGCTAAGTGCTGACTATACCTACCTAATCTAGACAAACAAGGTATGTTTGCATTAGCTCTCTATTCGCAATCTCTTCAATAGATAAATCTCATTCGTCAAGTTCTTCTTTTGAAGCTTATCCAAGAAGAAACGAGAACAAGTTTAGTTTTCCTAAAGTATTCAGAACTCTAGAAAAAAAAAAAACTATTGAAAATAGAAATCTAATAAACATAATAGCATTTCTAATTTCTAAAGAAGAAAAAATTGATGCCATTTTGAAAAATGACTGGAATAACATGTTCGAGCTAGCTCCCATTCAAATCTGAATTTATCATTGTAATCTTTATAATTAATGTGTTTTCTTTGTGAGCATGACGGAGTCTCCTGCTATTCTGAATAGCTCTAAATAATTTAAATTTATACGCTCCAGACAAACATTTTCAAGCACCGGTGGTGTCGTTTTCCAAAGGTCATGCTAGCCAAAAGCTTTATCACAAAGGATCTTGTGAACGCGGGAAGGAGTATTTGCATAAAATTAATACTTCAGAATCATAATGGCGAATTCGTATATAATTTTCCGGATAATGCTTCTCCAGAGACCAAGGCGACGCCTGGACCCTAGCTTCAATACAGGGCTTGACCAACGGACTCTTCAGAAGGGTTATGAAATCAGTGCCGGATTAAGGCTGCGCGGGGCCCTTGGCAATTTCAAAGCGCGGGGCCCCAAAATTGTACTGAGTTATTTATACTATACTATCTTTTTATAACTTGAAACTGAACCAGCTCTTCCTAACACCAATCATAATACTATTATGCCATAAACGAATTATAACCACCGTAATGCACATTTTTTCCCAAATAAAAAATAAAATATCAGATACCATAATTAAAAGAATATTATATAATAATAATAAAAACTCATTAGTTGAAGTGTATAAGCGAGGTTAAGCTCAAAGATTTCCACTAATGAAGCATTTTATGTGCTTAATTAATGAGAAAATCATCTTTTTTTAAAACGGCCTAACTATTCCAAATTAATCCAACAATGGAAAAGGGACACCATTCAAAATGCCCAAAGATTTTTTTTTAAATGTTTAATACTAAATTTGCACTGTCTTGAGAAAAATTCCAACATGAAATTTAATTTCGACGCTGCGCATTCGAAATTTTTGCAATTATGTTGGGTAAAGTCTCGGAAAATATATTTAACAAAATCATTAGCAAATGTATACGTAATAGTAGATTTTGTTAAGATTTCTATGTAAACGATTATTCACATCTATGCATGGGTTTATTTTTCGAGATAATATACTAACAGTTTAATGACGGTACAGTTTGTGCATATTTAATTTTCTTTTCATTCAATTTACCTAGTAATTTTTATTTTTATCTGCACAATATTATTGAATTTATCTAATTTTCATTCTCTGTCGTTTTTTACCTCCGTGTTTTTTCTTTTAAATATTTCCAAATGGCTGTGATTTTTTATTTCATATTCTAAAATCCACAAAAGTGTAGTAAAACACGTGAATTTCCATACAAAACTTATAATTTTATTAAGTTATGTAACGAAAATGCCGGGCACCAAAACTCGAGTGGGGATATTTCGCGGTACGGGCAAATATGCCCGACCGTAAATTGTAATATTGTATTTGAAATGCCTATTTACCGCCTATGTAAGCGAGTTGAGTGAGCTGGTATTTCTCATGAATAGAATATTATTATTTTTTTATCGGAGCAATGATCATATTTAGCATAACAATACAATACTACTTTGTTGAGTTATTGATGGTTTGTTTTTCTCAACTCCTTTATTTCTTTTATTCCATTATCCTAATTAAGTAGTTCCTAGTGTAATCTTTTTATTAGAAAACTGATAATTCTACTTTAGTATGTTGTAAGGCTGTTTTATTAATATATTAAATTCTATAATACTTTATTGTAACGTCTCAAGGCGGCTGCCCCCTAATAGCACGGATGGCGCCTATTGCAATCTGCCAAAATCTCCGCCATTCTTCTTGAGTATCCAGGAACGATGAACAAGTTTACTTTAATTACATGCATTCTCTAGACAAATATTAATGTCTAATCATATACATTTATTTCTAAAAGGTTTTTTTAAAATGACGTAATGTTCGAGCTATATTAATCTGAATTATAAATCTATATTAATGTGCTTTGTAATAAGTTCTTATTCTGTTTTTTTATTTATACGTCCAAACAAACATTTAAGCACTGGTTTAAAGGTATGCTAGAAAACTTTATACAAAGCATCTTTGGTGAGGGGAAAGGAATTTGATAAAATAATAAAATATAATAATCGTAAATTATGGCAATTCCAAAAAGGGACGCCTGGATAGCATAATAGGGTTCCATCGGACCGAATAGAAAAATGGGCGAAGGCGGTTCTATGAAAAACTAATTTAACCATACATTAATTCTCCAAAAATTTAGTGGTATGTATTTATGGATATTGAAATTAACTTTCTTAGTAAAATGTACTTTTGGATGTATATAGTTGGTTGGATTACACATGAAGGGAAGTTTTAAAATGTTTTTTATGGTTAATAATAAAAGTCTTAGTAATTTATAATTTTACATAAAATAATAAGTATTATAGGTATTTTTAGTAAGATATCTTGTACGCATCAACAAATACATGGAAAACTGACTTATCTCTTTGAAAGTACATGTATAATTATGTACATACTAGGTATGTTCTGCGTAGGTACATCTACACATTTATATCATGCACTTCCGTAGACCGTCAGAGAAAGACCAGAAGGCACATCCTCTAACTCTCCCCTCAGCTCCACCACTGCACCTCATATTAAATTACAATTCTGACACACAATTAGCTCTATAGACAAGAACACACAGAGTTAGACCCCTAATTAAAATGGGGGGAGAGGGAGTGAAAAAGGGTAACTCTAGGGTCGGGGGGTTAGAGACAAGCATGAGGGGCAAGGGGGGGGGGGCAAACAATGACTCCTGTGGCTGAATACAACAAGTTTCTAGAATTGAATATTCCGGAATAATTATTTTCCAATTATGAAAAAACACGAAATATGCGCACCCCTTTCTAACATCTCTCCTCTCATTTGTGTGGCGTTGTATTCAAAATACCTTTTCAGTAACTGATTTTATTCAGCACATACATTTAATAATTATTTTGGAAAAGGGATCTGCATGCAACGTGGATTTTATATTGCATTATTATGATAACATTATAATTATAAATTCCTATTAATTGCACTTTTGTTTGAGTCGTTAGAATTACTTGACCGAAATTGCAACAATATGAAATGCGGGTTTTTAGAGTTTCAATGTGCATGCATGCGGGTGAAATATTATTATTTATTCACTCAAAAATTTTCCAATCTGTAAAGGTAAAATATGTCTTATCAATGTTCTTTGTCAAATGATCGTCTGTTTAGAACTTTTCCAGTAAAAAGTCTTTATGGTAGATACCCTAAAGAACGGGACTTCGTATTTTCATATCTGTCCCGAAGACCTCTTGAAGACAGCGGCGGACTGTGGGCGGGACGACATGACGCTCATGGCGTCATTTATCTTGGGGTCGTCACCCGGGTCCTCATTGATCTCTGCGTAGTCGGCTTCCAGCGCGCGCAGATCATCTTGCGCCTCCATGAACTCCCCCTCCTCCATTCCTGCGAAGGAAATTACATAAATAAAATATTTTTATTTTTTATAATTCCTGCCCCGCTTGGTTCGATCCCCAGCGGGGCAGGAATTTTTCTGCTCTGTACTTGGATGTTCGGGGTCCACTCATACCTCGTGAGGAAAAATGAGTAGTTACTTGTATGAGTAACGACCAGTGGCGGCATTACCAGAGTAAAAAGAAATTAATGTAATAGAATAATTCGAAATGTAAAGGAGGCTCTTAGTAATGCTGCGCTACCCACAAAAATTGTGAAGAGGCCTTGTGCTTCACCACAAAGAAATTCGTACATATTAACACTTTCACCGCCAATTTATTTTTCGACTATTTTCATTCATAGGCCAGGCGTGATTTTGATGTGGTGATACTTCGTATCACTGGCCTGGGGAAGAGATTTGAATGGGTGAGTAGAAGAACCAGGAATGTCAAAAATCGATTTTTTTTTCTTCGTGGAATAAGAAAGAATGTACTCTTTTCTATCATCTCTGTGAATATGAAGGAGAAATACCCCTTAAAAGTATAATTTTTTTCGATTTTAAAGTGGGGGAAGCGGAAAAAAAATCTGATGTAAAATAGGGATAGTAACAAAATCACTGACCACTCTTTGCTAGCGGTATTAGTACCTAGTTGTGAGAATCTTGTCGAATAACAAGGAATTTAAAATTTAATTTTATTTTACTCATTAGCATCAGGAAAGCAAAAATAAGACAAATCTTATTTTTGCTTTCCTGAAAAATCGATTTTTGACATTCCTGGTTCTTCTACTCACCCATTCATTTCATGTCTACGCCAAGTGATTCTTGGATACTGCTAGGCCAGAGCAACACATTCTTCATGTTAAACATATATAGAAAGTGTTACTCACAAGTATCACCAGCGTCTTATAGAAGACTCTGTGGGTGATACTTTGAAGTATCACCATGTTCATACTAGCGCATAATAGCGCAGAGCCAGGTGATACTTCTATGTATCACCTGGCGCTGAAAGTGTTAACACTTTCAGCGCCAGGTGATACATGGAAGTATCACCTGGCTCTGCGCTAGTATGAACATGGTGATACTTCAAAGTATCACCCACAGAGTCTTCAAGACGCTGGTGATACTTGTGAGTAACACTTTCTATATGTTTAACATGAGGAATGTGTTGCTCTGGCCTAGCAGTATCCAAGAACATGTCAAATTTATGTCAAAATCTCTTCCCCAGGCCAGTGATACTTTGAAGTATCACCACATCAAATTCACGCCTGGCCTATGAATGAAAATAGTCGAAAATACAGTTGGCGGTGAAAGTGTTAAATAGTTGACTTGTATGGCCGTTGTCTCTTCCAATAATTTGTGAAGAAATGGAACTGGGGTTTTCAAATCACCTTTTCAATAGAGTCAGAATTGTGTGTAAACGAATACAATACAGTCATGTAGCAAGCAACTGGTCTACTGGACTATTGCAAGCATATCGGGTTTTTACTTTCCTTATGCTATACTTTCCTCATTTTTAACCCAATTCGTGAGTTTTAACATAAGCCAGTGCAAGAAATTTCCCCGACTTATATTTCAGAGTTGGACAAAGGTCTTAAGGTCAAAGCACAATAATCCCTAGTGTTTCACTGTCTAAAAAAGGTACCAATACACAAGACAGATAGACTGGTTCACCTGAATGATGAAATTTAACAGGTTAGGAATAAACAATTTAGCAGTCATTCTGACAAAGGACTATACTTTTCATACAGATCTCGCCCACTGATTCACTTACCTTCTGAAACTGATTCAATTCCTGCCTTCTGAAATGTACCAGTGGATTGATTCACTTACCTTCTGAAATGTACCAGTGGATTGATTCACTTACCTTCTGAAATGTATCAGTGGATTGATTCACTTACCTTCTGAAATGTACAGTGGATTGATTTACCTACCTTCTGAAATGTACCAGTGGATTGATTTACCTACCTTCTGAAATGTACCAGTGAATTGATTTACCTACCTTCTGAAATGTACCAGTGGATTGATTTACCTACCTCCTAAAATGTACCAGTGGATTCACTTACCTCCTAAAATGTACCAGTGGATTGATTCACTTACCTTCTGAAATGTACCAGTGGATTGATTCACTTACCTTCTGAAATGTACCAGTGGATTTATTCACTTACCTTCTGAAATGTACCAGTGGATTGATTCACCTACCTTCTGAAATGTACCAGTGGATTGATTCACCTACCTTCTGAAATGTACCAGTGGATTGATTCACCTACCTTCTGAAATGTACCAGTGGATTGATTCACTTACCTTCTGAAATGTACCAGTGGATTGATTCACTTACCTTCTGAAATGTACCAGTGGATTGATTCACTTACCTTCTGAAATGTACCAGTGGATTGATTCACTTACCTTCTGAAACGTACCAGTGGATTGATTCACTTACCTTCTGAAATGTACCAGCGGATTGATTCACTTACCTTCTGAAATGTACCAGTGGATTGATTCACTTACCTTCTGAAATGTACCAGTGGATTGATTCACTTACCTTCTGAAATGTACCAGTGGATTTATTCACTTACCTTCTGAAATGTACCAGTGGATTGATTCACTTACCTTCTGAAATGTACCAGTGGATTGATTCACTTACCTTCTGAAATGTACCAGTGGATTGATTCACCTACCTTCTGAAATGTACCAGTGGATTGATTCACTTACCTTCTGAAATGTACCAGTGGATTGATTCACTTACCTTCTGAAATGTACCAGTGGATTGATTCACTTACCTTCTGAAATGTACCAGTGGATTGATTCACTTACCTTCTGAAATGTACCAGCGGATTGATTCACTTACCTTCTGAAATGTACCAGTGGATTGATTCACTTACCTTCTGAAATGTACCAGTGGATTGATTCACTTACCTTCTGAAATGTACCAGTGGATTTATTCACTTACCTTCTGAAATGTACCAGTGGATTGATTCACTTACCTTCTGAAATGTACCAGTGGATTGATTCACTTACCTTCTGAAATGTACCAGTGGATTGATTCACCTACCTTCTGAAATGTACCAGTGGATTGATTCACTTACCTTCTGAAATGTACCAGTGGATTGATTCACTTACCTTCTGAAATGTACCAGTGGATTGATTCACTTACCTTCTGAAATGTACCAGTGGATTGATTCACTTACCTTCTGAAATGTACCAGCGGATTGATTCACTTACCTTCTGAAATGTACCAGTGGATTGATTCACTTACCTTCTGAAATGTACCAGTGGATTGATTCACTTACCTTCTGAAATGTACCAGTGGATTTATTCACTTACCTTCTGAAATGTACCAGTGGATTGATTCACTTACCTTCTGAAATGTACCAGTGGATTGATTCACCTACCTTCTGAAATGTACCAGTGGACGAAGGCTCGCTTGTTGAACATGATCTGGAACTTGTAGTTGAGTTTGATCCAGGCTTCGTTGATGGCGGTAGTGTTGCTCAACATGCAAACAGCCCGGGACACACTGGCCATCTCCGAGTTGGGAACCAATGTAGGAGGCTGCGAGTTTATGCCGACCTGGGGGGGAAAGAGCGTCCTGTATTGTTAACCTCCTTGAATCATATGTTCTGAATGTAAACAATAAATAATTTGAAAAAGCTCTTCTCTCCTAACCTCCTTTGTCATGCACTCGAAATTAAATTAAAATTAAGAATATAACAAGAATTATAGTACACGATGGATTCATGAACTCTAAATACCTCCCTATGTATAAGTATAAGGCTCAAATTATGAAACAGGATTAGAATAACTAATCCTACACTATGCCTTAACAAGCCTGGTGGTGGAAATTTTAACCAATCACAACGCATTTATATCAACTGTTAAGTGGCTTGGATTAGGAAATCATAGATATTGATATTTAATCCTGTTTCATAATTGGGCCCTAAGTAGTTCTTTATTTAGATTATCAACACAAGACTTTATTTGGACCCATTATGCCAACAGTATAACAAAGTACCTCTTTGTTTATGTAATACGAAGTTGTATCTACGCGCTTACTTTTATCTTAACAAATAATGAAAATGAGCATAAAATATAGTATAACAGTAAGAAGAATTTTACCAAGGAACTACAAAGTTATTGTAGTTAATAACCCCGCCCTTTAGGTAGGACATTTCTCTCTTTTTTTCCTTCTAGTATATTTGTTTAATCTTTTTGTTTTTCTTTATATTTCATTGTGTTCTACTATATATATTTTTTGTTCTACCTAATAAAGCTTTAAAAAAAAAAAAAATAATAACGAACCTTGAATCCAGTGGGACACCAGTCGACAAACTGGACATTGCTTTTGATCTTCATGGAGGCTATGGCAGAGTTCACGTCTTTAGGCATAACGTCACCACGATACAGCATGCAGCAAGCCATGTACTTTCCCGTTCTGTCCGTCACAGAGAAAGCAAATAGTATCAATTGAAATTGAAGCGTATTTTTTTCTTCCAGCTTATTAGAGAGTTACTTCAGACCATTCAAACTTACTAATAGAATAATGAACATTTATGCTCTCAAGTCAAACAAACAAATCAAATTGTATATAATAACGTATTTTTAAGGTCTTCTATTAGATAGGTCTTCTAATAATGACATTCTCTTAGATAATGACGTGTGTTCGTAATATTGTATTGAAAAATATGGCTCTAAAACTATAAAATATAATCATAAAACGCAATCATTTTCGGGTAATACTAATACTCTAGTTAAATATCCAGGCAGAATCACTGTAGTTTCGGGCCCCCAGCTCTACTTTGGGCTACTCGGCAGGGCCCGGAGCCCCCTGATGAGCCCGGCCCCCCCAGGCCCATGATTTTTGGCCTACAATATTATTGATTTTTAAAATTCAAATAAAAGTCCATGAATGTTTGTCTAAACAATCAAGAATGCATTTTCGTAGACAGGAAAAGTCCTACCTTGGGTTGCACTTGACCATTTGGTTGGCGGGTTCAAAGCACTCGGATGTTATCTGAGCCACGGTCATGCCCTCATGGAAAGCCTTCGCGTTGGACATGATGGGGGAGTAAGTCGTGAGAGGAAAGTGGATGCGGGGATAGGGCACCAGATTGGTTTGGAATTCGGTGAGGTCAACGTTGAGGGCGCCGTCAAAACGGAGTGAAGCTGTGATGGAGGATACGACCTGAAAATTGTAGAACAAGGATACAGAAGTCCGATAGAATTTATACTAGGGTGTTTACAAATAATTGTGGGTAGGACGCCCAATGTTGGAAATAAATTATAAATTCCTTTTTCTTCATACAATAGATGTTACTTCGTGATAACGGGAAAGCATTTAAGGATATACATAGTACCTATAATAACGGGTAAAATAATTTTTGCCCTCTATAAGTTTATTATAAGGGACCTGAATTAAACCTTATTGTAGCGTCAGCTTAGAACGAAAAATTGTACTAAGCCAAAGGTTTTATTATTATTATTATTGACTCATATGATATTTTTTATGAATATTTCAATAAATTATGTAAATACAGAAGTATACAAACACCTCTTAATGGATAAACAGGATTTGTTTCCATTATAAGAAGAGTAAGAAGATTATGTAACGGCCATATTTGTCCCTCTTCCATAAAACAAATCAATTGGAGAAATAAATTCAACTATGTATATGTCTAACAAAGAAAATGCTCCAACTCACTTGACTTATCAACCGGTTCAGATTGTTGTACGAGGGTCTTTCAATGTTGAGCTTTCGCTGGCAGATATCGTAGGTGGCTTCATTGTCCATCATGAAAGCACAGTCCACATTGTTGAGAGTGCTGTGAGTGGACAGGACGGCATTGTAAGGCTCTACCACGGAGGTGGAGACACAGGGGGAGGGGTAGATGATGAAGCCTGGGGGAGGACGTATTGGAGAAGTTTGAAAGGAGCTGAATTCAGGAATATGCCATTGTAATGGGAGATTGAAATTAGAAACTGGCTTTATGGAATGGCCTTGTCTACTAATGCAAAAAAAAAAAAACTGAGAAACTTTATAGATTTTATGTTAGTTTGAACGAAACCAAAAAAATTGTTAATAGAGTATTACGTACGAAACAGCGAAAGTGGAGTGGGAAAGTGTCAATTACAGTAGAGGGTGGGAGTGTGAATATGAGTGGAGGGGAATAGTGTGAATATGAGTGGAGGGAAAAATTGTGAATGGGGGTGAGGTGTGTTCCATTAACATTTTCTTTCTCATCAGGTTCTTCTGAAATTTTCCACTATCCATATAGTATCCATCCTAGTTTCTTTCCTATAATACCATGGGTAACTAACTACTATGCTCAAATTTCCGTTTTCTTTCTTTTTAGATAATGGATAATACCCATGAACATGTTATCTGTCCCATTTTCTCAGTTAAAAAATGTTAATCATAAAACTATCTCACCCAGTCGGGACTTCTTGTCGAATTCCTGTTCGAGCTGTTGCAGAAGGAGCGACGTGAAGCCAGATCCGGTACCACCACCGAAGGAGTGGAACAGGAGAAATCCCTGGAGACTAGAACAGGAATCGGCGAGACGTCGAAATCGGTCCAATGTTTCTTCGATAATCTGAAAGAGCGAAATGAAATTTGCACTTAATAATAAGTTGGCATATTTGAGTGAACAGTGAATCACATTCAAAATTATTCAAACTCACAGTTAAATATTTACGGAATGTGACACTCGAACTACCGACCTCCAGGTTAAAAGTGCCCCGCCTTATGGATCAAGCTACTGAGGTCGGTAAAATCAGTATCAACTATTAGTTTAATCTATTTTTTTTTCTTTAAGGAAATTTATTTATTGACATATTATATAGTCTACTCCTGCTCCATCTTTAAGAATTGCTGATTTAAACCGCTGTCTCGTTCCTCTCAACCTTAGGGACACTATATTTTGTTAGTTTAATCTATTTTTTGCAAACGAAAGCACTACTCTCAACAACAACAAGAACAACAACAACACTCGTCCTCACCTCTTGTCCCACCGTGTAGTGACCGCGAGCATAGTTGTTGGCCGCGTCTTCCTTGTGGCTGATGAGCTGGTTCGGGTGGTACAGCGTCTTGTACGGCCCGGTCCTCACTTCGTCGATTACGGACGGCTCCAGGTCGATCATCACGCAGCGAGGAACCACTTTCCCGCTGGGCGTCTCGTCGAAGAACGTCCCCAGGGAAGGGTCAGTGGCGGGGCGGAGGGTCTCGTCGCAGGTGCGGACCCCGTCGTGCCCGATGCCATGCTCCAGGCAGTACAGCTCCCAGCAAGCGTTGCCTATCTGGACCCCGGCCTGACCCACGTGGACAGAGATGCACTCCCTCTGCAAGAAAAGGTACAGAGTTGAGTGAAGGGGAAAAGAAGAGCATTGGCGAAGTTTACTAGGTACAGCTGCGGTAAATGTTCAATTTAGGAACTGAATTAAGTGTCCTGAACACATTAGTAGGTGAAAAATTCCTCATCTTGACCGAAAACCGCTTAGAATTGCATAGTAAAATAGACATTTACCACAGCTGCATATAGAAGTTTGGAGAGTCCATCGAACAGCTAAATGTTATTATAAATTTTCAATGTTTTTTTTTTTTTTTTTTAATTTAATAGGTATCCAAATATCTCTTTCAGGTTAATTTTGAGTTTCATCACGTTCATTTGTTTTTTCTTACTACATCAATCTCTTTTTAGTATAAAACACCTACAGCCCCTATAGGTGTCTTATAAGATATGTACGTAACTTTCTCTAAAGACTTCATACGGACTTCATTGTGAATATGTTTCCTGCATAGAAGGTAAGTACTTATTTTATTACTGCTAATCTTACCATTCTTTGTTATTAATCTGCTGGGGCTGCAATTAAAAAAAGTACAAGATAATTTCGAGCTTACACAAAGATTTGGATTTTTCTAAAACTTAAAATTTTACGTTCGGAGAAGTGTAAGATGGGATGCGATGTCGCTTGAAATCACTGTGGCTGAAATTTGACTGTGGAAATCTGGCTGAATTTTCTTTCTGCTATTTCAGTCTCTATTAAGTTTAGCGGCCGCTATAGACGATGTTTTGGTACGAATATCAAATCTAGGTGGTCTCTAAACGTGCTATAAACTTAGCCTAACACGGTATGACCTAAAGTGAAATGTAAGAAATTGTTAACAATAACAAGAGAAGCGGGATGTTCAACCATGAGGTTGAACAACGTCAACCCTGCTTAAGCGGAATACGACATAGTAAAAGAAGAAGAAGAGGAAGAACAAGAGAAGCGGGATGTCAAAGCTCTTCAGAAAACAAAGAAGTATTAGAAAAATGAATGATCTATTCAAATATACCTACTGAAATCAGTTAATTAAAAAATCTGGTGTAAACATCACACGACTTTCCTTATCATATTAGGAATGGAAACGGGACCAAAAGCCACTGGTGACTCAAAGGTAACATTTAGCTAAAAATAAACATCAAATTCGTAATCAGCACCTTAAAATCATTGAATTTGATATGTCACAACTCCCATCTAGGATGAATAATAAAAAAGTTAGTCCAAGCGGGTCCCCCCCAAAATACCGGTAAATTGGGGCCGAGTTCAAAAAAGTTCAAGATATCAAAAAAATGATCAGAATAGACTCCTATTATTTTTTTAATCTAAGAAAATGTTGTTCTTTAACTTTTTTTGTATCTTTAACCAATTCATAGAAACGGCGCTTGCGGCCAATATTTGCGGCCCTGCGGCCGCATTCTGCGGCTGATTGCAACCAAAAGTTTCGTGGTTCGTCTGGTGTATAAAATTAATTTTCATACCAAATTTCAAGTCTCTAGCTCTTACCGTTCTTGAGATATCCTGTTCACACACAGACACACAGACACACAGACACACACACAGACACACACACACACACACAGACAGACGCACGGACCAATGGCTGAAAACAACTTTTTTGGTATCCTGAGGCTATGATTCGTCCAGAAATGTGAAAAACTGGGTAGGTCAAATTTTCGACGAATACAATACTTTCCTTATTATAGGATAAGGAAAGTAAAAAATGCATGGGAAAATTCTATTGCGTTGCAAATAGGCTAAAGCACATAACGACATCCTAAACTTATATAATATTAAATTTCTTTCTTTCAAATCTACTTTCATAAATATCAAGATCTTCAAGCTCATTGTACCATATCACTCTATCAGCAGAAGTAGGTGAAAGGTTATTTGATTTTCCTTTTCTTCTCTACATTAAAAAGAAAATAAAAAAATAATAAAATCCTAAGAAATGAAGTTTAAATCTGGTAGGGGAATGGCAAGAATCCACCCTAGTCTCTCACAGAATTTCAACTTGTCAGAAAAAATCAGTCGGTTTGCTCGTAACACAGGTGTGACTAATTGTTGAATATTTTTCTAAAAGAGGGTCGTGAGGGACCCCCTCCCATTTCATTCAGGAACAAGACGAGGGGACCTGGCGTATTTATTTTAATTTAATTAATCTGGGTTTCTGGAGGGATGCTGCAGAATTGAGGAGAATGATTTTTCCTTCTCTAATTAGGTGATTCATTTTTTTAAAAATATCTTTTGATGACGAGTGGATTATTGCTTTTGCGAGAAAAATGTTCCATGATTATTACTTACCGTTCACTTTGTAATAATCTCACATGAAAGGAAATGTCATATTGTTGACTGACATTTGTATTAGATTTGCCATGCTTTCCATACAATGGAAATATGCTTTCACTATTACGATATACTCGTACCTCTCTCTCTCTCTCTCTCTCTCTAGTCGTACATTAAATTAAATCTACAATCATACTTTTGTAACCAAAGGTCGTGAGTTCAATTCCTACCAAACCAAATAACTTTGAACAAAATATTCTCTCACGACTCAAATGAACCATATCAATTTGTTTGTCATGTAGATATATTTCTTTTTTTTATTATTAAATATTTAGAATTGATAAAAACATCAAACCAATAGAAGTTAAAGTTTCTCTGTTAAATGACGGATATCGTTCAGGACTTCAGGAGAATATATGGAGGCAACAAAACTTAAATTACCTACCTACTCCTACTAAGGAACATAAAGACACAATTTTTAGTGAGACAACAATAAAGCGAGCAAAAGTTACGTTTCCTGAAGAATGTCTTCTGAAAAATAATACAATGATCCTCACTGTTCCTTGGAACACTTGAGAAAAATTAGCCCCATGTCCATTTCAATTATTGAGATAAAATACTTTTTAGCATTATATTACATGTTGCTCCAATAGAAGGACAGACGATGTTGAAATACATACTTACATAGATTTGTGTAGGAACATAATATAAAAAGTAATAATTAATAATACATAATAATAATTCCCCTTCCGAAATACCTATATCACGATGGTAAGAGGATTACATGGACGTCCAGACCCAGGAGACACTCATTACTTGGAATACCCAGTAGGTATTCAAAGCATCATCTGTGAAGTTCTCAGAGGTGTGTCCATTAGTAGCCAAAGCATGCGGTTCATTCATTACCGAAGCCGTATTCACTACAACTAAAAATGCACCATCAAGAACATTACGTATATAACCATTGCACCATCGATTTAACTGTTTGGTAGAAAGTAAACACCAGATGGTGTCATTGTCATACTCAAAGCACATTTCTACCACGCCAATCACATATTTATTACAGCCATTATGGAATGGTCATTAAATTCTCAAATATTAATTGAGAAGGGACCTCGAATACCTACATAATAAATATGTGCATACCTGCATACATTGGGTGACAGTCGAACTTACGACCTCCCGTACTTTCTGTCAGACAGTATTAGCATATGAGTATGGGCAATGTATTATGCATATTACCATACATACTGTGGTTGTTTGATCCTGTATTTTGTTATCAGTGTTATCATGGTAGATTAATTACTTGTAAATCTTCATGGAGGTCTCGTGTCTAATGAGTTTTCACTGTAGTGTTCCAAACATAAATGTGGATATCTACCTGGGGAACCTTCTTTATTGATAGTGCATATTATCATCTTCTAGTCTCAGAGGTGTTGTATTGGTGTTTTTAGTGCCACTTCGGACAAGAATAGGCCACCGGCCAAGATTCTTGAAAATAGATACTCCAGCATAATGTAGGTATATGGCGCTTTAATAGCAGCAGTAGCTGAACAAAATAGTAAGTTCATGTATGTAAAAACAATACCGACTCATTACTCGTATGTTCGCCATATGTTTCTATTATAATGACATACCTATAGTTTTGAAAATTGAAACCATCCATCAATGTGGATTTTTTTTATGTTTCAACCAAATTTTTATTGGTTGGGACTTGGAAGATGAACTCACTATTCTGTTTTGGAAATCTTGCAATCTTTAGATTTCAGGTATCATGCAAGAAGTTTCCTTATTTAAGGCGGAGTTTATAAGCACGTCTGTGAGTGAAATATGTAGGTGAATTTAAATGTTCATATTATTATTATGTTTGTAACCATGTTGTGATTTGGGATTCACAAGTTTCACAAACTCTCTTTAACTCGAGGGTGGTCCTGAGGATATATTACTTTTATAATTAAGTTTCAAGTTTCAGCGATCAAAATTAAATTTAATGATGAAATAAATGTCATCAAGGTATATTGCAAAAATTAAAGACGTACCTATAGGTAACTACGTTTCTCGCAAACCTTCCACAAATCCACAATTCGATTAAAATTAATGGAAGAGGATAACACAAATAATTTTATCTATCAATCTCTCAATTGATTAAACCAAAGAAATGTCGAGATACGATTGAATATTCTCTGGTGGTATGTAATGTATAATAGGTACTACTGGTCTGTGGTGGTGATTGAAGTTTCCAATAAAAAGAAATGAGAGGTGGCATTCGTCGTGAGAACAAGCTCGACTTATTAGACCTCAAGAGATTGAATACTCAGTTACTCACAAAAGCGGCATAGAAATGTTCTTTTTCCGCTTCAATAATCCCCCCTTACCCTATGTTGAAGAGTCTTGCTCCGGGCGGAGTTTTCAACTCGACATTTTCTTTAGCTTTTGTTTTTGTATCTTTCCCATTGATATTATTTTAATCTTCCTCTCTCTGCCATTGTCACCACATGTTTCATCTGCTATCTTTTCTTCGCATCTTTCTTTTGAGTTACTCTGTCAGTTCTGTCTCTGTTTCATATCTGTCCTGCTCTTGTCTTTTCATTGCGAACAATATCTTGTTTCTGCTTCTGTTCATTTTCAACGAATAATTCTTTTCTGTTTACTCCTCTCATCTGCGAGTGCATTGTAAAGTATGATGGTTTGAGGAGACAGACCCGCTTAGGAGGGTTACGTTTTCTTAATTATCGGTCTCTTAGTCTACACTTTATGGTCGGGTCACAGTCATTCATTTGAACATCCGCTGGACGTCCGTCGCCAACCATTCGTGGAATGATAAGAGAACCTACTGGCACGACTGCTAAAACCACTGCCTTGTCATGAGAATCTTGGAAATTTCTGCTTACTGAACCTACTTGGACAAAACAGTCTGGCTGTCACATCAATCTTGCTACGCTAAACTAGACCACAATATGTTGCCTCATTGAATTAACAATAATAATCAACGCTCTACAGTGTGTGAGGTCCTCCATCGTGAGTTTCTATCAGGTCTGTCCTTTCAGGAAGACTTATTTCTTGAAACCATTGATTTTTACTGTAGGATTTTTTTTCCATGTAGAGGACAACTCTTCTATCACATAAAAACAGCGAAGAACAGGCTATCTAAATGATGATGTCTCCATATATGTCAGCTCTAATGACATAGAATGTTCGAATAATAAACAATACTTGTATGTGCTGGTGCTGGGTTGGAATCTCATAGATAAGTCAAATCTCACAACAATGGACTGGGTGATATATTGTTGCCCAAAAAGTTCATGAAAACCTTCAGAAAATACCATCTATTTGTAAAGAAAAGTGTCCATTGTATTCCTAGTAATGAAAAAATTAGTTTGATTTTTCACACAACAATGAACATAGAAGATAGACTGATTGGTTGAAGTACCTTGTACCTAGTAAGCTGCCTTGTAGTTTCTTCACAATACTTGATGTAGTCAAATGCTTTAATTACGTCCATTCATCCAGTCAGTCAATTTCAGTTTCATTGGTGCAGCAAGCACTCTGGGATTCAATTATTTTTTTTTAGAACATTTTTTATTATGATTATTTTCACAATTGAATGGTTTCAATAGTGAATGGCCCGAGCAAGGAGTGGAGAGGTCTCTTGTTGTAATATTCATTGAACAGTTCATTTTCATTCGGCTACCGATCACTTGCGACAATTTACCTGAAAAAACCCGACATTTGCGACAACAGAAAAAGGTATTCACTGTAACGTTTGCGACAATATCAGACAGACAAAGGAACAGGTTAACTCCTTGTGTTCATTTCGGCATTTCCAAATAAATACCGGGTCGACTAAAATATGGACGTATGTGAATTCATCCGATTTAATGAATTCATCATAGATAAATTTATTTTATTTGAGGAGACTCCTTGTCAGACAAACGGTTGTCAGACTAAATGTTGTGTTTCGTTAGCCGGCTAGGATAGCTTGGGTGAGGGGCTTAGGTTAGGTTGAAATTAGCGCAGGGTTAGACCGGGTCGCTACGCAACCCGGCCTAACCGCCTGCGCTAATTTCAACCTAACCTAAGCCCCTCACCCAACCATCCTACCCGACAAACTGAAGTCAGTGATCTATCGTGCAATCTCACCTTGTTAACTTTACCTAACCCTATCTAACAACAAAATTCCTCTAACAAAAAAATCACTTATAGAACACTAAAACGGCCCTTTTCAGGGCCACCAACTTTTCGCATATTTTGTTTTTTTTTTTAATATGGATACCTAGACACCGTAAATCAAAGGTATAACATACACCTACCAGTACGAACTAAAATTTGATTCACACTGTATGAAACATTGAAATCTATACCTGCAATATATTGTCGCAAATGTATGGTTTGAAACCTTTTTTCACTGTCGCAAATGATCGGTTTTAAACAAAAGATTTCCGCAAGTGTCGAATTGCGTTTCATTCCGTACCTGTCCTATAAGCCTCCCTGGTGCTTTGTATTGCTCACTCGTCTGTTTCTAGGCGAAGGCTGGCGGATTTCTCTTCACTTCATCCATTGGAGCTCAAAATTCACACCAAGTCCATTTTAAGACAAATTTGAAAACATATTAATATAACATCAGGATCAAATATCATGAAGATATCAAATCAAGTTAAGTTAATTTACCATACCGTTGAAACAAATGTACATACTTACATATTTATGTTTCAATTTATCTCACAAATATTGATCTAGATCAATATAAATATAAATACGTAAATTATTCCACTGTTTTTCCTTGGATTGGATATTAAATTGATCCGACTAAGTGAGCTATGAGATCAATAATAGGTACATAATATAAAGTGATCTACATCAGATCTACCGATCTTTGCTCCAGTACAGACCAGTTTCTCATCGATATTGGATCGCCGTGGTATCGCCATGTAGATTGACATGTATCGAAATCTGAAACCTGGGATACCTAATAGAAATCTAGAAGGAAAGACCAGAGCGGTTATTTTTATAAAGAACCTGTCATCATCAAATTGCAACCGAAGTCACTCGGTCAGTGTATTATAGGTTGTAACTACTTGATACATAATATTATGTCTTGGTTCTCTTGTGGTTTGTACAATTCATCTTCCCATTATTCTTTGGTTATCTACTCAGTTTTATCATAATTATAATATAGTTGAGTAGCTTCTAATATTCAATTCCATTCTCATTGAAAGAAAAGTAATTTTCAATAGGTTACATTTATGACGAGAGTAATTATAGCGAATGCCATACATAATGGAAAAATATTTTGTTTGACTATCCCTTAGTCCAGTTACCAACTTACCAGAATCGAAATAATGCAATAACAGCTAATATCAATCAAGGGCTAACAGACAAGTGATATTGACACCTTGGTTATAACTCATAATTTCCACGGTTACCTATCTACAACTAGATTCATGAAAGACTTTTGTTAAGAGTGCAATCAGTTGTTCGGTATAAGTCTGTTTTTGTTTCCTCTCATCAAAAGTTAATCACCACTTTTGTGTGTACTTTTACATATTTTACACTGCTTCTTTAGGTTTATAATCTTCAAACTAGTTTTGCAAGCAACAAATATCAATGCAGTTATCAATGAATACGATCTCTAACTGGACATATTTGGCAATCTTTGAGTGAGATGGAAGGATTGATCTAAAGATGAAACTCTTAAAAAAATACTCCCATTCTATTGTTATAATTATAACTATAACATAAATTACTTATTTATCAATAAATCGCTTAAAAGATTGCCGGTTTTTGTTTGACATTGTAACGTTTGTGAGACTTTTTAAAAATACTGCGGAAATTCCCGAAACCATTACGGAATTGTTCCCAGTAGTTTATGGGAACATTCTCGTGATAGTAAATAATTAATTAATTACAGTACCTATTCATCATGTTGAATAAAATACAATACCTACTCGTCACGATAGATAGATAAATAATTAAAAAAACAAACACACAATATATTTCATTTATATCATGCATGCTGAATAGGTTCGACATTTCAATATCCCCTGACCCCCATCCCAAACTAATGATTGAAATAGACGAGAGAGAAAATACAATGCTGAATGCCATAATAGCAGACGTCGGAAATGGAAAAAGTAACGATAATGATGAAACTATGAACCATAATGATACACTACACAATACATGTGACGGCGTAATTATACAGGACTGTGGAGTGTAACACAGAGTAGAAGGAACTCAACACACAGGAAAATAACTGGAAATGGTGAATTCATTGTTTGCTCAAAATGTCTTGCGGATACTTGAAAGAAAATTCAATGTTTACCGTAGTTTCGTCTTGTGATCATTACCTAAGGATGTTGGACAGTTGGAAAGTTCAGCACTCGAGTGTACTCGTAGAACAATAATAATAATATTATGATCTGTCTTTATTTCACGTAACTATGACTACATCAATATTGTAGCACTACGGTAGTACTCCGTTATACAGGGTGAGCATAAAGTCTCACGGGTGGGGTGAGACTTTATGCTCACCCTGTATATTAAGTTGATACATGACATAGTAAAGAAATACACATTGCCCTTATAACCCATTATATTATACAAGTGAACGAAATTCTAGTTAGGTAAACTGTTGATATGGTACACAATTACATGAAAGCATCAGTAGGCAGGTAAGTACATAGACTAAATTAGAGTTTTTTTTTTTTTTTTAGTATAAAAGTTTGATATTGCAAACACAAGAAATTCATAAGGAAACCTAGTTCTCCATTTCTTATCTTTTTTGTGATAGCTTATAAAAGTGAAGTATACAGCTCTTTTTTCGTCCCTTCTTTTAAAAATCCTTTCAGATCGGATTTGAGGAATACAGAAGGAAGTTTTGTAGTATATTTGACAGGTTGACGAGGATTTTTTTATACAACCTAGGCCTCTAATCTTATCAAAACTTCCGCTTGCTCCTCCTATGTTACTAAAAGTAAATATAGAGAACAAATAAAATAAACTGGAAATGTCATTCCTAATGACCCTCAGCAATATAATTGATCAACAGAAATCCCATGTAAAGAGTGCACTAGACACAGACAATCGTACCAAACAAGACACGTCAGCTGTGTAACAGTTGCTCATAGAATCCGAGATAGTTACAGAAATGTCAAAAATAATAAGGAAACTAAATTGGAGCAACAAAAAGTATTAGATCAGATTATGGAAAAGTTGCTCATAACATGATAAACAGGACTAGTATCATTATGAAACAGACAGATGTTGATATAAATCCAATTTGACATGTTGTGTACACATTTTCTAATCACATCTGAATACATCGTATGTTGATTTTGTATGGAACATGAAGTTCAGAATAATTATTTTATTTTCTTATCTTCATCTCGTGTTTATACATAAATATTTATTGTTCCATAAACTTTATAGACCCTGCAGTTCTCAGATACATCAATGATTCAGCGTGCCTCGCCCTGTCTAAATTGCTCTACGATAAAACTGGAAACCTGTGCAACTGCCCTTTCAGATACCTTTTCTAAAAATAAAAAATGCAATGATCAATTGAATCGGTACATGCAAAAACGACATCAATCACATTTTTTTGGAAAATGGGGTTTTCATAGATTTTGGATCTCGGAAGGTAAACGCACAATTTTATATCAAAACCAAATCATTCTGCTACTCCCTTCCTATATAAACACGTTTCTATAATTTTCGTTCCATGCAAGAACGACATAGATCCGGGATTGATGCGGTTCTTGCATGTAATCTGTAGAATTGGTGTATCCTGTCTGTGTGTGTGTGAACAGGATATCTCAAGAACGGTAAGAGCTAGAGACTTGAAATTTGGTATGAAAATCAATTTTATACACCAAACGTACCACAAAACTTTTGGTTGAAATTGGCCGCAAAATGCGGCCGCAGGGCCGCAAATATTGCCCGCAAGCGCCGCTTCTATGAATTGATTAAAGATACAAAAAAAGTTAGAGAACAACATTTTCTTAGATTAAAAAAATAATAGGGGTCTCTTCATATCATTTTTTTGATATCTTGAACTTTTTGGACCTCGGCCCAAATTTACCGGTATCTTGGGGGGGACCCGCTTTGACTAACTTTTTTTAACTTTTTTATTATTCATCCTAGATGGGGATTGTGACATATCAAATCCAATGATTTTGAGGTGCTGATTACGAATTTGGCATTGATTTGCAGCTGTTACCGTTGAGTCACGAGTGCCGGAGTTCAACTTCTTTTCGGGGATAAGGAAAGTCGTGTGATGTTTACACCAGATTTCTTTTTATACATATAATTTTTATGATTCATATTTTTTTTGTTTTTGTTTGAAATAACAATAAAATTCGAAGTGTACGTGTGTTATTATTTATAATATTTTCGATATGTGCAAAAACAGCATCATTCCACGACCTTTGAACGGCTATTTATTTGAAATGGCACTACATATCTGACCAAAAATTATATAGAATGGTTTCTTTTGGTAAGTCCTTACGATTACATATTTTTTCTTTTTTTTCTTATGGACAAAAAATGAATGGGAAAGTTTTTTTTGATTTTCCAAAAGTTTACTCTTTTGGAATGATGTCGTTTTTGCATGTACCGATTCAATTGCTCATTGGCCAGTTTGTCCGACAAGTTATGAGCAATGCAGGTATAAACAAGCCTTTAACACTATACCTAATACCTACCTGTATATTTATTATACTCGTACATATTTATGTTACATTAGTGGAATACTGTGAGTTGGTATAAGGTAGGTACTGTAGGCAGGCATAAATCCATTGAATTTCCACTGTGCGTACATTATAATTTAGTTTAATTTAAAGTATAAGAACAGAAATTAAAAAAATAATTATTCATCCAAGGTTTTCAAAACGTGTACTAACGTTACCATGCCTAACTTATTTATTTTTATTGGCATTTATTATAGTGTGCCAACAATATACATATAGATTGTTATTTGTTATATACTTTTTTTATCTAGATAAAAATATTAATTATTAACAATGTGATTAATAAATTATTGTTTTCTAACATGAGTACCAAAAATTAGCGGTCATAAAGCGGACTTTTCAAAAACAACAAACACGATTTGAAAATTTCCCAACTGCTATCAGGGATCGTTTTCACAAGGTTTCTGTTCAGTCACTTCGACTTTATTACTCAAGGAGTTCTCTTTTCTAATTTATATTTATCACCACCACGTTGAAAAAACCTAAAACCTAGCCACCACCAGTTTATTGGATTCTTTCCGCTTCAAAGGACATTAATTTACATCCGAGGGTTTTATTTTTTATATGCGCTATCTTTTACAATGCCTATTTTTAACATCGAGAAAAGAAACTTGTTTACAATTTACAGCCCTCTCAATAAACAATGTCCATAAATTTCTACCCTTTACAATATCACGCAATGTTTTTGTGTGGAGGAGAAAAAAAACTTGCTTTTTCTTTTGATATTTTTCCCTTTTACTTTTGAAAGGTATCATTCACTTTTTTGTTCCGTACCCTCAAGCGTACACTTCAATAAAATATGTTTTCAAAATCCTGGCTGAAGGCAGCCGAGGAAACCCTTGATGTTAAAGGTAAAGTGTGTACTTGGGGATATTCTCGTTTGATGTAATGATAGACAGTGAACGTTATTAAATAACAAAAAACTAAAATAGAGGATTAGAAAGAGGGGGAAGGAAAGTTGAGTGGACCAGTTATTCCCTACCCATTAGAAGTTTAGGAGAAATCCGAAATGTGGGTAAACACAGCTTGAGAATGTGCGAAGTAAATTGAATGTGGGCGTAACAAATAAAATTGTAAACTGTAGAAACAACGGCAATACCAATAATAACACCTAGGTATTATAGTTATAAGTGGTAAAAGAGTAATTTATTTGTGAAATCCTTTTCCCTAGAGTCTAGATACTAGAAGAACTATTCACCAGTTATAACCAGTCAGTATTTTTTTACGTTTTCAACTGCATAGTCATAATCATTTCGAAAGTTTTACCCATTTTTCGCTGGAAACTCACAAATCAGCCACTCAAATCAACCTCACCCATCCTGGGGCTGGGAACAGTCAGCACTACGAGATTTCGACTTTGAATGGTCACCCATTCAAGTTCTAACCTCGTTTACCTCAATGGAGGTTGCTTACCTTAACCTACCATCGACGCTAACTAATTAGTTTATTACCGCCCCCACCCTCCCTCCCTGAGATAAAGGTGTAGCAACGACACTGACGAGATACCTAAATTTCACGAAACATGAACAATATGAACATACATAAATACATGCATAATGTCATTTTTCCAAAAATATGTTCTCATTAAATATTCAAAAATAAAGAACATTTTTATTTTCATTGCTAAAAGGTATGCTATCATGTCCTGATGTCACATAACACTGTGCGTCTCCTCGGAAAATGTAAAAATATCATGTCAACGTGCCATATCCAGACAGACGATAAATAACAGGAAGTAAAAAATGTAAAAACGTTGTTTTTGGAACATTTTAAATTTTCATTTGACGAAAGGAAAAAGCCTGCAGGTGCACAGAATTCCCCCCCCCTCTGCCTCCCCGCCCTAGTAGTGCACCCCCACATCAAGGGGGGGGGCGGATGGGGGGGGGGGGCTCCTTAACTCCCCATGGGGATCTGAATGTCAGAATGACCGTTTCGCAGGATGACGTCTTTCCCGTTCTGAGAACATAACATTTTGTGTCCGATTATTTTGTTCCTTGTTGATAGGCAACGTGGGGTAGTGGGGTCGTGGGGTGTGTCCCAGGGGTGTCCTCCGCCTCCTTACTCTATGGGGGAATAAAAAGTTAGATGGGATTTTTTTAAAGCTTCTTCCTTTAGGTGAAAACTCTCTCGAATGAAAGTTTACGTGGTGGTAATACGATATTTATGTTGTTTGTTTTACGCCGAGCTACAAAATCTCTTGGTTGTGTGGTTTGATTTTCTCGTTTCACTTCTTGAAATATCTTTTCCCATGATGATCATATAGTTCGTAGATGGCTGTATAGTAGTTCCGTAAGGAGGCATGGCCCTATATTTAATTTTCCTAACTCTACTCTTCACTGGATTACCAGAAGCATTGCCGTACATGACGGACCTTTACGCAAGTAGGAAACACTGTCATGAATCCCTCAATGGATACAATTTTTATATTTTTCAAAATAGAGTGGTATAGCGTTCGTCTGGTAAACTACAGTGTATGATTTCCAACGTGAACAAAAAAACTTATTTGTTCCACAATACTGTCGGAGACACAAATGGACCGTCATAAACCTTGTTTTGTAGAATATATAATCCCACAAAAAACTACCGTTAAAAAAAGGGCCAAGTTCCAAAACAGAACTATCCAAAAAGGTTTCGCCAATGAATGCAGTGATATCTTGTTTGCGGCCAAGTTATCTTGGTACTAAACTATTTCTTTTCTTAAACCCCGTTTTCTGAGTTCCTCATTTGGTATGTTTTTAAACGCAAACTATCCTCTAACTTGGCCAGTGTCGCTCCTTGTGATGGTTATATTGTTATTCTGTACCTATACATATAGTCGTAATATTCAATACAACCGATGTCATAAAACTGGCCAAGTTAGAGGATATTTTGCGTTTAAAAACATACCAAATGAGGAACTCAGAAAACGGGGTTTAAGAAAAGAAATAGTTTAGTACCAAGATAACTTGGCCGCAAACAAGATATCACTGCATTCATTGGCGAAACCTTTTTGGATAGTTCTGTTCTGGAACTTGGCCCTTTTTTTAACGGTAGTTTTTTGTGGGATATCATTACTTTTTGTAAATGGTTCGTTTCCCAGCACGTTTCATTATTTTTTATTAAAATTTTCAAGATTATTCACTTTAATATGCTCCCTACAACGACACCGATTGACAGCAGAAATAGCGCGAAAGTGCTGGTTTTCAGATTTTTCCCTATACTTTTACAATGAACCCTAGCACCATACTAAATTTCAGCTTTGTAGGTAGTAGGGAAGTGCCTCATAATTTATATGCATAATCGAGTTTACTTCCTCCCTAAAATAACAAAGTTTAACAGCATGATAAGTGCGAAAGTTCCGGTTTTCAGATTTTTCCCAGTATTTTTACAATAAACCCTACCAGTATACAAAATTTCAGCTTTTTAGGTAGTAGGGAAGTGCCTCATAATTTATATACATAATATAGTGCTCCCTAAAACGACACCGTTTAACAGCAGAAATAGTGCGGTTTTCAGATTTTTCCCTGTACTTTTACAATAAACCCTACCATCATGCAAAATTTCAGCTTTCTAGGTAGTAGGGAAGTGCCTCATAATTTAGATCCATAATCGATTATATATATATCCTCCGTAAAACGACACCGTTTAACAGCATGATAAGTGCGAAAGTTCATATTTTCAGATTTTTCCCAGTACTTTTACAATAAACCCTACCAGTATACAAAATTTCAGCTTTTTAGGTTGTAGGGAAGTGCCTCATAATTTATACACATAATATAGTATAGTTCCTCCCTAAAACGACACCTTTTAACAGTTTTTAGAACTTTTTCAGATTTTTTCCCTGTACTTTTACAATAAACCCTACAATCATGCAAAATTTCAGTTTTTAGGTAGTCGGAAGTGCTTCATAATTTAGATCAATAATCGATTATATATTTTCTCCCTAAAACGACACCGTTTTACACCATGATAAGTGAAAAAATTCCGGTTTTCAGATTTTTCCCTGTACTTTTACAATAAACCCTACAATCATGCAAAATTTCAGCTTTCTAGGTAGTCGGGAAGTGCCTTATAATTTTGATGATCTGTCAGTCAGTCAGTCAGTCAGTCAGTATCAAAATCGTAAATTTCAAAATTACATTCCTCTGAAAGTTTTTTTGCATAGAGTCTTTAAATTTTCAATGTCTTTTTAATGATATTAGGACAATCTCTGTTCCAAATTTCATATCTTTATGATCAATTGAACCGAAGATATGAGGGTGTGAAAAACCGGGTGAATCGGTTCGTGTAAAGATACACTGCCGTGCTTGCTGGAACATGGCCTGGCGCACTGCCGTGCGCTCAGATTAATTATCTCGTTTTGTATAAATACATCTCTCTTACCTTTCCTCAACTTAAGGACTAAATGGGTAGTATTTATTTTTTTAGTTTAGCTATATCGATGATATCTATACGCAGCTAGTACAATAAGTATATAGCTATAATAAAAGTATAGATAAATATAAGTACAGATAGATACATTACTCATCCCAAGACGCAAACTGTCAGAAAGTAAGAAAGATGATCTGAAAATTTAAAGGTTAGCTGCAAGAAGTGAAAAAACATTAGTTTAAAAGAAGCGACGTGAGAATTTCGTAGAACTGAACTTATTAAGGCAGCCTGTCAGACGTGTAAAGGACTGATATTGTTTGGGACATACATCAGGAGGAGAAGAAATATGATATCCAATATCCAGTGAAGATGAAGGACATGGGAGACGAGTCAGAAAATGGACATGGAAAATACCGTCACTAATAATGACACAGCCTTGACTTTTTATTGTTCAAGAAAATAAATAAAAACTTTCAATGTCCTCTATTATATTATTTATCATAGAGCTTTTCAATGGGAAATTTTATGTGTTCTATTTTCATTCTTAAGTACGAACTTGGCAGAAGTTTTTTGTTCTTTTCAAACCGAACCCTTAGACAAAAGCACTCGTGTTTTGTGAGAAGACGGACTCAAACCTCTTCTGTATCGATCAATCATCTGCTTAAGGACTTGACTGTTTTAAAACCATGGAAGTTAGAGTACACTTCTTTATTTCTTCTGAGCCTATGCCTTCTGAAAACCCATTCAGTTTTGCTGAGCATTATGAGGAACAAAAGAAAGACAAATTTTGCTCAGAATGTCGATTTTATAACAACTGAAACATATTCTGTCATCAATGTAATCGTTACAGTTACGATGCGACGCGACGGGTAATTTTTAATGTAAGTAGCGATTAAGATATTCTTCAATTCTCAAGATCAACAAATTGCAAAGATTTTGTTATTGTTCATTAAACTATTCCAAAAAGAAAAGAAAAAATCACGCATATTACAATATCACTATCACATCAGCATCATCTTAATTATTGTTCCATACAAAAATACGTGCCCTTTGAAATTTAACACAGATCGAATCAGTCTCCCATACACTACACTCCTTTGGGACCAAACCCTTCCAAATCTCACCCAGTCTCTCACAATTCTCGAAATCTGATACGCTTTACCCTTTCATACAAGTCTCTGGAGCTCAGATGCAGTCCATTACTGCTGCAAATTTCTTACCTAGCACGAAAGTAAGAATAAGGACTCGACTCATAAACTCACAGGACAATGTTATTATTATTAATTGTTCTCGTAATTGCCGTTCCATGAAGTACGCCATGGTCCAGCGGTTCTCAAAGTGGGTTGTACTAGCTCCTCATGCTCATGGGAAGGAACAGTGTGCTTTCCTTAGACCATTGTAGGGACACATGCATTGCTCTCCCTCTTAAACCAACGCTTGATATCAGTTGTGGAAAATGTTGATAATTAATTTCTTTTAATCAGGCTTAAAGAAGCTAGAAGAACACTCTTGAGCGCACGAATAGCTCAGTGGCTAAGTCATGCGGAAGATCCCGGGTTCGAACCCCCGCGTAGACAAAAATTTGTCTTCAAATTTGGTTGCAGGTATCCCATCCCATCTTCCGGTGCGCTCGTGTTGACCCAGCACCTAAATGAGAAGTATTGTGTAACTTCTCGCCCATCAGAGGGGAGGCATACTACGGGATGGGCACTGGCCAGGCTACAACACAGACCACAAGCGTCTACATAGCTCCTGTTTCATGGCCACGAAATATAAAAGGCTGCGAAAAAAAAAGAAAAAAAAAAAAAAAAAAAAAAAAACGGTAGTAATACAGTTAATTCCCGAAGAACCATAGAAATACATGAAAATTGTAAATGTACACAAACATAACCATTGACCCCTACTTGTGAAAGGATAAATTTTAGAATACCTACCAAAGACTTTTTTAAGGCTTTGACGGCAGGATTCTCACACTGTGAGCTCTCTTCCAACCAACCTGTTGAGCTCTTCCACCCAACTTAGGCAAAAGAATTTTCTCACCTTTCTCATGTCTCGATGGGATGAAGGGTCGCCTTTTCTTCCAACATTCTGCTTAAAAAATTGCAAGGTTAGCGTCGGCGAGTGGCGTCGCGGAAATCGCGGAATTATGGCCAGGCAAAAGTTATACACCACCGACCCGAGTCCTCTTTTTTTTTTAAGTGGGGTTTAACGTCGCTTTCAACTGCCATGGTCATATCACGACGGGGGTTTTACCCTCCATTCGCAGGAAACTCACAAACCTGCTACTCACATTGACCTCACCCAGCCTGAGTGGGGCCGGGAAAAGCCAGTGTCACGAGAATTAGAATTTGAATGGTCACCCATCCAAGTTTTAACCTCGCTGGATGTCGCTTAACTTCGGTGTTCTGAAGGGAACCGGTGTATTCAACATGCCATCGACGCTGGCTCCCCGAGTCCTCAGTGTGCCTACAATTCGAGTCCCTGTTCATTAGGTCTTTGAACAGGACTGACATAAACTGACATTCCTTCACGGTTCTCCTGCTCAGCTGTCCCGGAGTTCGTATCTCACGTCCCATTGAATACAGGAACTTCAGACTTTGCATTGTGGGAATGTCGAGGAGGTCTGCTAACAATGATAGTAATATGAATAATGTATGATGCTGATGATGATGATGACAACACGTGCAATTCAATTGTGCATGTCCTGTCTTTCGTATATGAGTCCGTGCAAGGTCTGTGTGCATAAATCACCAGACAGCGTTGTGTGCTGCATGGATGTATACAACTGTCCAGACAGGGCCGAGAAGAAAGATATGGTTATGGAGATTGATCATTCTTTAACATTACAGAATATTTAATTATGATCTAATTACGTACCCACCCACTCTGTAAACTCACTTGCGAGTATTCTTATAAACACAAAATCTTATGGATGTACGACTACGTCATTCGTGGATGTTAATTTGTTAATGCTAGAGAATTGATTATGTCATTCGTGGATGTTAATTTGTTAATGCTAGAGAATTGATTATGTCATTCGTGGATGTTAATGCTAGACAATTGATTATGTCATTCGTGGATGTTAATGCTAGACAATTGATTATGTCATTCGTGGATGTTAATGCTAGACAATTGATTATGTCATTCGTGGATGTTAATGCTAGACAATTGATTATGTCATTCGTGGATGTTAATGCTAGACAATTGATTATGTCATTCGTGTATGTTAATGCTAGACCATTGATTATGTCATTCGTGGATGTTAATGCTAGACAATTGATTATGTCATTCGTGGATGTTAATGCTAGAGAATTGAAATTTGAAACCAAGATTACCATCTTCTAACTTATTCGGTGACGCTGAGTTTGGTTGAGAACAGTCGATTTCTATAAATTTATTGGACAGTTTACGGTACCTACAATTTTAGGAAGTCTCGAAAGCTTAGAATTGAAATGGACTTTTAACTCTCATCTAGATGCAAAGCCTCTTTCCTCCAGAATTGAATAGCTCTGACAGAAGTGACGACCAGGCCATGTCTTGTTGATATAGTAACAGAGAGTTGTGTCTTGTGAGATATGGACTCAGAGGATAGGACTGCATAGATTCTGAATGAGAAGCCATGGTGGTGTGAATAAGAAATATTTAAATGAAAAATTCTGTTGAATGGTGAAACTCTCTAAGTTTATTACTTTAATCAATGAAGTGTGAACTTGTGAAATATCCAGATTAGTTACCAGTTGTTACTATCTACTCGTGGGTAATTGAAGTACGAAATGATAATGTCTTGGACCTCCAAATATGAAAAGGTCTTTGGATGTCCGCGTGAACATAACATAAAACTTCAAATATGTTTTAATCAACCCTTTTAATAATTATCGTATACTATAATCATTAAAAGGATAATGACATCAATAACCTATTAATGTACTACATGTATGCAGATGTAGGTATGTAGCTAGTGGTTACCTACTTAAGTACCTAATAAGATTCATAGCTAGATTCCTAATACATATTAGGTATGTATAAGGAATAAGAATTAAGAAGACAATCAGCTGTCAATTTTATATTTTCTTAAGGAGAAGTATATAAAAAAAGTTTTGCAATAAATATTTTAAATTTTGTTAAAGGAAAGTTATTTTCATCAATTTCGACTCATTGAAAAGATTAATGCAATTATTGTCTTCTAGGGCCCATGAGTTTCCTTTAATTACCATAGTATGGTAGAAGTCATTATTAGAATGTATAAAAAAATAATGTTTCAGATATTTATACTCGTTCCTAAATAGTTTTTCATGTATTTTCTTCTACAAAAATTCTCATTGGTTTTATGTACCTACACAATAAAAGAAGTAATAAAGAACTAATGGATGAAAAACAACCAGCTAGATTCTCATCTCAAATCTATAATTATCTAGACTTTTATTATCATCCCAACATTGAGATTAATTGCTGCTATTCTGCCAACCAAAAATATCTAGCAATAAATTAATGGTTGTCAATTTCATTCGTTTCCAAAGAACCCAAGAGATTTCATCAATTCAGTCTTCTGAAAGCTCAAAGCTATGAGTGAGTCATTTTTCAATAGAAACCCTCATAACTCATAATATATCTGCCATGCCTGAATCTAATGTGAGCATGCTGTTATAATCACCCAGTGAGCAAGAGCGACACAGCTCTTAGTAATTCATGTGCAGATTTCATTAGGGACTCGTATACAGCTCTTTCTTTATTTCTTTCATAATTGAGTTAATCTTTAGAAACATCTAATTTGCCTCATTAAGTTTTTATTATTTTTTAAGGTTCTTTTCAAGTTGTTTCGTTGGTAGGATTTGAATAATTTATTTCAAGAGGAAAAAATATATGCGTTTGATAAACTCGTTTAATGAGGGATTGGTAGAGTTTCGGTAGGAGATATCTGTTTCTGATTAGAGGGTTATCTTGATTGGAACCACGATCGTTTGGAAGAGAATCTGTGCCATTCTATCCTGTCCAATTAATCATTTACAAGGATTCACATGTTCCTATTGTCTCCATTCAACATTATTTTTAATCCTGTCTCAAAAGAACTATGTTGAGAATGGGTTCTTTGCTTCTGTTTCTTTATTATAACAAGTCCCTTTTTTCTAATCTAGGATTAGATAACAATTTCTATTTCATTATAAGTATAAATATACCTAATTATATTACTACTTACTCTAATAAAAAGAAAAATTGATAGGTAAAATACACTTATAATAAAGCTGAACATATTTGATAGCAGTTTGGCAAATATGTATTCCTGTCAGAGAGAAAGTATATTTATTTATATACGGCCGTGTGACGACTACGTCACTTGACTACGAAGTCCGGCTTTCTGGACATTTTTTTTTAAACAAGATTTTTACAAGATTTCAAGGTAAAGGTGGAACATTTTTATCAACATTTTTTAATTTTGTTTGGTAATGGAATAAGTGGTAGTTGAGAATATGAACTGAATCTTTCAAGATTTTTAAACTCATATCAATGATCTTCTTATTGGGGATTCCCAGATCATTTTTTTTTTTTTTTTTGCGACATTTCTAACATTGTTGGAGGTGAAGAAGACTACCTCTAGGAGAGGAAGTAGGTTATTTGTTATTTGTGATGCACATTTTAAATATATATGTATCTAATAATGAAATAGGGATAGGTATAGAAACATTTCCAAAGTAAGTATATAATAGTAATATTTTTTTATTATATTTGGAAAAAGAGGCCAAACAATTTGTAGTGCTACTTCACGGTCCGACTAGCTCTTTAATCATAATTTAAGCAACTTCAAGCGGAATATTTGAGTTAGAATAAGACTTCTTGGGATTGCTGCTGGAAAAATGGACTCATCAATACTGATCGGGTGGTATAATTAATAAGGCGATATTATTATAATATAGTTTTAATTATATACGTAGTCAGTGTGGCAGAGTGAGTTAGCGCTCTAGGCATTGCACGCATGGTGACCTGGGTTCGATCCCCAGCCGATCAAGAATATTTCTGCTCTGTACTTGGATGTTCGGGGTCCACTCACACTTCGTGAGGAAAAATGAGTAGTTACTTGTATGAGTAACGACCAGTGGCGGCATTACCAGAGTAAAAAGAAATTAATGTGATAGAATTCGAAAAGTGAAAGAAGCTCTTATAGTAATGCTGCGCTACCCACAAGAATTGTGAAGAGGCCTTGTGCTTCACCACTAATAAAATACTACATAGTTTTAATTATATTGTAGGTAAAAAAATATACCTATATATTTTTTTTCATGTTATTGTTTTTTTTTCTCTCTGGAGGTTTTTGTTAATTTTCAGAATAGGATCGGGTGCCTCCTGGCAACCTCCTGATGAGGTTTCCTCCCCTTATTCAGCATGATGTCCTGTTGCCCTGGGTAGAACGCAAAACCGCGGATCATATTCCGATCTCTCTTTGATGATAATTTCATTCGTCTTCCATTCAGCGTAACATCTTCCCAGTCTCATCTTAGTTTTGTCTCAATGCTCTTTTTCATCTGGCCATCTCTTTGTACGCCCCATGCAAAGAAAAGAAAGAGCTTGATTATGCAAAGATATTACAAGGAGATGTTCTTGTATAAGGAACGACAAACAAAACGACTCCGCAGGATGAATATGATATCAGAATGAGTTCTTTATACATTCTGCATTCAGCTCGCAGCTATACACAGGATCTCTTTTCATCTTCATCAGGTTTTCAGTTCAGAGGGGAATCAGATTAATAACTTGAAGACTTTCGTCGAAGTGATGTATGTCATGGGTTTATTGTACATTTGCACAATACACAACAACGTATCTTGCAAAGTAGAAGAGATGTACCTATGTACCTACATACTCTGTGCAAGGGAATACATTTACATAAATATGTAGTAGGAAAAAAGTTCCTATTCAATTTGATCATTATTGGTTAGTAGAGTTAATTGTCCAGGCCTTGTGAAGAACTGAAAAATGGATTTTAGTGAAACTAGATATTGACATACTTGAAACTTTTGTCAAAGTTTTTCATAGATGTTTCTTCTTAGTATAAATATCATATACACTTATAGAATTACTAGCGGGCTGTCGCCCGCTTTGCGGGCCGAGGCATGGCCGTGAAAGCAAAAAATCCTTTTTCGCCAATGGCAGGTGTTGTAGTGGGAATTTCGAAAAATCCCGTCTTATTGCACATCTAGACTATAAGACAAAGTTACCTACCAAATTTCAGCTTCCTAGGACTTACGGTTTGGGCTGTAGAGCGATGATCAGTCAGTGGTCAGTCAGTCAGTGACTTTGACATTTATATATTAAGATAGGTAGTATAAAGAGGTACCAAAAACACACTACAGGAAGCAAAATGTTTTCGATAACGGATAACAACCTCGGACTTTTATTACCAATTAATATTTTTATACATACTCCCTATAAATAAAATGTGTTTATATTTTTATGTCATTCAAAAAGTACGAGTGAATTTCACGTTTCTAATGATGTTCCATTTCATCAAGTGACACTCGAAAATATTTATATGTGTACCTATAGAATACTAGATGTATCTTATTCAGAGGAACCATTCAATCCCCGAGAGGTTAATAATAATATGAATTATTTACATAGAGAGCAAACAGAGCAATACCTATACTTAATGTGTTCAATCAAGCACTTCTTACATGTGGAATAAGTGGAAGATTGGACTTCGGGCAAACTATCTTACCTGATGCATTTAAAAAACAATTTGTAGTGCCTATTTGTTCTTTAAATTTAATATCAAATCAATAGAGCACGTAGCGATATAAAATATAGAGATTATTTAGATTAATATCAAATAATTTAATAAATATTAGTGTGTATTTTTTATGTTACTGTACATCTTTTATTAAACCACACCATACTAATATGTATGTAAAAAATACAACTTGTAGATGTGCTAAAGGTATTAAATTTGAAATCCATTAGGTATTAAATTTGAAAATACTATGATCTAAATATTATATGAAACCTATTCCCTTATCAGGAATGAACTCGTGGTAAAAGTTATCCATTTGCATGAAGATAAGTTTCAGGTAGTGTGGGAATGCTACTTTTTCTTTCTTGGGAATTAGAAAAGCAGATCGATAGAATAAATTAGACACAAGTTAAGTACATAAATATATTATTGTATCAACTAAAATTTACAGTGGTGTTCTAAATATACAAACTCATGTGTTGTAAAATAAATAAATCGATAAATATTTCAGGGCGATGTCCAGTTGTCCACTTTCCATGGTTACAGAGTTACTGACAACTATCTGTTTGTTGACAACAATTGACAATAAGGTCAAACTGACCAACACAACATGTGCTAATGCTAACAATCTCAATTTGAAAGATTCACAAAAATTTCCCTGGCTTTGGCAACGCAGAGAAACTTACATTTTCCATAGCCCTCATTTATGTAAAATGTTGTATAATGGGAGCTATTACTATGAGAAGTCTACCTCTCAATATTTCTAAAATCATTTCCATGTCATTTATAAATGTTACTTGTTCCAGACAGCAGACTCAATGCTTTAACCAGAGGCTCTCCACACTCATCAGTATTATTGACATTCCTTTCCAATCAATCAAGTCAAGGATCATCCTGTTTTGATTGACTGTTACGTTTGGGTGAATCGGGCATCATAGGTAATTAATGTATTATTTATCCTTGAAATACATGGAATATCTACGTAGTATTCAAGCAATAGCCATTTACCTAAAATGTTATTGATTTGTCATAATCATAACTCAATTTACTAAAATTACGTAAGTATAAACAAAATTGTTTAGGTAGGTATATGAGGGATATGAGTTAACGATTGACAATTCCCATAAATTTATAAGTAAATAAACCTAGATACGTATTATGTTCCAAAAATTTCATGTTCATCAGCTGTCAGCAGTCTTATGATGGAAATCTACAAGAATTCTATAAAGATTTTTTTTTTTTTGAATGGAAGGCAGGAAAAAATCTTTCAAAGACACCCAGATCCATCCTAACCTGGGGTGTGGGATTTCCACCCACTAAAAACCCACCTTCTCTAAAAGCTATCCGCACTTGGAACCGAAAAATATCATTATTTTAAGAATTTTTAGGCATTGGAAATATCTACCAGTCTCACTCATCATTACAATTCCTGATGTAGTACAACAGATTTTTTTTTAAAAAAATCAGTTTATTTCTTTTTGCACTCAGAAAATGGTACCTATAGGTATGCAAGTAAGTATTAATGTATGTTCTGGGCATACCTATCTAAATAAATCTAATATTAAACTTAATTCCTCAAGATATCTACATACCAATTATAGTGAAAAATCCTTAATTTTACCTGAGCAACCTAATACAATAAATAAAAAGCATAGAATTAATTATACAAGGATTAATCTCTCCAGGTACAATTTAAAAATAAAGTTACTCTATACTTAATCTTGAGGGTATTTATGTAGGTTGGAAGGTGGGTAGGTACATATCGTAACATATTTTATAATATTATGTTATACAGATTTTGCATTTTGTAATTATGTGAAATCAAAACCCAGAAACTTGAAACGCCCCTCCAGCATAAAAAAGAAAAACATTTGATACCCACGTTTTACAAATTGTTCTGAAATTCTTTGAATAATTGTTTTCCTTTTTCTTGCTTAAGCTATCTCACTCTTTCTCTCTCTCTCTCTCTCTCTCTCTCTCTATCTCTCTCTCTCTCTCTCTTTCTCTCCCTTAGAAATTCTGACACCCTGAAAAAGGAAAATTACGATCTCCAAATCCCTTGATAGATTGGTTCTAGAAATAGGATCCAGGTTCTGTATCATGGTTCTGCTTTAATAAACACCAATGGAAATCGAGGCGTCATTCATTACGAAACCAAACCCACGATTCTTATCACCGTTATTGTTACTATAGCTATTATTTTTATTTTTATTTTTCTCCTAAAAGGTTTTTTCTCCTGTCGATAGCATGTTATTTCATAACTTGAATTGAAAAATACGACAGAAAGGAAACGTTGTTAATCTCATCTTTTATTTAAAAAAAACACAAAGCTAGAACATTATTAAATCTAACAAGAAATGAGCAGAATCCCCTCCAGCATACGAAGCAATTAAGATGAGTCACCAGTGGCGGGGAGTAAGGGGGACCGGGGGGTCTCAGGACACCGCCTCACAGCTCATGGGAACCTGTTGGTGAAGTGAGACTCTTCGTATCATCAGCAGCCCGTTCAATTCCCTTCTGGAGTATGAGCCTCTCCTAGTTTTGTACCTTGTGTCCTATTTTCAGCTATGTAAGTCAACCTGTACGGAGTGCCTGCCCACCGGCCGACTTGACTAATTTTGTCTCCAAAAATTCTGTTTTTACCGGGGCAAACTAGAGTCCCTGTAGTCCCGAAAGCCGAGAGAAAATTGTACTAAGTTTGTACACACGATATCTTGGGTTTGAATCACAGCTGAGACGTGATTTTCCCAGCTCTGTACTTTAGATATTACGAGGTCCACTCAGTTCTCATGAGGAAAAATGAGTAGGTGCTTTGATGAGAGCGCCGACTAGTGGCAAATCAGCGGTAAATAATAATTTACTCCTCATTCAGCCTAGTTTTTTATACAGTCCTTTATTTTGATATAACGCTAGAACTTGAAAAAGATTTGGCATTTTGGCAATTTTCTTTAAAACTATATAATCGTGAAAGCACTATTTATTTTAAAATTGGAGTTTGCTTCATTCTATTTCAAAAATGATTCTTGAAAGTCTCTAACAGTGCCTATTACTCAGAAGGACATGCACAAAATAAAAGTAATCTCTTAAAAGATATATCCTTTAATTATTCGGAAGATCACCGGTTCGCCACTAGTTTTAGATTTGAAAAACTAAGGGGCGGATCACGAGCATGACAAAACCCCCGGAGATCACATGTGTTTTTGACTGAGCCAGATTCCAGACCAAGCATAGAATATCAACATTAATAATGCTGCCCCCCTGCCCCGCATCAAACCACCCACTTTTGATGTTTGCGATGAGAGAGCTTATGCATGTATGATTTCGAAGGGCGCATGTTTTACTCAAATATCGCAAGACTTGGAGAAGTGGTATAGCAGACGCCTCTGGGCCCCCAAGCTATCGAAAAAATGCATTAGCCAAACTATTTCAAGTTTTTTTTTTTGGTTTAAAGTCGCTTTCAACTACATGGTCATATCACGACGGGGGTGTTACCCTCCATTCGCAGGAAACTCACAAACCTGCTACCCACATTAACCTCACCCAGCCTGGGTTGGGCCGGAATGCCAGCATCACGAAGTCTTCACCTCGCTGGATGTTGCTTAACTTCGGTGATCCAACGAGAACCGGTGCATTCAACGCGCCATCGACGCTGGCTATTTCAAGTTTGGTTGAACCAGTAGATTCAATTTAATTTAATCAACATCTTCTTAAACCTCAATATATGTTTTCTGAAAATGGGGTTTGATTGATCCAGCGATCCAGTCCAACTCACTCAAAACTAAACCAAACATTTATTTTTTAATCCAATAACTTAGAAGTCTGGTATTTAAGTGTATCTACGAATTCTGTGTAATATCTTCGGTTTCAAAACATCATATATAGTTAAATTTTGGTTTTGACATTGGTTTTAATCGAGTAGATATCTTTAGCACACAACCCTTAACTGAGCCAGGTCTGGTTAAGGTTTTCACTTTTGCTAGAAGGTATCTATAACCCGTTTACATGTAGAGTCCCTAGGGCTTTAGGGACGATACATAAAACGGGTAATGAATAATTGAATATATTTCCTAGGGCCTAGGCTGCTGGTCCGAACTCCTTGATTATAGTTTCTCATCAGCAATATAATACTATTAGGTACCCACTATTAGTCTACTCCTCTGTGCTTCTTGATCAGAAAATACATTCAAACATTAAAATTCATGTATTATTACATATTGAGTACTAAGTCTAAATAATTCAAGCAATAAGTACGAAGCGAAGCGACGGTGCAACATACAAAAAAAAATTGTAGTGATTATTCACGATTAGCGTTCCTATTCATGTTAATCACGTGTGGAGCAAGCAGACAAAGAGGATTTCAAAAAGCTTCCAAATCAAATTGTAAATCTTTCATGTATGTTCGTTGGAACCAGGATACAGCCAAGAATAAATCACTAAATCAGATTAAAGTGAATTATGTGCACTTAAACCATTGAATCTTTCAAGTCATGGATTTGATTATTTAAGTCTTCTTTTGTGACTTTCAGAAATGAAGCTTACAGTAAGAAAAGTACGTCATGCTGTAAAGGATTGAGGTAGGTATCACGGGTATTGTAAATATTTAGAACTCTCAAGGACCATAGCATTATTATAAAAAATCATATAATTTTGGGACTTTATAATAATCTATAAGCACATAATAATATATACTTAGATGAGTGTTAGAGTATTATGTAGGTACGAGTATATTATACATAAGTATAAATATACGTAGCTCGTATGATAATGCCATCATAAGTTCTTCAGCTTTGAATTTTATGAGCATATAAACATTATGTTTTGAGAGATAGGAGAGTTATGGCTGGGGATTCCAATTTACTTGGCTCATAAAAAACACTCCTGCTTTTAAATCACCCGACGTCCGACGTTAAGTCAAGCATAAAACCTACCATATTTTTCATATCGAATTTGGCTACTTTAGAAAATAATAATAATAATAATGAGAAACGGAATATCTAATAATACGAATAATATCATGAATCAATTCTATTCGTGATTATTGAATGGATCTGGATGGTCCGTCTGTCAATCGTTGGGTGGAAGAGATTGCCTAAGGCAATAACCCCGCCCTTTAGTTAGGACATATATTATGTATATATTTATTTATTTTTTCATTATTTATTATTATTTTTTTGTTTTGTTATATTGTATTTTGTATTTTCGTTTGTAATTATTTGTATTGTATATGTCCTATTATCTAATAAAGTGTAAAAAAATAAAAAATAAAAAAAATAAAATCGTTTCTTCTTTGGTAACTTAGGTTCCCATGTGTTCTGATTTTGGCTACTATCATTTCTTTTTTGTCTTCAGTAAAATGGTTCGGGTGTCCATTAGATTTAGAAGGGAATGACAGTCACGCCTGTACTTTAAGGTTTGCACTAAGCAACAAAGGGTCAGAATACCTGCGCTAATATTATGACTACGTCTAATGGTAGATATAGTGAATATTCTCATGACTAATAATTACCTGTGTAGTTTAGGAAAAACTCAAAATGTAAGAATCCAAGAGAACATCTGAACGCGAAAAAGCTAATAACCCACTATTTATTTCATAGCGGTGGTGCCGAATGTCTTATTGTGATGTACGGCAATGCCTTATTGTGTAGAGTAGGGCAAGGAAAACATTATACATATAATATGCAATGAGGTGGTAGGCAGAGAATACCCTACTTGATAATAGTAATAATAATAAGTAGTTCTGACTGAAAAAATAAATTCAGTTGCTCGAAACCCGTCAAATGCTAATAAAGTTAATTTAAAACTCGTTCTCATTGAGAGTCGAGTGTTCGGGCATTAGAGAGCGTTGTATTTATGTAGAGGTTGTGAGAAGATATAGGGGGCGCACCATCAACTCATTATTGTTGCCATCGTGGACACTTGTTTATTTTAAATTATTTCAAACGAGTTTAAAATAACAACTATAATACTAAAGTGCCTTATCCGAAGTGTCATAACGAGAAGGATGGCAGTTGGCAGGGAGGGTGGGGTGGGAGAGATAAAAATTATTATTTTCCGTTTATTATGTGTGACAGGAGAAAGAGAGGGACAGGGGGGGGGGGGATTTTGAAGAATTATCTGATTATCTCGTTAGCAATTCGTTGAGGGATGGGGAGGGAATGAGAACTCCAGCCAGGCCTGTCCAGTGAAATTGTGCACCAATGCAAATATGCCATGCCTCTAAAAGTTCATTGAGAAACGTATTTACTTTGTGAGAGTACTATAATAAAATAACAATTAAAGTATTATCTAGGTACGTAGATTTTTTAATTTTTAAACATAAATCTTCCGAGAATATCCATAGATTTTGGAGCTTTTGTTACATAATTATATTAATTTTAACTCTCCAAGAGTCTAAGAATTATTGGTTCATAAAAACTTTTCTTTTCTTTTCTAGCAGACGTATCCTCGCCCTTTAGTTAGGACTTATGTTTTTATATATTTTCTATTCTTTTTCGTTTTCATTGTATATATTGTTTCCATTTTTTTCATTGTTAAATTAATTATTTGTATGTACATAATGTCCATTTATACCTAATAAAGCGTTGTATAATAATAATAATAATAATAATAATAATATCCTCGTAGCTTTAAGCCAGCCAGTCACCATCTTTGTCTACTCTAGGACTTGAACTCAGGACCTTCTGCATGACAGCAAGTATTTCATCGGCACTATAATTTATTAAAATTTTAAATACACTGTAATTATTCGTAGGTAAAAGGTAAGTATTTTTTTACATCAATTTCACATTATCCTTAGTAGTCACTGTGGCAGAGCGAGTTAGCGCGCTAGGCATTGCACACATGGTGACCTGGGTTCGATTCCCAGCGGGGGAGGATTTTTTCTGCTCTGTACTTGGATGTTCGGGGTCCACTCATACCTCGTGAGGAAAAATGAGTAGTTACTTGTATGAGTAACGACCAGTGGCGGCATTACCAGAGTAAAAAGAAATTAATGTAATAGAATAATTCGAAATGTAAAGGAGGCTCTTAGTAATGCTGCGCTACCCAAAAAATTGTGAAGAGGCCTTGTGCTTCACCACAAAGAAAATTCGTACACATTATCCTAAACGTATATGAATGGCTATTCAGTTTGGAAATTTTCTACATAATGTACACATAATCCGTCTTTAAAAAACGTATTTATGTGAACTAGATTGCGAAGTGTTAGATCTAGGTTCAAAGGGTGTACAGGAAATGGGATTCAGGTGTGTTTAAACGTCATATACTTATACAGAGTAACTATGAATTACAAGGCTTTTATTTTAAACAAATAGGCAAGAACGGAAGTGAAGTGTGAGATATTTTGCAGATGTATCCATGTGTCATAAGGTTCTATATTTTATGTATGCCTGAAATACAATACAATACCTACATCTTAATTATGATGTGGTGTTTTGAAACAGTGGAGTTAGTTGGTAGGGGTCATGTGAAAGAAAAATTGAAATTTGAAACAATAAAACTTTCTTGGAACACAGGGATAAAGGATTGTATAATATATTTTAGCTTGTTTATCATACTTGTGATAATCCCATGAGAAATACATCATGTGTAATAAACGTCGGAAGAGAATGCTGTTGGCATTAGCACTGCCCTTGATCTAGTTTTGTTTCTATAACTGTAAATATTCTTTGTATTTATGTATAATGTATGTATAGTTTTACTGTAAATAAAACTTGATCAAATTTGTATGGTAATAATAATGTCAGAATTACTCAAACCCACCTTATTGAAAAATGCGATGATTGTGACTCGAACCAATGACCACCAGCATAGGTGGTTGCGATTCCGCTGCCTTGACGATGGAGATACTGAAGTCGGTTTCAAATCTGTGATCAAAGAAGGTATTAACTGTTGACGTAATGAAAGCTTAGTACGGCCATGCCTGTATATTATATGAATATCTAATGGTTGTTTCCATCTCTGAGCAACTGGTTATCTGATATCTTAGATCCAAAAGTTATAAGATAGAAATAATTTAAGTTTTTCCATTGTATTATATTTTTTTTAGTCATTATTTAATCACGTTTCTTTTGGAGTTTCCTGAGTAGTGTTACTTTAAATTTAATGTTTAAATTTACTCATTTTGCTGGATGGCTGAGTTTCAAGCTGTTACGTTACCACTTTTCATTTGAAAGACTAACATCCTTTTCTTGATTAAAATGAAATCCAGAGTTGAGAAACAGGGATCAGGTTACTTTTCAAAAATATCTCTTAGAGCTTCTCTTCTCATTTATTTAGCAGATTATTTTAGAAACTTTTTTTAGAATTCAAAATCAAAATGAAACGCTCCATATCGGATTAAATTATTTATTTTTCTTTCGAAATTTTTACCCTGTGATGTTTATAATTAGCTTCTCTTTACAAGGGCTGGAGATTTATTCAACCTTTGAACGGACAAAGACCCGCTCAACCTTTGTCAACGAGGGAAGAAATGTTCTGAGGAGAAAAAGCTTTGTTCCGTGGCGAGATAACCTTTTGTTTCGAAAGGTTATGAGAAAATTAAAATGTAACGATACGGTTTGTTTCGCCGGCGTTTGAAAAACATGAACTGCTTGAGCGTTTTGTTACCTTTCCGTTGTCAGAAATATTGAATTTCTTTTCATATATTGTAGCAGAATTCGTAATCGTTCAAAGTATACATTTCGTAGCTATTGAGATCAAAAGAACGAAGTATAAATACTTATGTCTTCACTTATAATAAGAGAGGTTTTGTACTTAGTCTCAGTTTTTATTCCTTTTTTCCCATTTTATATAAAAAAAGCTTAGCGTTCTAATTTTTCTCTTTGGTCGGCTTCTCTTTCAATACAGACGGGGTCAACAGTATTTCATACGCCCCTCCAGCCTTCATTGCGACTATCAAGATCTCGGTGCTTACGCTGATTTCGGGCACGACAGCACTAACGAATAGCATTGTACCTATAGGTAGAGTGCAAGCACTCCATGTATGAAACTACCTTCTCACTGGTATTTATGATCGTGTGACACAAGTCTAGGTGTGGTTTATCACACTATATCCTGTGACTTATCTCTGTCATTAATAGTTAGGTGTTAGTCTTGTGCAGAGAAGACAACATTTTCCGACTCCTTTTTTTTTTTTTTTTTTTTTTTTTTTTGGTTTAACGTCGCTTTCAACTACATGGTCATATCACGACGGGGGTGTTACCCTCCATTCGCAGGAAACTCACAAACCTGCTACCCACATTAACCTCACCCAGCCTGGGTTGGGCCGGAATGCCAGCATCACGAAGTCTTCACCTCGCTGGACGTTGCTTAACTTCGGTGATCCAACGAGAACCGGTGCATTCAACGCGCCATCGACGCTGGTTTTCCGACTCCTTAGCTCGCAATTCACTCGCAATTCACAGCCCTGTATAATAATTTTACAGGATGATTTATTTTTCCAAACTGAAACGCTCGTCGCAAGCGCTGATGTTGAGTTGACTCAGTGTTCAAGGTCACGGCCACATGACCACGTCACTCTCTGCTGTCATCAATCACTCTCTCAGGGTTACCTCTACCTGAGCAACTCTTGAGGCAATTAATTTTGCAATAATGCCAAACATACGTAGTTCTTGGAGGAAAATCTCACTTATTCCGTACTGCATGTCTTGTGAGAGTCATCACAAGTCATCGCGAATACTGCGAAGAGAATGAAAAATAACACAAGCGAGAGGTAGAGTATAATAATAAATAATCTTTATTTTTTATCTTTTGTATATACATTTTTTTGTAACTGTATCTTTTGTATATAACAGCTGGACGCGACGCAGTAGCACACAGGTCAGTGGTTCGAGTCTCTATAATAGAAAGTTTTAGTGAGGTGGGTTTCAGTAAATGTACATCACTGTTGCGATGAACAAAGAATAATACTATAACCTTTCGTAATACTCGTTACATAAGTTATTGAGAAAAAATGTTGAAATTGCTAACCTCATACCTAACATATTGCGCTTACCTCATACCAAACATACCTATTCCAATTTATATGAAGATAATACCTGTATTATTATACTTTTGAAAAATTTAATTTCTACAAAGCTGAAGTAGCTCTCAATCCATTATTGACGAGCCCCCCCCTCCCCGACGTAACTGTCTACAGTTCTGCTCTCAAGTACAGCAGGGTGGACCCTTGAGAGTCCTCCCTTCCCTTCCACACTCTATTGGAAAAAGTTCAAAATTACATCATGTGAAATATACGAAAAGAATTTCTTGAATGGAAAGCTAAATAATACAAGGGCTCTCCATGAGAGCCTGATCATAAATTTCATATTACAAACTTTTTATATTCTTTATTGCCTGGTATTTATATTTTTTCTGTTTCAAAAAAAAAAGTTTCATATTTTTAATATATTGCTTTTATTTAACGGTCGGAGGGGGTGTTGCACGCCTTTGCAGGAAAGTAATATCAGAAACAATAAAAAACGGTTTGTGTCATATGGTAGCGTGCTTAATACCAAATTATTCTCCACTGTGCGCGTTCTGGCTGGGATTTTATTCATTTTCTTCTTCTCCCTGGAAGTTAACTTTGATGTTTTATATTCTGGAGACTTGTTTTGTTTTGTTTTGCACTTGATTAAAGTTTTTTTTTGGTTTCAGTTTTTAGAGTTTCGTTCAACAGACTAGTAACAAAGTATACTGTACGCGTATGTAAACACAAATCCGCCAACATAAATCAACATTAAATGTTAATTACATCAACATTAAATGTTAATGTATGATGGGTTGGCTAAAATTTTCTTCATAAGTATTATCAAAACTTTTTGTTTTCCCTAAATTAAAATAAAAATGAAAAAATCTACTCTTTTTCTGATTGGGAAATTTGCATATAAACTTTTTTTCTGTCGGGGGAGATTACATAGGAGAATTTTACCTTTTTGGGGGACTTTACACTAGCCTGACAATACATTATCCAAGTGTCGTCTCAATTCCATTACTATAGGAGAACTAACATTCCGCCTTTTCCTTTTCCTTCCACCCAGTCCATCCTTAATGAATCATAATTACCAGATGGGTATTTTGCTACTGAGAAGAAATCTTACATGGCCATTCTCACCCTGGGAAGCACACATTCCTGCTAAGTCCCATACATGGAGACCGTCCTCCACCACATAAACCATTCCAATGTTTAATTTGATAAGAATCTCGTTGAAAACATGTTTGTGAGAATGATAACCACGGAGAACATCGTAAAGAAGAAATAAAACAATCAATTCCTCCCTATATATTACATAGTTACATACACATAGTAAATAGGTACTGTTGTAGGTATATGAACATCGTAAAATCAATATACGGTTTGAGAAAAACATGTTCTTATGGAATTGAATGACCATGTTGTTGCCACGTCGTGATAAAATCACTTGTTCAGTTTCCAATGTATGCTCGGACATTGTGAACAAAATTGTTATTGCTGATAATATGAAGACAATGTTCAGAAATCAGGCTGAACATGAGGGGACCCAATGTTAGTCACATGAAACATTCCGTCAGCTGATTACAATCATGTTGGAACAACATAATTCTGTTATTGAACTCATCATTGTTGTAATGGTACCACTGGTGTATTGCCAAGGGTTGCGTCAGCATTGGAGAAAGGAAGAGACCCACGAACTCGGTGAATGATTTCTTGTTATTGATAATGTTTCTGGGGAATAATACGCAATATTTACCAAATTAGTATTAGACTTCCGAAGTAGACGAGGATGAATATGTATTATGTAAATATGTTCACTATAAGATCTAGGAGTCTCAGAGAGTTCAATAAAAATATTGATGAAATTTGAGGTCAACAAACCATAGTTTCTTATATTTGGAAAAATATATGATACTGTTTATTGGACAAATGTTTTGCAAGAATCTGAAATGTATTACCGAGAAATACTTCATGCATGTTGGGTATAAAATCTTGTAATACCTACGCAATACAAGTCACTGTAACAAGCTGGAGCAGCTGATGTGTTTTGTGACATTACAAGTTACAAATCACAAGCCAGAAGGGCATGGGGAATTAACAGGAGTGAGTTGACAACATTTTCGTCTCACAAAATGTTTCAGACCGTAATAACGATAATTTATCAAGCGTTCGTTAGCTCTGACAGGTTTTTGAAAGTGAAGTTTCTTGGTGAAATGTGGCCCCAGGGCTGTGTCTGTTTTCAGGGGTCTACATTTTGGTTAATTGGATTTTGAGCTTATTATGATTATGCAAATTTTGAATTATGAATAGGTATGGATGTATATAAATCATGAATTTAGCTTGTATTCATTCATTTTTTGGTTAAAATTAGGTAGGTACTTAATTCAAGCACAATCATCTATAATTTAGATAGGTAGTTCATCTAATACAAATTTTCAATAAGGAAAAATTGCACATTAAAAGAATTGGTAATTTCGTAATTACCTATTTTCGTCATAAATTCCATGTTCAAATAATAATTGAGCACAAAACATCAAGCAATTAATAAAATGTACATCGTAAAGAAATTAGCCTGAATATAACTATCATACAAGTACCTAAATACATCTTTTTTGTTGGAAATTTAAAATCTAGAGTGCCTAATGCCTTACGATTGAGGAGCTGGCTACAAGAAGGGCAAATTAAATTGTATTTTTTGAGTTGTTATTGCTTTGGCTGTAGGTATACGCTAAATTTTGAGACGCTAACGGCTAAACAACCTTTTGCTTAGGAAAATTTAAACTTACATCTTGTACTGTTGGAAACGCCTAATGTGTGATGAATCGCGCTTACACTTAATGTCAAGTGATGAAGGTGCTTATTAGTTAAATTTAAGATATAATTTCTGTTGTTAAAAAAAAAAAAACTAGAGCCGTCAGAAGCTACCTTAGAGTTTACACAAGTGTGTAAGGGGCTGTGGATAATGCCATAAAGACAATAATTATTATGTTTAAGGTAATATTTGCTGCAAGTGTGATCTGGATGAATATTGTATTTGGATTATCAGTTCAAAAACACAATTAGAATACTGAAGGTAAAATAAAAATTATCTTGGGAATTATTAAAATTAAAAAGAATTTCCATGGATAAAAGAAAAATATATTACTCATAATTATAATATTGAATAATGAACTATCTAATAGGAATTGTGTATACATAGGAACAACTTCATAGAATTGCTGTCTATGTTAATTGGAGCGTGAGATAATCAATGGGAAAATGGAAGGCGATTTATACCTACCAGGTCGGAAATTATTAATGAAACAAATAGACATAGGAGATAACAACGCAAGTGGAGCAGCATGCTGAGTGCACACTGAACAATGGACAGAGGGGTGCGGGGCGCCTCCACTAACTTTGTATCCAATATGAAATTTATTCCAGGGAGTTTTAATACTTTTTATGTCATGATTTACTTTACGTAAAATAGGTACATGACTTGCATGTCTCTACATCAAATTAGTTCAAAGATCAATATTTAAAATTCTCATGAGAATCCTCATAATATATGATTGGTGGTAGGTAAATGTTATAAATTTGTTAAAGGACGTGTCGTGTCGTGAGTTTGAATCACGGCTATGCTATGATTTTAAGACGCTTCTCATTGAAAGTCTTTAGAAAAGGCTTTTTAAGTTCCTTTTTTTTCTTCAATTTTCAGTAAATTCTTTGCAATTGCACAACAGCTAGACACCATAATATCCATTAACAACTATACTGAAAATTTCCAAGTCTCTAGCTATATTTTCGCAGGTATATTGATCAGCAGTAGTGATGAGCATTGTGAGGATTTGTTTCTCTTTAACAAGAATAGATTGTGAAGCAGTGCTTTGACATCGAATCCTTGTGAATGATTGGATAGATAATTTAAATGTACCATGTTAAAACTTACGAATATAACGTTGTACATTGAATATTGCATCCGACAACGCGCTGCGGTTATCGGTAATTCCTTCTCGCAGTCTTGTTTAAAAATAGAGCTTGCCGGAAAACCGACGCCGCATCGTCTGGTAATTGAATTGTGTTTCTCTCAGGCGGCTGCCGATGTTCCCCATCTCAGAGAGTGGAAATAATAATCACTATCAATAATTATGATAATATTACTGAATATTATAGCAATGAGTTATGATAAATACACTGAAATCTGTATTTAAGAGAACTGAATATAAGAGAACAATTTTCGGGTCAAATTTACCTCTCTACAGGTAAGATAAACCTGGATATAGGAGAAATTCAGGTCGCTTGATTTCTCTTATATCCAGATTTGACTGTATCATACTCGTATGTAACTTTATTTGACATGGTTCCGCGATCCTCTTCATATACTCGTATACCTAGTGTTAGAAATTGCAAAAGATTACTCCATTGTCTGACTACCATCATTCATGATGGCGTCGCCATTAAATACTATAATGAGATATCCCAAATAGTCAACCATTTTATTTATTATCCCTACTGTTTCTACAAAATATCCTTCCATTGTTTAAGTAAGAAAAGGTACATAATATGAACGAAAAAATAATTCATAACTTGCCTGAGAATATTTACCCATGCACATAAATAGTTCTTTAAAACGGTAAAAATAACGGAAATAACTAGAAACAGCTTACTTTTATGTCAAAGATCAAAAGGTAAAAAGGTATTTCTGTTAAAAGCTAGACGAAAAAAATCAGGAATTTGGAAATCCCTTTTATCCTATGTTTCTATGAAATCGGGTTCTAGTGGTGGGAGGTCAAGGTCGGAAGATGTTCTAAGCTCAGAGTAGTCACCTTGGCCTAGCGAAAGCGATAGCATGCTCGACTTTCACTTCAGGTGACCCGGGTTCGAATCCCGGGGGGTCGAAAAAATTTCGGCTCTGTACTTTGGATGTTAGGACCTACCCTAGCCTCGTGAGGACAATTGGGTAGTTTTAGATTGGGAAATGACCATTGGCGATATTACGAGATTGTATTGGAATATGATAGTTTGTTGAAGATATGATGCATTAGCTTTTGAATTTAGCTCTCTTAATGTCGATGATGCTACCCATTAAAATTGTGACATAATAACACAAATAACTATTAGCTCTTTATCTATCTATCTTTATGTTCTAAGTTCGAGCTCAGGTGTGTCGAAGAAATTTGTATCAATGGATAATTGTGTGAACATTCGACATTCGTGTTTAACACAGCTAAATTTCCAGAATGAAATTTATTTTTACTGGCGAAAGCAGCTGAATAAGCTAAACATGACGTTCTCTCTCTCTCTTTCTCTTTTCTCTCTCTCTCTCTCTCTCTCTCTCTCCCTCTCTTTCTTCTTTCTTTTTCGCTCGTTTCAATGCTGTCTTTTTATTCTGTTATCTTGGCAACTAAGTTTTTATTTGTTTACTCAGCCAAACCTTACCTGGATGTTGGATGTTCAATGTTCATGTTTAACACTCCTACATCTTTCTCCATTCACTGTCACTGTTCTCATGTATCCTTCTCTTCTTTCTCTTGTATCTACTTCTTCTCCTTCTTCTTCTTATTCTTCTTCCTCTCTTTCTTCTGCTTCATCTCCGAGTAACTGAACGTGCCAGCCCACGTTCGAATCCTGTGAATTGTATTTTTAGTAGGATTTAACGTCAATTTCAATGGCTATTTAGTCAGGCCATTTTTGTATGGTAGTTTCATGCACCCTTTGTTGTCAAAACTATAGCTTCTGACATTGACATCATCCAGCCTGGGTCGGGCTGCATTGGATACCAACAAAACACAGATTTCTTAACATTGAAATCAACGTGGAAAAAACCACGGTTGGATCGAGAATCCATGTTCTTCGACAGTTGACGTATTGAATAATGATGAAATGTCAACAATAATGTAGGTAACAGTCTAAAAATCCCTTTTCTTCTGGTCAAAAAAAGGAAAAGTTTTTCTAATCGATCACGGCTATGTCTCGATTTAGAGAGTATGTTTGCATGCCCAAGGGAACCTCTGAAGACTATGCTTATATTAGAAACATGCTATGTATTACAGTGTTGGGATCGTACATAGTACATCACGCTAGCATGTCTAGCTGGCCTGATGCGAACGTAACAGCACCGTGTTTTGTTAGAACGTTAATTGCTTTGATAATTAGCACCCGAGGTGTTATAAAAGTTTTCACTTAACAACAGAGCGAGGTGATAAAAAATACACGAGGTTAGATAGGTAATTAAACTGACGCTTCCTCTTTGTCTGAGTGCTGAGGATAGCTCAGGATCCGGGGAGTGTTGCAGACTGATGAGCCCTGGTGTTTTCCTTTAGACAGGAAGTTGATGGCTATTGTAATCATGCTTTTTTTGTTGGATAGAGACATTTTAAACTGCAGTGATCATATTAGAAACAGGATTGATGAAATCCTGCCAATTATGTTTTTTTTTTTTTATTGTTGCTAAGTGTTTACAAAAATAGACACTATGTATAGTATAGGTCTATCTTAGATTCATTAAGAAATAACCATACAAGGCTTGATATGTATCATAATGTTTAATATTCCGAATATGATTTTATTTTAATCAAAATCCAACATCATCAAAGTTCCAACGAAAACCTAACGTATTTACACTATCCACTTATTGGTTACTGGGTGAGTACTCCTATCTATTATTTTCCATTTGTGTTCATGAATTGAATTTGCAATTGTATACCTATGTAGACTTGTATTTGTATAATATCCATTTCTCGATTCATAAACTACCAGGAAATCGGAGAACTTGATATTGCCCCTCACGAACACATAATTAATTTTCGAAACTAACATTTTTATAAATCTTCTAATGACTTCACAAGTGCACGTAGTACATAGTCATGTATACCTACTATTATATACCTACGTATCATTATTAATGAATTCTTCTATACGAACAAATTGAACCATGTCCAACCTGACAATGTATTAATTATTACAAATACTAACAATGAATTTTAAATATACCCCACTGTCCAAACTCATACTGCGTACAGCATACCTAATACCTAGAATGAATGCACAAAAACTTCCAAGTAAATGCCAATCATGAATTTCCAAAGAGCAAATTCTCTTGTTCACCGAAAAGGAAGAACGTATAGTTGTTGGAGCTATTATGACTATCTTTGTCTGCAGCGAAGACGGTTCATTGAAGGAGAACAATGGATGCATACAAAACAAATCAAAACAATGAAATGGCAAGAAAAGAGAAATGATAACAAAGAATGGACGAGATGGAATGGACGAGAGGAGATGATGGGAAAATTCCCGTCGGAATGGCGAGGGAAACGCAGGAAATTTTCAACATGGTGGGGGGAAGGTGAGTGGGATGAAAATCGTGAATTTTTTCTGAAGTAAAAAACAATCTAAGATGAAATATATTGTTGTATTTTCGGATTTAGACCTCTCAGCCCCTTTATTTAGGCAGTTGTTTAGGTTACACATTTATAAATATTGTGATACCTATAGTTTACTCATATTATCAAAAAGGAGAAGAAAATTGTGGGCAATGGTCACTTGGGGACTGAATCCGAATGCTAGCATTAGCTGGATTACCAAACGCCAAAAACAAAGTAGTATTGTTTGGAAATGAAGAAATAAACAATCTTTAAGTTTCTTATTCTTTCATAATGAACTTTTCTTCAAGATATTTTTACGTTGTATTAAACTACAAAAGAATAATGTGTACCTACCTATTTCTTATATTCTTCCCACCCGTTGAATTCCTCGTGCCTGAAGGACAATTAATAGAAAAGGAAATTGGAAAGTTTGATTACAATAGAAAGTTCCTCCCCTCAACTCCAGAGGGAACAAATTGAAATGTACCGCTTGTGCTTTATATCTTTTCCTGCACTACTTCTTTTCAAATATTTTTTCCAAAGAAATGCTAACAATAATTGCATTTACATTGGAAAGATGACTGATTGCGTCTCTTAAAATACAATTCCAAGTTTATTGTGTACAATTTGTAGGGACATATTTCTAGTTTTTGTAGCTTCCTCGTAAAATACTTTATGTCAATGTCTGACAAAGCTACAACATATAAATGGCGCAGAATATAATTTTCTGCACAAGAAAATTTATTTTATTGCAAGGAAAATCATTATTCATCATTGTCTTCATTGTTACTGGTCTGGGGACATGATATAATGACTATAATAATGAAAAACTTACCGTATAATAATAATAACTATTGTTGGTCACAAATTCACAAAGGGTGTCGTCGCCTGCATTATTCTTATTTTGTCGATTCCAGCCCGAAGTCCACTTTGTTCCAGACATAATAAAATTACAATTGATAGCATGAGAATAATTAAAGTAGCCAAAAACTTGTATATAAAAAATTGATTTTATTTGCTAACATCAATTAACTTAGACCAGCTGAAAACCAGTACTCTGCCACTGAACAGTTCGACAGTTAACTCAGGAAGCAAGATGGATTTTATAGGGGTGATTTTTATTAAATTTTGTCTGGAATACGGTAAATGTCATTTATCCTATCGTTGAAAATGTCTGAGCCTCTAGATCGAACATCGAGTTAGACAAACTATTTTTGGGATAAATTGATGGAGTCTATACGGTTCTAATGTTCTAATAATAATATGTACTTAAAATGGCACAACTATTACACAAATCGTTAGTGATTTACAACTTATACCGATTACTTCCTACTCGGACGAATAATTCCAGAATCGAGTTCCATTTTGCTCTTAGCAACTGAAATTCTCGAGTGGTTATATCCATAATTCCCTGCCCGTCGCCCTATCCCGCCCCAGCCATCCATCAATCAGGAGAGATTGATAAGTAACAACTGTAGGATTATTATCACTACTACTGCTAGGATATAATTATTAGGTATTATCCCTATAGTTATTTATGTTGAGGATTATTATTCTCTGAAATGAACAAGCACCGGGATTATCAGTTTCATGTTTCCAGGCAGTTATCACTGGTACAGGATGAACCAAAATTGATGGTGTATCGATCAATTTTGCTAGATACTTTTCTCTTTAGATAATTTTCTCACGTATACCGACCTCAGTATCTCAATCGATAAGATGGCGGTCTCGTAAGCTGACCTCGGTTTTTTCTTCTTACATACCTAGTTAGGTTCACCATTGTCCAATTATTATCTACACTTTTTTGGTGAATTAACACAATAAGCCTTCTCTTCAGAATATGTTTTACATTAATCCCAAGTATATCACATCATACATATAATAGGCTACTGGTGTTGGTAGTCGAAATCATTATCACGATTTATTTGTAATTTAGATACTGTAAAAGTAAATATTATTTTTAAATTCTGTATTGGTTTTAATTGTTTTTATTCCCAATTATATTTTTATTTTTAAAAAATCCCTCACACAAAGAAATCATAGGTACGTTTTTACTTTCCTTATCTATAATAAGGAAAGTATTGTATTCGTCGAAAATTTGACCTACCCAGCTTTTCACATTTCTGGACGAATCATAGCCTCAGGATACCAAAAAAGTTGTTTTCAGCCATTGGTCCGTGCGTCTGTCTGTGTGTGTGTCTGTGTGTGTGTCTGTGTGTCTGTGTGTGTGTGAACAGGATATCTGAAGAACGGTAAGAGCTAGAGACTTGAAATTTGGTATGGAAACTAATTTTATACACCAGACGAACCACGAAACTTTTGGTTGAAATCGGCTGCATTCTACGGCCGCAGAGCCGCACATATTAGCCGCAAGCGCCGCTTCTTTGAATTGGTTAAAGATACAAAAAAAGTTAGAGAACAACTATGTCTTAGATTAAAAAAATAATAGGGGTCTATTCTAATAATTTTTTTGATATCTTGAACTTTTTGGACCTCGGCCCGAATTTACCGGTATTTTGGGGGGGACCCGTTTTGTTTAACTTTTTTATTATTTATCGTAGATGGGGGTTGTGACATATCAAATCCAATGATTTTGAGGTGCTGATTACGAATTTGATATTGATTTTTAGCTAAATGTTACCTTTGAGTCACCAGTGGCTTTTGGTCCTGTTCCAATTCCTTATAATTATGATAAGGAAAGTCGTGTGATGTTTACACCAGATTTTTTTTTTTTTTTTTGCTCTCACCCTATACCAAAAAAGTCATCTGACTGTTTTTGAAGGTGAAATATGGACTGAGCTAGCTAGTTATTAATGAAATAAAATACCTCACCCATCACTAGAATATTAATTTATTTTTAATTAAGTAGCTAAATTATTATCGATTTAACTTATCTATCATAATCACACCCAAAGATAAGTCTACACAAAGTAGGTCTATTACTCGTACACCTATCAAGAATAAAATTCCAACAACAGATTATTACCTACTCCTGCCTGTATTACCTAGCTTATTTACTACCTACATATTTATATACCTAATTACCTACCATACGTCATTAAAAATAAATTATACCATTGAATTTTTCGTTCATTTTCTTTCAACAAGTGCCAAGGAAAATGATATCTCCCCTAAGGATCGATTTTTAAAATATAATTAAAATTATCTACTAATGGGGGCTCGTTAATTTTAACGATGTTTTAATTGGTTCAGTATCTTCTACTGTGCTTTGTGAGGAAAAAAAAAACATTTTAAACTATTTGGGGTGGTAGGAACTCCATTGGAGATTCATTTAATTAGGTCTTTAACTTACTATCCTACAGACGTAAACCTAAATGAAATTACATACATAATCAATATAATCATAGATAATGTACATTCTACGTTGTTTCAACAAAAAAACAATATTAGGTCTTAAAATTATAATTCTAGTAAGTCATTAAGTTTGATTGACATTAAAGCAGTAAGCCCAAGACGTATGACAATTTTATTATTCCAGCAGTAAGCCCAAGACGTATTATTATTTGGTAAAAATCCCAAATGGAAGGATAACTTGTCTTGTCCCGGCTGGGTTTCGAACCCGCGACTTCTGGAAGTTTTGGATTCACAGAGTGCCGCCTTTAACACTGAGCTACCGGGATACACTTTGATATAAATGTGATTAGTTGTTTAATAACCTTATCAACAGTGAACAAGAGTGTAAAAATCTGAGGTGGAATAGTTACATTATAGTCGAATAACATCTTTTCGGAGATAAATTAGTATTTATTATACTTGTGATGATAGTATAGGATAGGACAATGACTGTTGAGAGACGTACACGCAATTTATTATATTTTATTAGACAAAAAACACCTATAAAAAAAATATAATCCATAACAATGATAGGTAGGTACCTACCTAAAATGATAACTTAGGTATGTCTTTAGAATTTGGATATAAAAGATACATATTATACATATTTGAATGATTGGTAATGAAGTAATACCTACACCAGTAGATATTTATGTCTGTATGAAGATAATTAGACATGCAGCATAACATAGTATGTATACAGAGTTTATATTAATCTTTAAAGACATGTACATTGTACATGTTAATGAGGTGAAGTACATATGGGTTGATAGTTAAGAGTTTTCGGGGAATGAAGGCTTAAAATCTTATACCTGCAATTTTAAATAAAGGGAATAAAAGAGGCGTTAACCTAAAATCAGATGGTGTCGAAAAAAGAGCACTCGAATATGATAATAAGAGAAAAATAATTTCTAATAGCTTCCTCGTGATCTATATTGAAAAACTCTTAACTCTTCTTTATAATTTTACTTAGAAGTTTCAACTTAATAGTTGAATATTTGACTCCTGATAATATAGCCTGAGGTATCTTTATATTTATACATGTTATTAATTCAGCCCTTGCGGCTAAGGTTTAGGTGAAAGGAAAATAAACACTTAGTCCAAGTTAATCTAATTATGTCTCATGGGTATTTTGATTCACTATCTAGAAATTGTTAAACTTATTTCATAGAGGTAAAATATTTCTATATCGATTACTCATGTTGAGTGATTGGGAAAACACGAGTAAATAGGGAATAGATTTGACACTATTTTAAATCGTTCAACATTCCTGAATTACTACCATAACTTAATCATAAATAGCTTCTTTAAGTAAAACCCAATTATTTATACATATGTAGATGTACCTATGTAGGAAACAGGTTGTGGGAATTTTTAGGTAATAATCCGATAGCTGCAACTAATTGATTAATAATGTCTCGAAGTCGTCATCAGGATAACACATCAGTAGGTACACAGGATAACACATCACTGATATGATGCACACCTTATCTTCATCTTTTACTCGGCAATAGGTGAGTTCGGTGCGAAGATTACCCGCACCTTTTTCGCATGTATGAATTCGGTGCCGCCGAAAAAAGGATGTATGAGTTCGGTGCGGTCTAATGACTTAAAAATTGATTGTTTTTTTTATAATGTACTCTGTTGCTTGTTAACAGTCATCCTGCTATTATTCAGTTAGTAGATTATGTTGTAGACAGTTACATTCAGCAAGGCTGTCCATTTCCTCTTTAAAGGCCATGCCTAGGGTTAATAGTAGGGTTAGGTAAAATACAATGAAGGCCATGCCTTGGGTTTATAGTAGGGTTAGGTAAAATACAATGAAGGCCATGCCTTGGGTTTATAGTAGGGTTAGGTAAAATACAATGAAGGCTATGCCTTCGGTTTATAGTAGGGTTAGGTAAAATACAATGAAGGCCATGCCTTGGATTTATAGTAGGGTTAGGTAAAATACAATGACGGCCATGCCTTGGGTTTATAGTAGGGTTAGGTAAAATACAATGAAGGCCATGCCTCGGTTTATTAATTGAAGGCCATGCCTATAAGGAAAAAAATACTATAATTACCTGATCATCAGGGCAAGTACCAGGGCACCGAATTCATACATGACCTTTTTTAGGCGGCACCGAACTCATACTTTTTTTTATTTTCTGCACCGAACTCATAAATAGCCTTTTACTCTGTCTTATCCCGCTCAAGCAGGGTCGACGTTGCTCAACCTCATATTAGTTGAGTTTGTTTGGTTTTGGCACATTTTTACGGCTGGATGCCCTTCCAAACGCCAACGATTTTATTTGATTTAACGTCCTGCATTAGGACGCGGGTTTTACCCTCCATTCGATGGGAATCGTACCAGCTACCCACATTAACCTCACCCAGCCTGGTTAGGACCGGAAATGCCAGCCGCACATGTACGGAGGGAACAGAATTTTCTGTGTGAAAAGTCTGCTCCAACCGGGGATCGAACTCATTATCTCTCAACTACGGACTCTGGACATTTATAAGGTGAAGTACACCTTATATGTATAATTATGTACCTAAATAAGTAAATAAATATAATAATACATGTACCTAAAAAACTTCACTTAATATTAAATGTAGCATCCAGCTTTTATCTCTTATAGCTAGAATGTAATTGATGAAACCCCCCAGGAAGTTCATGATGTACAACAGAATCAATAAAATGGAAATTTTCAAAAGTGTCTATTAATGTTGTCGTTAGATAATGGTGAACTCTGGATTGGGGTAACCTTCCGTGTCAACTGTCCCATGTAACATGATTGCACTCATGGCTCTGATAAATTATTTTCCAAATATTAGATAATTATGTTTGTTGATTTATACGTACAATAATATATCGTAAGGTATATCAGTGTATCTGATGCGTGAATTTTAAGTTTACGATATCTTTGATTCAACAATTCACCATATTATGTTTCTTTTTAAATGAAAAAAGCAATGCCACACATTGAGAAGTAAGTAGTGAGCAGCTGAGCACTGCAAAATAAGTGATAATTATATTATACTGTGTCAATCCAAGGACTTGTACAATGTAGGTAGCTTCATTAGACAACTAGGCATCCCTCTGGAGGTCTTCCCGAATCCTCGCAAGATTTTTAAAGATTCGTCTTGGAAATTGGTGTTTGGATAGGAATATTGTTGATTTGTCACGAGTGCTGTTTTTTAGATCCAGTCTTCACGCTTATCTAGGAATCATCTCGGATTGTCATAGATTGACATGGTTGGGTTCCAGAAGAATTGTCTATCACCGTGGAGTATACAAATGTATAATATAGGTAAGAGGTATGAATGTAAGGTATGATTCTCATTCAGTCATACAACAAACAACATACAATCACCTCACAACTTTGTCCATTCATATTAACAAGTTCATGTGACTGAATGACTCAACTTGTAATATTTTTCACAACTAGATAATTATAATAAATAAGTAAATGAGCGGACATGGTTACGGCAGACATTACCCTGAAACTATCAGAAAATTGTAGTTCCATAAAAAAGAGAAAAAATGAATAAAAAGGTAATTAAAAGCGAAAGCATGTAGAGCGTAATAATATATCGACAAGTTCCCCCTTATATTTTGTTTTTATTGTATATTATGTACTTACTAAGAATATGTATTGTACAACCTATGTATTTATTTTTGAGTGGTTCGCTCCACTCGAGCGATACGCAATTACCTACGCACCATCCTGCATTATATCAGTCAGCTTATAGATTGAGAAAAATGGAATATATAAGTCTATTATTGTAAGTAAACCTTTGTTTTAGGATAAACCTTTTTTTCTACATTTACCTACTTTTTTTGTTTAAAAATAAACTATTGGTCAGTCAGAAGTGAACCCGCGCCCCTAACACCACCGATAATAATATTATTAATAGCTCTTGGTTACCTTGCTTATTACAATTCAGACTACTGTAAAGGACAGCCGGTTCAAAAGTATCAACAACTACGAGTATTTACCAATTCCTAGAAGACATGAGCCGTTTTAATAATGTAAAAATCATCCAAGCGCCATCGCCAGTGAAATATCCACCGTGACTAACAATAGGAACAATAGATCTAAAGATCTAGACCTACAGTATCTAGACTTCTAGACCAACTGGCTAGTTTAGATGGTTAAAAAAGAACACCGATTTATCAAGCCAAGTCTAGACCCATCAGTTTCCATTATCTAACAGTGCTTTATGTTTAACATTTCCAAGAGATCAAGTGATATAAATAAAATACAATGCTTTGTATAATAACCTATAGCTATCACAATAAGATCCTACCCGTACCTGTGCAGGTATTGTGTAGTGTACCATTTCTATCTTTCCTTAAGATGGAGAATATTGGGCTTTTAACACATTGCGTACGGGAGCAGTTTTCGTCGATTTACGCTTGGGCCGGCTGAGATTTGCATGGAACACTCTGGTCACTCTCTAGCGATGCACGCCGGCCCTGCGGAAACTACTGTGTTGAAAAATTAGTTCCCCTGGGCCGATATTCAAGTCTTATACTTCAAGATATTCAAGTCCTGTAAATACTGAATGTTCAGCAGAGCCTGCTCTTTCAAATGACATAGGAAAATACATAGTAGTGTGCATTGTGAGAGACTGACAGTGAATTTACGATAAACTTGCTGTCACACTCTAGAGATGCACGCCGGCCCCAGGGAAATGTTGCCGTGCAGCTCTAGAGATGCACGCCGGACGCAATGTGTTAAAGAAGGTTTCCTTTCTATCAAGATAAATGAACAAGATTCCAATGAATTTCTAACAAAATTAAAGTTTACTTGTTTCAATTTTCTCGAGTATTTCATTCCTGTTATGATTTGCTTCAACAACGTCAAGCATTCTCTGTTTAGTTCACAATAATTGTCATTCAAGACATAATTACTTCGTCCTGTCTGTTTACAAAAGGACAAAACTGTATACCTAAAACAAGATTTTTTTTCTGTATTTATTATTTATATAAAAAAAACTTTTTTTACCTTATTAAACTGTCGGCTAGTTATTTTGTCCCATAGTAATTACTGTATTGTCGTCTTGCCCATAGATTGTTCGCTTTTTTTTAGACTCTCCGGGATTCTATCCATTCGGGGAATTCTTTTCAGTTTCATGTCAAGCACGTTTCAAATTTTATGAGAGAGAGGACCAAATTGAGCAGTGCTCGTGTTGAGATTGCCCATATTTGGCTACTATAGACATTGGTCAGATTATTATCATTGATCATGGACCTCTCCGTACAAACTCGTATGCTTTTAGTTATTCCTGTGCTCGAATCGAGTCTCCTTATACATTTGTTGATTTTACTTTTCATTTGGTTATATTAACTAAAGGAGAAGAGTTTTTTCTCTTACATAGGTACGTTAATTCGATTTTAATCATAAGTAATATAATATGTGATTTAGGATAGTATACGAGTATCACATTGTACAATGTACAAGTACATATAGTTATATTATTTGTTATATCGTCATAATAAGATAAGGTTGATGAATTTATGGTCTGGAATTTATTATATTAAATCTGTTTGAAGTGCAAAATACACTTCATATAATTTTTAAATAAAGAATTGGTATAAAATAAATATTCCTCTAGGTCCAATTATCCAATATTTCGAGAAAAAATTAAACATTCCATTCAGAATTATATTTTTCTGCGCTCTTTCTATCCAACCATACTCTTTCTTTCTCTCTCTCTATCTCTCTTTCTCTCTCTCTCTCTCCACTAAATTGGAGACTATCTGGAGGAGGGGATGTTCTTCGAAAAGGTCTGAGTTTTGAAAAAGTTGATCAAATCTCAAGAGATAATAAAGTTTTTTTTCGTCATCATCTTCTTTCGCTTTTCCAAAATGTCAAAATCCCTTCGCCCCCCCCTCTCGCTCCTCATCTGACCCCCCCCCCCTCCTTTTGCCCTCTTACCTTTTCTCTCTCTCCCTGTCGTTATTTCTCTACCCTGTGTTGAAGAGAACATATTTGACAACGTTTTAGATAAAGTTCGAGAGAACATGTCTGCGAATGTCATTGAAATTTCGATCACAAACTTTTCTCGGAATAAAGTTCCACTCCCATCCTTCCCCTGCCTCCTCCAGCCTGGAGAGGGGCGTTCCAGAAGGTTCTGAGGTAATCCACCAGGATTATTACAGATTTTATGTAGGATGGTGAACAGAACGTCGTAACCTCGTGTTGTCCATTTACGATATTTCTTCCTGAATTGAAAATACTTATCATATCTTTGTAATTTAGAATAGCAAAATCATGATTGCATTGATTGCCTTTCTAAGCCAATCTCGTGCTTTACTATACCAGGCGATACAGCAATAATAGCAGGAATCATCCAACAGTATTCGACATCTAAATAGAAGAGAAGAAATCCACACACAAGTCTCATTGACTTGGAAATAATTGAACACCGTTCAGCACTCCAAAGCTCCACGTCCATTCCATAAAGTTAGTGCTTCGTAGTGAGCTCTAAACCTCGCACCTCCGCTCTGTATCTGCGATCGTACAGCATGAAACATGACTATAAAACATGCACCTAATGTATTCGGGTACTCCGAGTGGAGAGATAATGTGTGCCATTTCACAGACACTGAACAGAGCCCAGCCAAGTCAGCATCATCAATCAAAGTTGAGAGAAAAATGTAACCTATAATATACGAGAGTACACACGGATACATTCAAAACAGATTTAGATAGGAATCATCCCAGCGCGCAGGAGAGTCCTCATTCAATCAATTTCAAAGAGACCATTATAAATTCAACGTTATCTGGATATTTGTTTAAACAGAGATAATATTTACATAATTTGAGAGAAAAACGAAGAAGATAACGAACATTTCATAGACAAGGCAGGCGCACAATTTGAAAGGAAAGGAAGAAGATGAAATAGCATTTTTTTCTGTTCTAAAATTGAAACCTTTCCAAGTTTTGAAATTTCCTAATGCAGACAGGGATGTAGCATTGAGCTTGCCTGCAAATAATAATAGGAGCGATAATCTTCAAGACAAGAAACAGCTGAATTTTGTTTTCCCGTTGTCGAACACAAAGCTCTAGACAGGATGGGGAGACTTGGTAATATTCTAATCCGAAATACACAATGTTGTTATCTCGGATCTACAACACAAGGACTGTGCTTACACTGCAGAACAATGTTCCCAGATAATACATCATCCAGACTCCTCAATGTGTGCTGTATCAAAATCTTCCTCTATATCTGTTTAGGTTGTACAACCGCAGCTAGTGTTCTATCTAAGAATCTTATCTGTTTCCAAGTAGAGTGCAAGTACCTTTTAGAGACGAGAGCTTCATCTCACGGGGAGACAGGATGTGCTTGATAATCTTCACGGGTATCTAGTGTCTACTTGAGTAATATGAAACATGAACCACTTCTCATTCCCTGCATGCGAGGCATGACCACATGAATGAGTTTCATTCGTCACAATGCTGTTGTCTGTAGCATACTCTTATTAAACCAGTCTCATCTTGAATTTTTCCTTCTTAAAAAAGAAGATAGTACAAACGGTAGGTATGTACGTGGAAAGTTGCTACGTCATTGTTTGTTTTAATAGTATATTAGTCTGAGTAGTCACTGTGGCAGAAGGTTGCACACACGGTGTTTGAAACCCTACTGGCTAGAAAATTTTCTACTCTGTACCAGTGTACCATGGATGTCCGGTTTCCTCTCATACCTCCTCAGGAAAAATGAGTCGTTACTGATACGGCATTAACAGAGTATAAATAAAATAATGTATAAAATGTCCCGCTACCCAATAAAAATGTGAAGAGGCCTTATGTTTTGTATCAGATCATGTCTGTTAACAGTGTTTACCGAATGAGAGCTATTTTAGAGCACATACATTTCTCGAACAAATGATTGATCTGGATCCACGAACTTCATCACAACACTAATAGATGAAGCAAATAGGTACCACCTATACCTACTTAATTATAGATAACAAATACTGAAAGTTCTTTAAGACATCAGCTTGAACGACATTCCACTATCAAAAAAAAAAAAAAAAAAAAAAAAAAAAAAAAACAGTAACGCAGCGTTAATAATAATACCTTTACCTACCTTACCTTATTATTATAGATTCTGTTTATGAGCGATTCAATTTATTTTGCATTGTGCCTCATGACATGAACAATACAATCATCAGTGCTTTACAAATTACGCTTGGAAAAATTGCAAAGATAAACTGATGAAATCTTTTACAATGATTGTCAAGTTATAAATTATTGGACAGATAAATATCGGTATAAATTGTAAAGATATCAATGCACTATAGTAACGTATTATGTAATTCTGTTACAGTAAATAAATACAATTTTCCCAGCACATACATAGGTACAATACATACTGGTAAATAGAACGTGAAGGCTCATAAATTTTGAATTATGTGGTCATGCCCCTGAGGACCTTTCAAAATCTAAATATTCATCACTCTTTCATAATCTTTTGCTTTCAAAAGAAACATTTCCTTCCAGCCCTTTGTCCAGGCTTGAAGCAATTTTTATGATTCAGAGAGTTTCGTTCTTACTAGCTTCAGTTTCCTGGCTTGCAAATCCTGTGTCGGGGGTTTTGACGTTTTGTCCATATAACGAACGATTTAGCATATTAATATCTCAAGGAATACTAATGGACATTGGGATGAAATGTAACCATAATATTCTTAGTTATATTTTAATCATGTCTAATGGCTGTCGGAATATTCTTTTCTGAATTTGCATTTTCTATTAATATTACATTTTAATATAGACATTAGACAGGTGTGGTGTGGCATGCTAGCTCAAACTGGTTTTTCTATTAACGAATTTTACTTCCAGGCTTGTATAACTGTTGGATACGGATGTCAACATGAGGTAGGTATATCGACTGTAAGTTCTGTTCATTTTATGTACCTAAGTATTTTGTAAAATTTTACAAGGCATTAACGAAGATTGTTTATTCCCTTTGATACATTGCACCTGTGGTGAAAACATTTTCAGTTAGCTATTCTTTACCATGTATCTTGATGTTTTTTTCTTTATTCCTCTTATAAATTTATCTAAATAATCTTACTTCATCTAGGTACTACTGCATTGGCCATTGAACAATAAATACTCAGGCTACCTGGCTACTCGTTCATTATCGGGGAAATGGAAGCTTCGTGGTAGTTTGAAAAAGATTTATTCCACTCTACAAGATAAGGCCTCATGGTACCGTCCTAATTGGGCGCCATCTTAATGAGCTATTCAAACTTTATTCCTTTCTCCCCGTAATTGTTGTGAGGCTATTCTGGCCAGGAGGAATACTAGGAAATAATTCTATTACAAGCAGACGTGAGGCGCAGGTACCCTATCTGTTTTAGGTAACTCGTTTAAATTCACCGAATTAATTTGGTAAAAATAACAAACTATAAAAAAGTACATTTAATTCAGTTATGGGTCGAAGAATTTAGGTAATCTTTCGTGGAATGTTTGTTCGATATACGAGAATATATTAGGTAGATAGGTATTTTGTTAATGAACATTTGCCGGTTAACTATACAGAGCTGCGTTCATTATTCAATGGAGACCTGTTTAATTAATACTCTTGAGAATTCTCTGCTGTGCAATTGCATTGAATATGGATGTTTCAATTCTGATACAGAATAACAACCATTGTACCAATATACACCATACTAAATAAAACTACTTCATTGTAAAAATATTATTGCACATAGGTAGGTTATTGTTTAAAAAACTAGTAACTTTTTTTTGTTTGGTTTTCAAAGCCAACTTCATGATCATTAATTTCCAAGCAAGGTAATTCCATAGAATAGGTTAATATATTTCGAGTAGTTATTCGTTGTATGATGCAAAAACAGAAAAAGAAATTGGTATTCATTAAATTTGCTTGAACTGTACAAAAAGAGAATATCTCCCCACATCTGTCATAAAACTTTTGAAAAATAGAAGGTACTTAAAGTAAATTATTGTTTGCCATTATTAATATCTCTCCAGACTCTCTCGTTTAACTGAAGAAAACTACCTTGTCCTGAGCTGAGCGCTTGCTTTAATTCTTTATGAGAAGCATTTTGAAAAGGGAAAAGATGCAATACCTAATCATATTATTATCTTCTTTAATCTCCGGGCTGAAAATTTTCAACATGAAACCCCTCGCAGGCAATTGAACAAAGATTGAAGATGATAAAATCCGAGCATATTTACCAGAAACCTCAAATAAGTACCTACTCGAACATTTTGGAGAAATTACATTACAAATCGTTTTTAGAATTCTAATAGCTATTTTATAAATACCATAATACTCCCAGCACTTAAGAAGAACTTAGAAAGAATTACCAAGAGGGTTTAAAAATAAATATCCATTAAGGCATTGCCTCAATTGGCTCTCTGTAATATGTTCACCACGATTTAACCAAACACTTAAAATGCGTCATGGTTGTACACCAGGGCCTGGGCTAGCCTGGCGGTATTTAGGACAAGTCACTGACTAATCTTTTTCCAACTCATACAGATTCTCATTGTGGGATACAATTTATTTATTTTCACTATTTAGGAAAAATAATGAGAACAACTTAAAACACAAAATTGTCAATACTATTGCAATGTGGGTTACTCTAAATATGCAAAGAACAAGAGCAACGTCTGCAGTGACCAGACCAGACCCGCCCCCTTTTAGAACTCCCCGAGTTTTGATTCTGACAACCGACCATGTTCGTCATGGCTGTAAAGAACAGCCAGTCCTAACCAAGGTAGTAAAGGTTCTTCGGTTGACTTAAGCATTATTTTCGGTATTAAATTGGTGTCTAGTACCTCTATCTCGAAGCATTATCAATTTATTCTTGTGGGATGCCTGAGTTGGCTCCATAGCCTTGAAGAACTCAGCTCCAACCTCAGTTAGCCAGGACAAGGCGCGGTAGGGATCTCATTATCTGGGCTGCCGTGATACCATTCCGTCATGTTTCAGAGAGGCAATCATCTTCCTGGCGATGTGGTTTTGATAGACCTGCCCATATCCTGGGGTTGAATTTTGAATATCGTGTGGAGTAATGATAGATAGCCAACTTCCTCTTACAAGTGAGGTTCTATTAAAGTTATTGGTATAGTTACCTATAACAGTGGTGAGTGAATTGAGAAGCGAAATAATTTCACGTTGGAGTCACTAAAATATGCTGGAGTCATTAAAATCAAAACAAAAAAAATCTGGTGTAAACATCACACGACTTTCCTTATCTCAAAAAAGAAGTCGAATTCCGCCACTGGTCACTGAACGGTAACAGATAACTAAAAATCAATACCAAATTCGTAATCAGCACTTCAAAATCATTGGATTTGATATGTCGCAACCCCCATCTAGGGTGAATAATAAAAGAGTTAGTCCGAGCGGGTCCCCCTAAAATACCGGTAAATTGAGGCCGAGGTCCAAAAAGTTCAAGATATCAAAAAAATGATAAGAATAGACCCCTATTATTTTTTTAATCTAAGAAAATAATATTCTCTAACTTTTTTTGTATCTTTAACCGATTCAAAGATTCGGCGCTTGCGGCTAATATTTGCGGCCCTGCGGCCGCAGAATGCGGCCGATTTCAACCAAAAGTTTCATGGTTCGTCTGGTGTATAAAATTAATTACCATACCAAATTTCAAGTCTCTAGCTCTTACCGTTCTTGAGATATCCTGTTCACAGACACACAGACACACAGACACACACACACACAGACAGACGCACGGACCAATGGCTGAAAACAACTTTTTTCGTATCCTGAGGCTATGATTCGTCCAGAAATGTGAAAAGCTGGGTAGGTCAAATTTTCGACGAATACAATACTTTCCTTATTATAGGATAAGGAAAGTAAAAAAGAATTATACCTGGGTATAGTATTATTGTTCTTTAAAGTTATTTTCCCCATTTGAAGTTATTATCTGAATGGCATTTCCGTCCATCGCAAACATAATGATTCTCCTAACTATCTTTATTTCGTCAATTTTTGGCATCCACCGTCTTTGACTTTTTACTCAGTCTGCTGAGCTAACGTTAATCCATCTCAAGTATATTCACGTCACCCATGGGTTGTTAAGGTTTTGCCAGTTTTAATGGTATCGAATAAATGGCAATAGGTGAGTTCGGTGCGAAGATTACCCGCACCTTTTTCGCATGTATGAATTCGGTGCCGCCTAAAAAAGGTGATGTATGAGTTCGGTGCGGTCCTAATGACTTATAAATTGATTGTTTTTTTATAATGTACTCTGTTGCTTGTTAACAGTCATCCTGCTGTTATTAAGTTAGTAGATTATGTTGTAGACAGTTACATTCAGCAAGGCTGTCCATTTCCTCCTTGAAGGCCATGCCTAGGGTTAATAGTAGGGTTAGGTAAAATACAATGAAGGCCATGCCTTGGGTTTATAGTAGGGTTAGGTAAAATACAATGAAGGCCATGCCTTGGCTTTATAGTAGGGTTAGGTAAAATACAATGAAGGCCATGCCTTGGGTTTATAGTAGGATTAGGTAAAATACAATGAAGGCCATGCCTTGGGTTTATAGTAGGGTTAGGTAAAATACAATGAAGGCCATGCCTTGGGTTTATAGTAGGGTTAGGTAAAATACAATGAAGGCCATGCCTTGGGTTTATAGTAGGGTTAGGTAAAATACAATGAAGGCCATGCCTCGGTTTATTAATTGAAGGCCATGCCTATAAGGAAAAAAATACTATAATTACCTGATCATCAGGGCAAGTACCAGGGCACCGAATTCATACATGACCTTTTTTAGGCGGCACCGAATTCATACATGACCTTTTTTAGGCGGCACCGAACTCATACATTTTTTTATTTTCCGCACCGAACTCATACGTAGCCGAATAAATTCCAAAAATATTTATGGTTCCAATCAATAAAGTCTGCTTCTACCCATTAAACCCGTTTGATAAATACACCTCGTTAAAGCTATGTAGGTACGTAACACTTTCATGGCAGGGTTCTCAAAAGAAACCTTTGTCTCATATATTTCAAAAGAGGTTTTCAAAAAGGTTTCAAGTTACGATTTCCGAGAGCGCTCAAAAACAGACAAACTAGAGCGAGTCCTCCCATCCCTCGGGGCTCCAGAGCTATTAAAACTATTTATTGCTCTTTCTCCGCAGTTAGAAATTAATATCGAAAGGTTATGATCGTAAAAAGGCCCTGGTAATATAAAAGCCATTATGCCGCCAGGGAAATTACGGCAGGAGTCGATGATCTTTTCCTTCCAAGTATCACGAGAATGAAAATGTATTGTTCTTGTAGGAATATTCGGATCCTTTCTATTTTCGCTTTGTAATTTCTCAGCCTTTGTGTTTCGGAGCTTGGCAAGGTTATTGCTTTTTTGTCACCTCAACATTAAGACTGGCAGGATGGCGCGGTGACAGGGTTTTAAACGAGGAATTTCCCGGGGTGATTAGATTATTTTATTTCTCTGAAAGCATTAGCTGAAGCATGCTTTTCCTGCTCCCTCCTCTTCCTGCTGCCATTATCCTTCTCTCGCTCCTTTTCTTTTTTCAATTCACTAGCTCTTATCAAAAGTCAAATCGCTTACGTTCAGATGGGTATTGATTTTGTAATTTGTTCAACATGTTCTCCTACATTGAAATATACAATATACCAGGTTATATCTTTAAAAAGGTAGGTATATCCATACATTATTATCTATTTTCCGATTAGTGTAGGTACCTGTATATTGCACATGAATTGGTAATATATATTTAATGTTTAAACCATCTGTAAAGTATAGTACCTACCTAAATGGTCGTTTCCAAACAACCACAATTATTTATCTCATTAGGATATTCAGACAATGGATATAACATTTCTTCTTATGGCTGATTATACACGTATTATGTAGAACCAGTCAGTACCTTCTAATTTTTGAAGCTATTCAATTTTGTATTGATATTACTATACACTTTTGTTCGTCAGAAAACTTAGCATAAATGGTTCATCATTAGAAACAATGACAGCATTGAAATGGTGTGCACGTTGTGATGATAATGGTCTTGTCACAAACACATTTCACAATTTCTGAAAATGCTTTCACAAAAATGATTCGTCATGGTCTAGCAGGGCGAGTTTGAAATAAATTGACCATAAAGTTGATGAAATAACAAAACTGTTTGTTATTACTTGCAATGTAGTTTCCCTTTTAGCTGTATGAATACATGAGGTTTCCCTACGAGAACGTTCATCTTGTTCTGCTTTGTTAAGTTTCACTGCATAATATTATTACTACTTTTATACTGTATTTTTTATATAAAAGTTGTAAAAAATGCCTAAAAAAAATAAGTAGTTGGAACTTAGATCCGCTATACCTAGTAAGCTTTTATGTTGGAAGTTATCTTGGTAAATTGAAAGATTTTTCTTTCTTCTAAACTGTAAACAGGCATTTTTTGAGCAACTACGATACTTTATTTAGTCGATAATTGAGACGTTTTACTGGAATAATTATGCTAGACATTATTTAGATATCTACGTAAAAATAATGATGTATCCCGGTATCAATCTATTGATCGACCATTATAAATTTGCATTGCAGAATAAACAATTTAACGCCAAGTCTATATTAATAATCAATTATCGATTAGATTTTTGACACGAAAGCCGGGTTAATGCACTTAAGTGAAACATACCTAATAGTAAATATACTAGACAAGAAGATGCTGCTAATATTCTCACATCTTTGATGTTACAAGAATCTTTATCTTATCATATTAATAAATATGAACACCTCCGAACAACACCTCATTGGAAGGCAACATTTGAAAACGAATTATTCTAGTGGAGACGCCAGAACCCAAGTCATTAGGTCTCTCATGAGACCTGATGACTTTTAAGCTCTGTGAAACTGACAAAAAAAATGAAATTATTAAAACTGACGTGTACTATCCTCTAGTGAGACATTGAGGAATTCAAAGAATCAATAGATTACTGAATACTAAATATTTTTTTCCTCAAACTTTTTGTCAACTGGAACTATTTGAAGAAGTTTTTTTTATAATAATAAGAAGAGAAATAAAAAGAAAATTGACCATGAATTTGATAATAGAGGAGATGTCAAAACTCTTTGTTGAGGGTCAAAAAATAAATAAATATACTCAGACGTCTTTCCAATGAAAAGTGAACAGCAAAAGTGAAAAAATCTATTATTATTGTTTTTTAAAAAGCAAAAATAGCACTGACAGTAGACACTAAAAAAATGGAGCTTTGATGATATAAACACTGAAACTTTTTGGTGGAGATGCCAATATTCCCATCAACATATCGGCAGTGTGAACAGGATTCATTTCTCAGTACATACTCGTATATAGATAATTATGTATGTATTATAATCTGCAAGTTCTGACTGAGATTGTATTACCGATTTGGTCGTTTAGCAGTCAAGAGGAAGATAACTTGAAAAGAATCTAGCGTTAGTGCAAGTAGTAGAATAAGCCTGAATATAAAAACAATCTAAAAGTTAAATTTGAGTAAAATAAATCCACATTCCAGTGCCATGAGTTAGGAGATGAGTCCGAGTCCGCTACTACTGTGTAATACGGACTCAAAGTATCGCCGGAACCGGTATTATAAAAAGAAAAGCAATTATAATAAATTGTTATGTTTACATTATTAAAAAGTAAAACTTGATGACCGGGTGTTTAGTTTAATGATTCAATTATCATTGATGTATTATGAATGGAGCAAGAAGTAGGGTGAGAACCTGCGCAGAGACGAGTGCGCACCGCGGTGGGGAGAGCACGCATCGACTTGTTCATTTAGTTATCAGAACGGAGCGAGCAGTCTTGTTTAGTTATCCAAACAGTGAACATGGCTACCACGCCTTATTACGATTTGAATTCCCGGAGTGCGTCTCTCGTGCCGTCGATATCTCTGAACCACCACTCTCAGAAGGATTACAGCCGCCCGCTGCATGTGGACTGCAGTGTGGAGTACGAGCTGCCCAACGCTGCCAAGCCGCCCGTGGGGGGCCGCAGCGAGCCCCTGCTCATGATACACCCCTGCTACTACCGCCGGGTCGAGAACCAGAGGCGCTGCCCCTTCGTCAACAATCTCCCCACCAGGACGCCTGGCCTCGTGCAAACCAACTCCCGGCGAACTCGGGTCTCCAACAACAATTTTCTAAATCAAACTCAAATAAACCAACTAAATCTTTCCCGACATAATCATTGTTTAAACCAAAACCATTATCCAACGAATGTTCATTCTAATAACCAGTGTAATATCCACCACCACCCTCCTGTCAGATATCTAGAACCAATCTTAACTCCGATCAAGTCAATAAAAAATTCCAATTGTGATCAGTTTCTCAACAACAACAATAACAACAACAACAACTCGGGTTTAGTCGAAAGCTACTTGCACAGCTCCAGTACTGACAGCGGTGTGTGGACCGACTCTGAGCGTAGTCCTATCCTAACCAAAAACAACAGTAGTAACTCCGATATCCTTTGTTCTAGCAATAGTAGTAGTTATAACAATGTTCCTTCTGTGTTAAGTGAGAATTTTACTAATATTAATAAAAATAGCTGTAGTAATCTAAATAATAATAATAATGTGATAAATAATGTTAATAATAATTGTGAAGTGCTGTCTAATGGATTACCTGCCTCCCCCGCAGCCAGGATTAACAGTGCTAACCTCCGAGTCACCAGGAACAACAACTACCATGTCCCCAGCAACCAGCAACCTTACTACCAGGAGAACGAGAAGGTGTTATCAGGTAAGGAATAAAATGACAACATTCTTTCAAAAAATTTTACAGGAAACGCAGAGATGTAGACTTATCAGCGTGTGCTTTCAGCACTATTTTGGTGCCCTATAATTTCAGTTTCAGCCGGTTGGTGTCCCTAATTCTTTCACTTCATGAAAATAAGGCCAGTGGTATTTATTTGACATTTACAGCAATAGCCCAGCAGAGTAGGTATCAGGTACCTAGTTAAGTATTTAAATACCAAAGACGTATTCCTGTAATTTCTGCTTAGATAGATATTATGAGAACTGCTAAAAATATTACAATATAAAATTAAATCTTCAATACCCGCGTGTGGTCCTCTATAGGGAATTTACCCTCACCCTGTCTGTTAGAATGCAATAACTTGGTAATTATTGGCTCCAACTTGTCGGGTCTTTCAGTAGCTGTTCAAAATATTATGCTTTACTTTGAGCTCACAATGAATTGCCAACGTACATTGGGTTTTAGTTGCCTGAGGAACGCTGTGGAGAATTTTTCTCACATCGCGAGCAGTCGCGTTGAAATATTCTCGTCTTTTTTTGTGGTTATTTATTTAGTTTGAAATTTATCTTATTTATGTAAATGTTTTATCTTACTTATAATTCATTTATATCTTATTTATAATTTTTATCTTGTTTAAAATTTATCTTATCTATAATTAATTATTTTCAAAAAAAAAATTTTATTAATTAATAAAATACCCAAATAATTATTATACAAAGAAATACATTACAAAATTATTACCTATTGAGATTGTGAAATAACTATAGTGATTGTGATAAATAATAGTGCTTGTGATAAACAGAAAAATTAATACACTATAATACAAACACATTTTATAATTCAAAATATAATACCAAGTACTTTGGTACACAAACAATATTACGTAGGTACTTAACGTACGTATGTACCTATTCGGTACCCTGCCGAGGTACCTACTATTATTTTTGAAAATTGCAGTAACTAAAAAAAAAAAACATTTTTGTAGGTAGGTACCTAATGTAAGTTTATAAATAGAAGTAGGTATAAAATAAATATCTTTCAATATAGTGCTTTTGATGGTAAAACAATATAACCTCTTTTGAAAACTACACGTTCATGTACATAAATTCTCAGTATGAGTGAGCAACAAACTTTGGCATGGTTGAAAACCGAAACAGTTGATTCTCCCGAGCCTGTAAATTTAGATGTAAGTGTAGACATGGAATGGTTGAAAACTGAAACAGTTGATTCTCCCGAGCCTGTAAAGTTAGATGCAAGTGTAGACATGGCATGGTTGAAAACCGAAACAGATGATGAAGGTCCTGATAATGTATCAATTGGCGGTGATAACAGTGATAGTGAAGTTTCCGGAAATTCTGATCATGAGAACAGAGCCCCAGTGGGTCCACATTACTTGGGAAAGGATAATACGCCATGGAACATTTTTCCTCCAAGAGAGCCAAGGCATAGAGCTCAGAGAAATATTTTTAGAGAACAACCAGGTGTACGAGGTGCAGCCAGAGATGCAAAAACTGTGGTGGAAACTTGGAAAATATTTTTTCCAGACTCTGTATTGGAAACTATTACAACCTATACCAACTGCCGTTTGAACTTACTAAGAGAGAATTATGCAAATGAGAGAGATTGTAAGGAAACTAATTTTGATGAAATATCAGCTGTTTTTGGATTGCTCTATTTGATAGGTGTTTTGAAATCTTCCCAACAATCTGTTGAAGAGTTGTGGGCAACTGATGGGACTGCTCCACCATTGTTCCGACTAATCATGTCAGCTAATAGATTTCTGCTCCTGCTGAGAGCAATGCGTTTTGATGATAGTTCCACACGAGATGAAAGAAGGCAACTTGACAAATTAGCACCAATTCGAGAAATATTCGAAGACTTTGTGCAAAGGTGTATGCAAAGTTACGAAGTAGGACAAAATGTGACCATTGATGGAATGTTGGAGAGATATTCGGGTAAATGTCCCTTCAAGCAACACATGCCAAGAAAACCAGCCAAAAACCAGTATGGTATAAAGTTATTTGCATTAGTAGATAGTGGTGTATTCTACACTAGCAAACTAGAAGTATTCTGTGGGGTACAACCCAATGGGCCCTACAGTGTTGACAATAGACCTACAGCAGTTGTGAATAGACTGGTTGATCACATTCAAGGAACTGGTCGCAATGTTACAATGAACAATTGGTTCTCCTCAGTTCCCCTGGTGAATGAGCTAAGTCAGCAGAAGAACTTGACAGTAGTAGCAACTTTGAAAAAGAATCACAGAGAAGTGCCACCTCAATTAGTGAACACAAGAGCTATGCCTATCAATAGTAGTATGTTTGCCTATGGAGAGAACTGCATGCTGCTCTCGTACATTCCTAAGAAGTATCAGAATTTACTCATGATCTCAAGTTTGCACGATACTGACATGATTGATGGAACGTCAGGAGAACATCAAAAGCCTGTTATACTGACCTACTACAACAAAACTAAAGGAGGTGTTGATGTTGTTGACAGACTAAAAGCGGATTACACAGTGGCAAGGATTAGTTCCCGTTGGCCAATGAGATTGCTCTATACCATGATGGATATTGGAATCCTCAATGCTGAAATCATTCACAATGTGAACACCACAGAATCTTTTACACGGAAGTCATTTCAAAAGACTCTAGCTCTTGATCTCGTAAGGAACCATATGATAACCAGATCTACGTTTCGAACACTTGGAATGGACCTGAGACTTGATATAAGGAGATATCTCAAACTTCCCCCTCAACAAAACCCTCAACGTGATGCTCCTGAGAAGTGCGGTTTCTGCCCTAAGAAGAAAAATCGGAGAACTCAACACCATTGTGAAGACTGCAATGTACCTGTTTGTGGTGAGCACACAGCTACACGCGTGTCACGATGTCATGACTGTGAAGCCTCCCTAGCCGCACAAAGAGATGAATAGACCTACCTACGGAAGTGCCTGCTCTGCTGATGGTGACTTTTTTATCTTATTTTCCTATTGTTGCCTTTTAAATTTTATTTAATATGTTACCCCCTCTTTATTCGGCCCCTGCAATAGCAAACTTATAAGTTTGCAAGTAAAATATAATATAAGAAAGAAAGAGTGCCAAAATAGGAGATCGAACTGGGTACAATTGGAAAAGAAACTTTCTGAAATCGCTTCTAATATAGAACAGAGTGAACAAATTCTTTGAAAAAGAAATCAGTTTATTTCTGCGGCGGAACGGGACCACTCGCAGGTTAAACTTGCCAATTATTCATATTTAATGCAGTAGTACACACATTAATAACTTTCTACTCCGTTACACTTTGACATTTTCATCAATAAAAGACATCTGTCTTCATTTCCCCGAGTCCTGACTGCAGAGGAAAGCGCCACGTTCTCCTGTCATATTTATTATCTCGCTCAAGATATGCCAGGCAGGTCCTCACCATCCTTTGTTTGTTTTCCTAATATCTCTCTCATGCTTTCATCATCCTCCTCATAAACCATTTTTTTCTCTAAACAAGAGCGGTGTGCATAGCATTGTTTTCTCATTTTTCTAAATTGTAATTTATTTTCTTTTCATCGCTCTGACAAACATTTTCATGAAACAATAGAGATGGAAGAAACAAAGTCCAAATAATAAAACTTATAGTTGATTACAACGAAATAGCAGAAACTCGAAATAAAAACAATAGTGTGGTTTTTTTATTACGGTTTTTCCTCTGGAATGGGGACTGAAGGTTGTGGCATTGTTTGATGGTTTGTCTGTGACATTCTCTAGATGTACCATTGTTCAGGCTGGTGGGCTGAGTACAATGGAGACGATGGTTCTCTTTTGTTACGTGTTTGGGTTGGAATGGACTTTTTGTTTGAAGTTTCCCTTCTAAGTTTTATCTAAGTAATTGTTGAAAGGACTTTTTTCACCAAAATATTTTATGTACCCATAGATAACTGTAAAAACAATGACAGTAATATCTTCATGTACCATCTGTAGGTTTGGTGTAAAAATATTGATTAATTATAAAATCTGCCTAGTTACAGCACAGGACAAACTATTATTGATAGCTTCTGAGAAATTTAAAAGTTCATTGGACAATCGATTTACTCTTGTTTGTTCCCTTATCACTTTAAAGTGTTTTATTTTTTGGATTTTTAGAGTTTAGATACAAAATTGCTGCTAGGCATACACAATATATCTTGTGTCGAAGGCAGTGTGGTAGGTGTATACTCAATTACGTATTACCTATATGAACAAATATCAAAAGTCTTCATTCGTAAAGCTCTAGAAAGGATCTACTAGATACCAAATTTTATAGAAAATAAAGTTCCGTAAAATACAAGTGTTTCACCATCCAGTGAACACACCATCCAGCGTGGTGTTCGTTTCCCCCAAACATCTTGAATAATTACTCATGCTACATCAAGCTCTCTCAAATGCCAACGTAATACGTAAATTTATTTCTTCTTTAATCTTCGAGACTCAGAAAAGCCATAAATTTTCATATCCTCTTTGGCGCACACAAAGCTCGAGTCAGGTCTCGTTCTCGCCTTCTGGTCTACAAAAAAAGCAATTAAAAACACAATAAAAAAATCTACAATGCATAACAGAGTTTAAAAAACTTCTCCCAGTACAGAAAATAAATAGTCTGTCGGAGCTCTAATGAACACTATTCTACTTTCCTTAACCCTTTGTGTCTCAACCCATGTTTCAACATGAACAGAGTGTGGGTTGACGGATGAAAGCTTTTGTCGTGCGTTCTTTTCAAACATTTTGATAGAGTTTAATTTAAATTCCAGACAGCAAGAGTTCGATTCGAAACATCTCTATTGATGTTCAACATTAAAAAGGGACATACCGCACAAATGTATCTAAGTTATGTGCGACATAACAACTGAGTCAGCAGAACCAACTCCATTGTTCTCCGCTGATGTACGCACTAGCCTGTCAGGCCAGTCAGTCGGAGCTAATTCCTGATCTAGTGCAGATCACCTGCGTATTTATTTGTTCTTCTGCATCGTGCAGATTATTACGTATTTCTATTAAGTTCATCATATTTAGAGAAGTTATTTCACAAGTTAATTTCTTTTATAATTATTATTAATCTATTCAATTAATTAATCAATCGTTGATTAATCGTTAATCACGTATGTTATTTTATCCTTCGAAATATCGGTTTCTTTTGTATTATTATTATTATTTGACCCTTAATAAATATTTGTGAACTTTCGAAATAAACATTTTTAAAAAGGCTATCTGTCATTCCTCTAATTTAAGTTCTATGTGTCAAGTTTGTCAGTTCGGTGCATTTTTGATCATGAGTCCTGAACAACACCGATATAGTCAATAGGTACCAATACCAATACCAAGTCATAATAGAGAATCAATACATTCGTATCAATAGAGGTATTACTCTCACCCGACTGTTCCTAAATACCACAGATCAAGGTCCTACCAGACCCAGCGGCATGGAGGTTGAGGATTATCTCTGTCAGGAATTACCTTTTTTTCATTTTCGATAAATCCCTCCCGAATTAATCCTAAACTAGAACCGCCTGGAAATAATCCGTCTCTCTTCAGCAGCTTAAAACTACATTATAATTTTACGTATATTCTCTTTTATATGTAGATATTCTATGGATAGATATTCTATGGATTTTGGTTCCGCGGTTACTCAAAAACCTCTTTGTTTCCATGTGTTTGTTGCTTAAAATTTTGTTCCTATGTATCAGGAACATCATTATTAACATGAAGATTACTCGCGTACACTGCAAGAAACAGCAACGCATAGTTTTTACTTTCAAGAGATATTCCAAGCTCAAAATATCAAATCGATATGCGACAAAGAAAGTTCAAAAACATGCTGGTAGGTAGTAACGCTATGATGGCAAAACACAAAAAGCATTATAAATGGAAATACAAGTTTAATAGAGAAGAATGAATTCCTACTTCCTCTTCTCTCCTGCAGAAAACATGAAAAGACGAACTAACTTCCTCAAGGCAACCCCCTTCCTCCCTTTCATCTCAGGTTTCACTGAAGCACCCCCCCCTTCTTCCCCATCAGTCAGGGGGTAAATAACTTTCTTATTCACACAGAAGAAACCTGTATAATTCCGTCTGCTTTCTTTCGCCCATGCTTTTTCCTTCCTTTCGTTTTTCGGGGAAATGTTTTTCCTTATTTTCAGAAGAAAAGTAAAAAGAATTTATTTCTTTCGAGAAGACATAACTCTAGAAACTCAAGAACATTATTATACCATGTCTTTTGAATGGGAGGTGTATTTGTATTTATCTTATTTTCAAGTATTTCGTCCTCTTTGTTCACAAGTGATGGTTCCCTAACAGTATCAGCATCTCATAATTATCATTATCATGACTCCCTTGTGTCTAGTGACGGGCCGAAGCTATTACATATCATGCGTCAGCATGGGTTGTTCCGTTGACGGTGATGTTATGTACATTGTGAAGCATGTCGTGGATGGTATTAATAATTATGCCTAGTTAGTAAGTGAATGTGCCCACAATGAAGATGACCCTAGTATTATAATAACACTCATTACGTATGCGTACAATGTAACCTACACATGACAGTCTGGTCATTTCAAAGAACGCCCGTGAAATAATGCATGAATAGGAAACTTCTACAAATGTGTGCACTGCGAGTTTTTTTGAATGTATTAATAAGCGGCCCATCATCCGTTTTAATAGTTTCAAGTCTCATCTACCCTAATCTTATCAGCCAGACTTCTAATTCGAGTTAATTAGAGCAAAGCCTTTGAACAGTTTTTATGCTCTAAAAAGAAGAAATAAACTGTAAGTAGTGGATGTCTTGGGAATACTTGTCTTTCGCTACAGTAAGATTAGCATAGAGGATATGAAAGTCAATGTGTTCGATAAATCTTCTTAACAATTCAGAGACATAGTGGAGGCACCAAAACTCCTGAAAATTTTACTGCACCCAACTTTTAGCATAATATTCCCTGCTCCTGTGTATCACTCCCCTGGGTTGTGGCACCATTTTGGTCACGCTATCCGGGAGTGGACGGACATTAAATTACACCTCGTTCAAGTTGAACTTCATGGAAACATTTAATGTATGTGGTCATGCATTTACATTATTAATTCGTGTACGTTTAGGACCCTACTTAACTGCATTGTTCTACTTACATAAACGCACTTGCCTTTTGCATTATAATAAACAAGTTAGGTACTGAACACGTTCCCATGAGTAATCTGATTCTATTCGACAGCAGACTAGAGTTTCCTCATGAGGAGTTCGTAATGAACCAAGCCAAGAGAAATACATAAATAAATAAGAAATACTAGTCTTTCTATGTTTTGAAAGACTTCTATTTTAATCCCTTCCTATTGATTAGAATTCTGCTGTCTTCATTAGTTTTCTTCAAGTAATTAGGCACGGGAATTATCTGATGTTCTCCGTCATTCACGAGATCTTATAAGTAACGCAGTCATGTTCTTCATCTTAGGTAAGCATTAGGAGAGAAAAATATACATCTCTTTGAATTCACCGCCATTTTTTTTCCTCAAGCTAAGAATAGTTCAACCATAACGAACAAAACTAATTTGCATGAAAATCCGAGAGATTTTCTGATTTTTTCTTCTTCTTTTTTAAAGTCCTTCCGAGTGTTCGTTTTATCAGTTTCCTTTCAAGAAAGATTTGCTTTATCCTTTCTGTATCCTCTAAAATCTAAATGAAAAGAAAACTAAGGAGGTAAGGAGAGAGACTATTTATTAATTAAACATCACTTCAAAGAAATTAACGCAGGGAAAGAAATGTCTTCGCTTGAAATTTTATTTGATGGCAAGATAAGTATTTAGAAAAAACGTTGGAAAATTTCTGCCTCTTAATTTTTTCCTTTTAAAAGAAAAAAGGGAAAAACGAGTGGAATAAAAAACTTGGCGTTTAGGAAGAAGTGAGTGGTGGGGGAATGAAATAATGGGAGGATTAGTCCTGCTTTAGGATGACTGAGGATACTGAGTAAAAAAAGACCAAGACTATAGGTATAAAGTTGTAATTATGTACGTACATCATTAAACAAGATTAACATTATCTTGGTAGGTTCCCACATATTATGTACCTACATAAGCTGTTAAATAATAAATACAATTAGTATCCAATGTTATAGTATTGAGTAAATGTTAAAATAAGGTATTGTTTTATGTTCTATGAGTACAAACACAGATTATGCTTTAGTATCCAGTGCAAGCAACTCTCACGTATTCCAATACACACATGATAGGTTTCTAGTACATACGCTGGAAAAAGTTCAGATAGCGTTTGGCATGGGGAGAAAAGCTCGGCAACTTGTAAAGAAGCGGAATGGAAAGTTCTGCAAAGGAAAAGAGGATAAGAAGGAAATAGGTCAGGGTAGTAAGGAGGGGGAGAGGGGTGAACATGAGACATCCCTTCAGTTTTCATATCCAGGCACCCCCCTTCATTTCCCCCGTTGGGAAAGTTTCCATGATGTATGGCTATTATGTAAAGTTGAAAATAAATTCCTCCCGTCTTCTCTCCTAGCCCACGTGCTATCCTTTCATAAAAACCCGAAAGCCCCGAAAGAGCTTAAATCTATCCTGTATTTTCTTACCCTTGTGTTGGAAGGTAACTGCTGCTCTTTTAATGTACCTGAATTTTTTTTTATATCTAAAATCATATAGGTATTTCTCTTCTTCTTCTCGCCATCCTGGTGAAATGTATTGTATTTTACTAAACGCGTTAAGTTTCAGAAAATGTTTTATTCTGCAGTAATTCCCTCTTGTTCATATTCAGACATGATATGGATCGATCTAATAAGTACCTACTACCTACCACCTGGTTTTAATTTACTTCATTACCTTCATTAACAGTGTTCTACCTAATAAGCTGTTGCCCTTAATTATGATACTTCTCATTTAGCTTGCTTCAAGCAGGTTTGAATTTTGAGGGTCCTTGCTCAACAATTTAAATTCAAATTGCGAGGATTTAATTATTTTTTAATGAAATATTTCCTAATCATTTTGAATTTAATTACTTGGAGGCACGTACCTACCGAGTAACTTGATACTTACCTCGAATTCGTGTTCACGCCTGACTTATAAATATAAATTACCCACCATTTGTAAAAATGAAAATACTGATATTTTTTTTTATTATATCCCGGTGTATTAGGTAATTAAAAGTAATGTAATTATAATTTTTATATGCCTCGTGTACCTTCCAAGTGCAAGTTTCAGCAATCTTTTCAACATTTAAGAGTACCTACCTGCCAAATTCAAATTATGATTGCCAAATATAATTATTTTCAAATTAAGGTTGTCTCTCAAAATAATTTGAATGGGAAAATTGTCAGTACCTATATCGTGTATCTCCTGTAATTTATTTTTAGAAATCATTCAGTTTTTGTGTTGTCCCTCTCCACCCAATGCAACATCTCCTCATAAAAGTCCATTACGATTGCACAATAATATCAGCCCGAACGCAATTGGACATGTACCTACATCTACAAGTCCATAAATATCACAATGCCCAACAAAATGTTACCCCTCCTCTACATTTGATAACGAACCATACCTGTAATCCAACATTTCCAACCGGGTATATAATTACACGAAAACCTACCTATTGATCAACCATGCCCCACAATCGTGGGCAGCCATTAATATAGGAAATGTAAATTATATACCTACCTTTTAGAGTGCTGGTACGAATTGTTTGCCTGCCAGATGTAAATTATATGCCTGGTATTCTCTCTTATCTGGTCATGGTTTGTCATGAGGTAAACATTGGAATTACTGATTGCCATGGAGAACACGTAACTTCAGTAAAAGGATATTTTTTTATTAGATTAGAGGAGTTTTTGTTGAGTTGGACAAATGTAAATTAGAGGCCTGCGAATGTCAAAATGATAGAGTGGTCTGGCATTATGTCTCTTTTGCTGATGATAAGATAGGTGGGCTCTAGACCTTCTAGTATAAGTATGATGCGGCGATTACAGAGTACCTGTCATCTATGTCTCATGTCAAACCATATAGGTACCTGGTACAGCTATTGCTTACGGCTTCGCATTAGTGCACAAACCTGAAATAGCTACCGAAGGTTGTTCACTATACACATAACCATTTAAAAATATGTGAAGCACAAAGTAACTTCTAACCAACATTCACTAAAGAAACGCATTTATGTTTAAGCTTTCTGTTGGGTTTTTCAATAGCTTAATAAGCATAAACTATTCTCAAGATTACTTCAACAGAAATAAAATTAAAAATAAGTAGATTTACCATTGGTTTGGACTCCAAACCAAACTTTGGAGGATTAAAAATATCTGTTTCCTGGCGAATTTTTCTAGTACTAATCCATACGAAGTTTTCTAAAATATAAACCTATGTATCTCGTTATTATACATGCAGAATTACATGAATAGAATAGGACAGCACATAAATTAATCTAACGCCTCGAGCCATGCTCCCGACAAGCACTATTAACGGATATTAATTATTTTAATAATATGAAGACGGGGATGAAGTGAAATGAATTTATTACTAATGTATTATGGAATATAATTATGAATATTACACATCAGAAAAGTCAGACGTAAGGCGTTGCAGACAAACTTATAATTTTGCATCCCACAAATGCCCGCATTTTCAAATTCTAGATTGTTGTTGAGAAAACCAGCAAAAGTTTATTCTCCCCCGGAGCCACGTTACCATTGCTCTATTGAGTCTAGCGCATGTACTTGTACTTCTCTGATGTATGGTACATCTTGATGCCTTGAAACTGGAAAGAGGATCACCACTTGGTCATAAAAGCTACAGCTTTGTGTCAAATCTTACATTGCTAGATGAAATACTACAAGTACTAGACATATGTCTAATGTTCCATTTGTTTTCTGTGTTTCAGGTGAGTCTCAACTGCCCTCCTGTCGCTTTGCAGGACTCAGTGACGTCATCGCTTGTGCCCCGACAGCAAAAGTGAGTCGCCGTGTGCGTCGAGTAAAGAAACTGAAAGGTGCCTAGTCGTTCCATTGGCCCAAAAACCAAACAATAAATACATGTGATATTGTGAACACCGAGTGTGATGGGATTTAGCTGATGGACACAACGTCGAAACTTTGTTCATAATACATGTTATAACTTATGGATCTCGTAATTATTTCTTTGTTTAAGTAGGTGACAAATCACTAACGCTATCCTTTACAAAATGTCTGAGCTACAGCACTCACCAACTTACCACATCCACAAGTAACTGCACCTCCTACTCATGAGCTCAGAGCAATAAATCATGTTGTCAGCATTGTTGGCACGCTATGTGAAACACAAAGAAGCAAAGAGAAGAAACTCTTACGTACCTTCCTATCTTCTAAACCTAATGAATGCTCTGAGAAACTCTTTTCTGTCTGACAAAAAATGACTAATTGGAAAACAACAAAGATAGTGGTTATAATTATTTTGCTCGAGATAAGTTCAACTACCCGTTCTCAATCAATTCAACAAGAGAGCCTATAATAGGAATGCAGCTCTAACTACCTCTATAGTAACTTGGAAAGGAAATGACTGAGAATGTTACCGCAATCAGCAGGACTGAATTCATTGGAAATTAATTACTGGTAATTCATTAAGTGGACAATAATGAGAGATCAGAAACGGAACGCTCAGAGGCGTGGCATCCGACATGGGAAACCATTGGTTTTTTTTACCTGTCTCTAATTTCAATCAAAGTCATTCAGTTATTATTTACAAATGAGACTTGTCATAGGGGACCCTATTCGGCCCTTCTGTGCTGCGTCCATTTTGATTTTATATTTTGAGAAAGGCATTTCCAATAATGAGGAGTTTGATGTAGACAGGTAATAGTGAAGTTATTGATTCAATCGTTCTTTTGTTGCGATTGTTTGTGCTTTTCTTAATGTAAAAATATATATTTTTAATGTGACATTTTCACGCAATCATTGATGTAATTGTAGGTACATTTCATGTTTTATTTCAACATGAAGTGTGAACTTTTTTTGACTTGTCAACAATATAACCTCAAAAAAATATAAATTAGATTTTAAAATTTTTTATACAATATTCCCGCCCATAATATCATAATTTTATTTAAATACCTATCTTGGAATAAAAAAAATATTCTATATTTTAAAATAACTAATACATCAGCTGACGTGTTACTTCATTGATGACTCGGTGAGTGCACACTCTTGATTGTGCAAACGCTTTAGTGCAAGGTTCAGTTTCAATTAGCGACGTTTTCCTCATTCATTTAAATAATATTTAAAATTTCCGTCAAAGATTCAATTACAATATTCTATCCATGCGAAAAAATATCCGACAGCAAATGAAATATGTATGAGGCTATAGGCGAAGGAAAATCAAATGGGTAGACACCAATACGCTACCTTCAACTCAAGATTACAGTATCATATCCAGTGTTAAAGGCGAATTTATTGTTTTATTATTTTAATCCCATATTGAGAGGTATTCTGTTCGGTATGAGTATATCATCAAGCCATTATTTATCACCTCGGTGAAACTCATGTTTAATTTAAATAGTCAGAATAGAAAATAATAGCTATTAGTCATGTCCTATCTATCCCGACCTCTAACCCCTCGATTCAAATGGTTAAGGACTTGTAATCAGTTGGATTGGAACTTGAAATCTGAAGAAATAATGTGCTTATATGTTTTTACATTAAGATGTTGAACTTTGATAGCAGCTGTTATTCGCCTGATGATGATGCTTGCTTGTGTAATATTATTGTTGTACCTTTATCAGGTAGTTACTACTTACTATCGAGCTATGTACTCAAACACTATTTCTGTTGTTTAATATAAATAAAGATAACTAGCATTTTTCTTTGAGGAATGTTTGTACATAGTTGCCAAGTAAATTGAAGTAACATATCTAGATTATCTACCTATTATAATATTATCTAGGTACCTATTTATAACAGCTATAGGTATAATTTTTAATTCCCAGCGAACAGCAATAAAGCATTACTTATTGCTGTTCGCTTGCTTTTACAAAACGATCGTTTTGGTGCAGTTTTTGAATCTTACGAAAGAGTTTAAATTTAAACATGAATTGGTCTTTTCGTAGGTGAATACCTAATAATAGTTACCCAAGTAATCAATTTCGGAACTCCCTTCTCTCTATTTAAATCCTAGCGCCCACTTTATCTTTCCCTTCTCCTCCACTCTCATCTCTCTCTTCCATGTTGTTTCAAAATAAAATGAGAACTGCTCTGTTTATACGTAACAACAATAAAATGTTTTTCCCTTAACTACATCGAAAAACTTCTCATTCTCCCCCTCGGTCCCAGTAGTATCACTGTTCCATCTAATTCCCTTCTCTCTATGTTCCAAGGTACAAACTCTGTTTGTTTTAAAGTCTGTCTGGGACTGATGCTGATAATGATGTTGCCGTTTCCAGTTTTGTTGTACTTGTTGGAAACAGAAACAATTGTGTCAGCAATTTTGTTAATGTTATTTTCATGGGCGTTTCTAAGCTGGGGATGTGGGGCCGAGCCATTCCCTTGGGTTTTGGTATGGCTCGGATTTAGTTGATGATAGGTCCGATTAAAAAGAACAGACTGAACGAAAAGATAGTTAAATAAATTTACATCAATGACTGCGTGGAAATAATGAAAGTGGTTTAGGTGTGATAAAACCAGCTGTGCTTGGTCCGTAGTGTAAAAAAGAATTCTTGTTTTTTGCCGTACAAAAAGATTTATCATTCTCATCATCAATATTTAGCTAGTCAATAAAATGTAAAATATATAGGTAGTTCATAATTTAGAATATGCATATTATTATGTTCCTTTGTATAAAGTTATATCCACCAATAATTATTAGGTGAAATAAAATGAGCCCCTTACTTTACATACACATTTCGAATCCCTGAATTTTTGTCTTATTTTCAAGCGCTAGCCTCCCCCTCCAGGAAATATCCCCTGGACCCTCCAGCACACAGGCATGATACCTCTATCGTGCGCTATGCTGTTGTGGAATAGGTAGAATTGGAATCGATACCTACATAATGACTTCGTTCACCTTTTCCGCTTGAAAGCTCAAACGACATTTTGAACACGGATTTTAAAGGTTTTTTTGTTGTTGTTGAGTAAACTATTTAAGAATACGTGTGTTCTAGAATCTTTAATGCTGATTTTATGAGTTTATTACCTCTTTGAATAAGTGCTAGTATAGGTGAGTCTCTGAATACACAAAATAACCTCTTTTAGTTACAAAATAAGACGGAGGACATTAATAAAGCAGCCATATCATTAGTCACAGAAAACCTCATCAATATACCACCGAGTCCCATTAAATAATTGAATTAGATTTGGTTGGAAAACAATAATTTTTTTATAAACAAGTAAGTATTTTAATGGTTGTGTGATACAGAATAAATGGGGTAATTAACGAGGTCTTTTGTATTTATGTATTTAAGAGAAGTAAAGTGAAATTTCATATTTTTTATGCTCGAGATAATTGAAAAGAATAGTTTATCATTGAGACACAGAGAAAGAACTGAGTATGAAATAAAAAAGTTGAACAATTGTTCATTTCCATTGTACAACTTACTCTTGTTCATTCATTGTGAATTGTCCTCGGATGCAGTGGAATCAGGTCATGGAATTAATCGATATCGAAGTCATGATTGACTAAATGTTTCGTTTCAAGTTTCCGTCCTGAGTATTGTAAATCTTCTGAATGAAATTCTCAGGTGGAAGGAGATACAATCTATCTCAGAGCTATTTCATTTTTATTATCCTCAGTTTGATTTGATTTTCTCTGATGTCAGTTGGAGTTAGGATTACAAGAATTTATTCCATTACGAGTGAGTAAGGCGAGCTGGGAGGCTCTACGAAAGATCCATTTGATAGGAGAAGATAATAAATTTATGTTACCTATTATATTACTTGGTTATGTTTTTATATCGTGAAAACGAAGTTGTGTAGAGACCGGATTATAATAATATAGTTACCTACGTACTGTATAGTTTACACATAGTTATCAAGTTGATATTCACATATTCATTGGACTTTAGAAAATGTACACTGTATTTTGGCAGGTGAATATCAGACAGGTTTTTATGGTTTACTAGTTTAATACCTAGATACATACACCGATACAAATAATAACATTTTCATATTATTATAGTATCGATAGATGGAAACGCCTGCTAAAAATGCTAAAACAAATTTATACTTCAAAAATACTTTTTATGTACCTATTTTCGAAGCTTATTTCGTTATAGAATTTTCACTAAAACTCTAAATGAAATGGAACAATGATTTTGCTTTTTTAGGAGAATAAAAAGCATCCACCACACAATGTGTAGGGCAGAAGTTTAACCATTTTAATTAACTAGCTGTACCCGGCGGATTGTGTAGCCATGGCTGGCGGGGTGTACGTTCCATTATTTTAAATTAAATTCGGAAATGTATTCACCATCTCCATAGCTATGTTTCAAAACATCGTAAAAAAGGTTTCTATTGGCGTTTTATTTATGTTTCACATTGAACATAAAGTTCTCTGCAACTTCCAATTTCTTTTCTTAAAGTTGATGAAACTTGTCTCTTGGAAATCTATTCTTCACCCGCCCCGTGCAGTGACTCGGATGTTAATGTCTTTCACAGTCGTGCTATATTTTGTCTGTTGTGGGGCGAATTCTAATGGCATGGCGTGTTTATTTAAATTACAGACTTTATGCTCAACCATAAAAAGAACAGGTAAATGTCAAGCATAAAAAGAACGATATTTCATTTGAAATAAATTACGTACACACATTCACTAAAAGTTAATAGCCAGTGACATTAGAGTTGGTGGAAAAAGTTGTTGTTTCTCAATGAATCATAAAAAGACGCTTGTCAGATTCCCATTTTTTATCTATGGACGTTTGGACACTGAACAAGAATGTCAGAACACTAATCTGGTCATGTGCATGTTTTTTCCCAAGAACTGGTAAGGGTGTAGTCACTCGGCACATTAGCAGAACTGATAACAGAAATCTTTGAGAACGAGTTCCAATAATATATTATTTGACACCCGTTCAAATTCAAAGTATTTTCAAACTCTTCTAACTATCCAAAATTAACCAATTACCAAAATGTTAGCATATTTTCAAGCATGGTAACCGCTCGAACTTAATTTCTCAATTCCATCTAAATCCTCCACGCCATCTTCATCCTCATAACTCTCCTACCCGACGGAACATCACGAACAGCTAAACAACATTGGCAAGACGAATTTCAAAACCGCACACAAAACCACAGACCTGTCATGTTGAGTTGCATATTAAATAATTCCACTGGTGCCTCCTCCCTTTTATCCTTTACTCCTCCTTCTCCTCCCATTCCCCTCCTCCTTTTCCTCGTTTGTGTCATAATATAAAACTGAAATACAACGCTTCATTCTCCTCCCTCCCCCCACTCCCCCTCTGCAGGCGAAGGGCACTAAAATATGCATCATTATTTTAAATTTATTTTACAAATTTGCCTGCTCCCCCGCCCTCTCACTTCTGCTGCAGTTTGAGATTTTGTCGCAGCCACATTTGAATAAAAACTTGTGAGTCGTAAATCATATAATATCATCGCCCCTACCTCCCTACCCCACCCAAGCGTGGGGGAGTGTCGAAGTGCTTGCTTTTTAGATGGGGTTGGAAGCGTATGTTGCTGATTATATGGATATTATATGTATGGTGTGTACCGTGCTTATTACCCCACGACTTAGTTTGCAGCAAGTTTTACGATTTGTTTTGTTTGATGAAATTCAGTCAAAACAATACATTTACACCGTCACTCTAAACAAGTTAAATTAAAACCGAGTAAGTATATAAAACGATGAAAATAAATTTAATTTTTAATGCGGGATAAAGTACAGAAATAGTAAGTTAGTACCTCATCTTTGCCTAAATATTATCAACTGCTAAAAGTATAGTAAAACAACTCAACGATAGGTCACAGTAAGATAAGAAACACGGCGCGTATATCAGCAGGAATGCCGCCTCATTACAAAATGATTCACTCGCCTGCCAGACCTGATTACTAAATTATTATGTACCCAGGAACAATAATAATCATCTTGACCTTCATTGAAAGCGAAACCAGTTGTATCTCTCGGATCCTAATGTAATTAGGCTAGCAGAACATCTTGTTCTGGCTCGCAGGCAGAACCAGTTCGCAGCTCAGTTCACATTGGTGTTCTGCTGCTTGCTCTTACTACTTTCAGATATTATTATTACTCCATCTGTTTTTTTCACATCTTCTTCTGCCTCATCTCCACTACCGATATCTTCTTCTTACTTCAGCTATACGGGTTCCAGCATTTCTTCTTTTCATATTCAGCCATTTCAGACTTTTCTTATTTCTTTATTTCGTCTTCTTCGATAGTATCGTTTCTTTTTATATTATTTTTGCTCTGGCTTCTGCGCTACTAGATAAAAAATAAAATAGAGAGAGAAAAAATCACTTGTAAATTCTTGTTCTCAGCATCTATGAATGATTATTATCACCATTTCAAAACCGGTTTTTTAGTAAATAATATACCCATGCATTATAATTGTATGCTTTGCTACACGGTTTTTTTTTCAATTTACATTTTTTATCGCATTTTAAAAACATGATTATACTATTTATACTATGCTGATTATTTATATGGTTCTATAGGTACATTATACATAATAATACATATACATACATACATTTGGTGTATGCGATGTTCAATTTAATGATCTGAGTGTGTTGGACATGGTAGAGATTATGTGATTTTTTGGCTCGATTTTTTTCCGCTAAAACACTTTAAATAGACCTAGATCAATCGCTATTTTTTGCCTTATTATTGCAAGACTTTAATATTCTTATAAATTATGGTGCCCGTAGAATATGTGTAGAATGGTTCTATTATAAAAAATTATTCGTTAATGTGTATAACCCCGATACAATGCGGTATTTATAAACAAAATATAGGAGTAAATATGTTCATAATAATATTTAAATTGGGAGTATAGTGTACCAAAATGTACGTAAGAGAAAGAGTTGATTTTCCATGTTTTTATTCAAACACGCTCACACGCACATCGTCCATTACAACCACAACCGCCATAATGATATGGAAGGATCCGATAATAGCCATAGGACTAATATTAGATAGGAATAGAAACCTATACCTACCCAATAATAGCCATAGAACTAATATTAGATAGGAACATTAAACCTATACACGAATCTAATAGGCAAGAACAAATCTGACATTTCAAAAACCCAGCATGTTCTTTCAGTATTCTTAATTATACATACATGACTGATATTATCTTTCCTTCTCTTCTCTACAATTACGTATCAGATCAAGGAACACAATGGCAGCAATAATAATGACATTCATGTTCCACAGGGAAAGAATAGAACATCATTCATGCTATGCTCGTTTTTATCAAACAGAGCTCAGCAACAAAATATCTGCATACAATACAAGAACGAAAAATGTAAATGTTAAAACTCCGGTCTGTGCTATTCTTCTCCGGTATATCCCCTGTGGACCTGATGCTATTGAAGCATTGTATTCTAAATATAAGCTGTACAACGTGCAGCCCTGATTGCAGATAAGAAACTATCTCTGATTCAATAAAAATTATCTTGTATGCGCCCAATGCGGGGACTTCAAATACTTCAATAATGAACTGTAGTGCCCACGTAAAAAGTATGTTCAAATACTTTATCAAAAGATTCATCTATAATTAATAGATGAATTAAAACTACAACTTAGCCATATATCATAGGGACCATATAGACATTTTGTGGCGATTCATTTCTTGGTTAAAATACATTTTGTTTGAGTTCACCCGTAGGATAACCAAAACCAATAACCCATTTAGTAACCAATATCATTACTAAGGCACATCGGAGAAAGAGCTACTAAGGCAAATACCCACCCTTACTTAATATCACAGAACAGTCTTGATAATCGTGTGTTCAAATGTCCATCCATAAAGTCGACAAGAACTAATTTTACGTGCTGAAATTGGATATGGCTATTCATGAACCAAAATTACCTATCATAAATTATACAATACCTATTACGAGTATTTTCCACATAGTGACATTGTTGAAATGGGACCATAACACAACATCGTCAAGTTTTGAAAAGACTTCGAAACA